>OX375878.1:73876415-74193915 GCA_947359465.1 Metellina segmentata
CGCCAGGGATCCGTTCCAGACGTTTCGCCAAAATATTGTACTAAAAGGGATAACGAAAACGATGATTCATGGTCTGACTGCATTCTTCATAACCTTGCTAGGTAAATTGACTTCCTCAATAAGAAAGCTCAGACTTCCTATTTTACGCAAATCAGTCACAACATAATGCCGCCGATTCATGTTCGAATTAAATTTTAGTATGCTTACTAAATCTTAAACTTATACTTTAGTGTAGATATAATCTGATTTTTTAGTATTTTTTTGAATGCAAAGTGAAAGGAATGCATTGTCGACTTATAAGCTCAACCAGAATGTTGCCTTTAGACTGGTTAAGTCCTATGGATCATTTTTTAAATCATGGATCATGGATCATGTGTTGCTCTAGTACCGACGTTAACTAATAATTACCAATTTTACCATTTTTGGTGATCAAATACGATTTTAAGTCCTATGGATCATTTGCATGAATGTTAGATTTCTTTTTGAGGTTTCTCTTTCACTTAATGAGTAGAATTTACTCCCTTTGTTTTCTCAAAACTGCGGTTTTTGACGTGTTGTGTTTCACTAGTAAGTCGCCGATATCATCAGTATTTTCAATTCTTGAACACGCAATACAATTGGTCGTTGGGTTGTTTTGTCGCTGTAGGTGATTTTTTGCTATACAAGGGCTAGTTAGACCGGCATCTACGGCTTGAAGTAGGCCCTTGTTGGGGTGAAGTTATTGTTGTATGGTAGTTTGCTGCTTTTTAGCTGTATTTGTCGATTTTGCTTACTCAATAAAACAGTGCCATTTCAAAAATTAACCTCAAACTTTAATCATTACGTACTTTAACACTTGTTAATTGTGTGTGTGAACTCTGCTAAAATCGCATTTTTCAAAACTGAAACACCAACAAGGACAGATGAGCCTCAAATGAATAATAAAAAAATAGGTATACATTAAATACTAAGGGTAAGAGAGGTAGTTAGGGCTATACTTTGTGAAACTTACGCGTCGATAATTTGATAATTGTATTGTTTAATGTTTTGTCAGATTTTTGTATGTTGCATGAAAACATGCATTTTTTATGTTGCAGGTTTTCAAACAAGATGAATTTGGTTTAGTCTCTTTGGCCAAGCTGTGCTTAGATGACCAGGAAGGATATTGAGGTTTTATGGGCCAAGGTCCAAAAGCAGACAAGCATACATACGTGACCGGGATAACAATCAAAATACACGCAGTGAGGTTGAGATTGGTTTGTCTTTTGACTGAGGATACTGCACAGAATTATGACTACATAAGTAGAAAGGTAGGTAGATGACACGTCGCACCGGATCAACACAACGGGCTATTGCTGATCGGAAAGAGCCGAGGGCAATACTTCGTAATTTTGAACCACGATGAGATAACGAGGACAACGCATGACCTGGCACATCACACATTAGCACCTATTATGCTGGAAACGAATTGTTCAGTTTATTTAGAATACAAAAGTTTCCATTTTTGGCGTCACGTTGGGTTGGCGTGGAAGTTTGGAGAGTGGGGTGACAGCTCAGGTGTTGCTTCGTCATCTGACCGCGGTTAAAAATTACGAGGTGTTGTCCTCGGATCTTTCCTTTAAGGGATTGATCCTGGACCGTCGTCAAAAGCCCTTTGTGTTTTTCTAGTACGACGTTAACTAATAATTACCAATTTTACCATTTTTGGTGATCAAATACGATTTTTGAGTATGGATTAAATATTTTCAATTATAAACACCCCTATTTTTCTTAAGAAGCAATCTAGTTCCATAGCAGAGTGGAGTCATTAGTCACGCAGATTAAAATTCAAAACAGAATTTAGTTCCAACAAATCTAAGAATAGAATTACTTATAGCTTTTGAGAATATCTCCCGCTGAGACATTAAAAATATGTAATACATTTTCTTTCACGCTAAGAAACTTCAATTCAGGTTTCATTCTTCACAAATTGAGTTGAATTTTATACTTCATAAGCGAAAACAATTGTCTTTTCACGATGTCTCATCACACCCCCATTAAAGTGTATCATATTTACCCCACAAGCCCTTTCGAACAATTGATGCTAATGCCGACAAAGATTTTTCTTTACAAAGGAAAGACCGATCGCCTCCGCCGGCGATGACGGCAGATTGCCGGAGAGGAAATTCAAACACCTTGATCTACAAAAACTGAAAAGTGAGACAGTCTGCTCACACCTGCGCGGTAATCGCATCACGTCATCCACGTACACTTACTATGTAGGCAAACGCGAACCAAGAATGGGGAAAAAAAAAAGAAAAACCCAATTCCTATTGTTTCGACTTAATGGCGTTCAAACTTTCTTTGTTTTATACACTTAAGAGCCGATAGAAATGCGAATAAATGAAAGAATGAGTTATGTGAGAAAAATGTTTCAATGATTGGTTCCATTGTATGCCAGTTCCAAAAAAGAGCCGTGAAGAATAAACGCCCCAAGAGCAAATGGATGGATCGATATCTCTCTTCTAACCCAAGTTTAGAAACAAGGAGCACGTGCATCAAATTGATTCGTTTTAGAGAGGTTTTATTCATTTAAGGAAGCGGTTTATTTTAATTTCTAGATCAGTTGTTCCGAGACTCTTTGGCCTGAAATGATTCCTCTTTGTTGTAGAACGAGCTTGACAAACTCACGTTTAATTGAGGACCAAATAGCTTGTTTGTAGAGCAGAACAACGTTAATGGTGCTTGTGAGCATGCTTACCGATTTTCAGTGCTTGAGTTAATTCTTTAAGAAGTGTTTACTTTAGCTTGAAAAGCGTAGATGAGGAATATATTTAAGATCAAAATACAACATAGAATGCAATTTAATAACAATTTTCAATTCAGTGAAAGACTAAAAAGCATTTTCCCCATTTTAATAATTAACTCCTTTTAAAAAATTCTCTAGTGCCCGACCATTGACTTCTTTGGCTTTGTCCACAAGAAAGTGTGACCTGACGGGTATTTGTGAAGGAGAATCCCGTGGATAAGCTTCTATGCATGTGCTTAGAACACGGATACGAATCTAGGACCAACTGGATGGCAAATAAAAGATACGACCACTGCGGCAGTAATGTAGCGTTGCTTTTACAAAACGTTTCCGATATAAATGATGCGTTGTTTTATAAGGTAGGTTGATTTTTTATAAAGATAACTTAAACCTATATGGACTCATATTCAGGTTATATTTTTCCCTCTGGAAAAATTATGCCACGAGAGAATTGTGTGATCCTAACATTTAAATTTAATTTTTCACTTTACTTTTTGACATTACATCAATGTACACGAGTTTGGTGGATTGGCACTATCGTTCTTACAATGAAATAGACAAAGCACGTGGATCGAGCGGCTTCTGTAAGACCTCAGAAGGTTAAGTTACGTGGGGCTTACGAATCAACTTGGACCGATTGGCATCCGAAGCGCCGATTAGCATTATTAATAATGCTGGATATTCACTTTAACCAATCTTTAATTTGTTCCACAGAATTCATGCTTTTTCCCACAACTCCTTGAAATTTCAAAGAAAGATTGCAAATAAAGATCGCAGAAATAACATGAAGCTGAGTGCGAAAGAGGCAGACATTTTTAGCATCTTCTATGATATCGAAAGATTGTGAAAAGGAAACGCAATTTGTTAATAAATTTCAGCTTGAAATGTATTCCGCTTTCAAAGTAATATCGTTTTTTTTGGATGAAGTCCAAACAAAATCTCCCTGCAAGTTCTTGAAGGTAATGAAAAATTTTAAGATTTGTTACTTAAAAAAACCCAATTCAGTTAATGGATCGAGTTTGTAAACATAACGGCGATATTTTGTAAACATAACGGGGCGTTATACATACAATGATACAGGGACTAAGTAAATTGAGGAATACACAAACAGATGTGCAAACACTGAATGTAATTTTAAGAACTAAGTATCAACATGGGAAGATAGATGCATAACATTATTGTAAACCATAGTTAATGCTATTGATTACTCCCGTACTGAATAGAAAGCATACTGTGTTTTGAGAAAAGACTTTCCTGGTTTATAATGAAAGCATGTGAAGATGAAAGTTGCCGCCGTTCGGTAAAATAGCAGCAGGACTATCCTTGTTGGCTCTGAATAACATTTGCGAAGTTATCTTGTGAATGAGAACTTTATTATCGTTATGCCGTGAAGCGCAAGTGTTTCCAAGGTAATTTCCCGGCTATTTGAATTAAATTTGTATATGAAATCAACTCTCGTTTCTTATACTTAATTCTACCTTTTCAAACTTCCATGGAATGGGGAATAACTTTAAGAGCAGATAATTTTGCAGGATTTTTTTTATTGAATTTTGAATTGTACTATGTTTTGCAAAAAATTAGCAAGTTATGCATTGGTAAGTTTTTAATCTTTGGGGATAGTTAGTTTCTTTAGCTGTTGTTTGTCATACAGAAATAATATAAAAGTAAAAGTTGGTTCATAAGAGTTGAAATCGGAGTTCAATTTATTATTAATTTAAAAAATAAAAACCATTGAAATAGTCTAAAACCATTAAAAAACCACCGATTTCTAAAAATAAAATAAATGCAATGAAAAAAATACTGCTTTAATATACTTTTGCTGTCAACTACGACCTACTGTTGTATAATGCTACTATTGTAAAATTTTGTAGACGCATCGGTTACTTTTTAGAGATGACTCTCTCATTTATGTTTCTGATGAAATATCCATAAATCGGAAATATAACAGAAAAAGTAAAATATACTTTTAACCCCTTGCGGTGACATGAGATTTCCAAGTGGTATAGTAGTGCTTCATACCCACAACAAAAACATTATATATATATATATATATATATATATATATATATATATATATATATATATATATATATATATATATATATATATATATATATATATATAAATTAATAGACTGATGTCCGATGTTTTACACTAGTACAAAGCCAAGACCTTTAAACCATGCACATGCTTTAATTAATAGAAATTTAGAAATTGGGATTACTGTTCACTAATTTAAAACTACGATCGTTTAAGTAATTTTACTGTGAAATAGAAACACAAGGATCAGGTTCAAAGGTGTTTGGCCGTAGGAAGAATCAAATTACTTCAAAGCAAACCATCTTCCACTCTCAGTTTTTGCCTCCAGCATCTGCAGCCTCATCCAAAGAGCAAACACGGATCTTAGACAGGCGTAGAGGACGAAACCTCACCTTCCTCTTTTTCATTCATGTAAACATACCCCTTTCCTCATTAATGCACGAAACTTCATTTATGGTAGCGGATTCTCTATCACCCTATCAGCGTTAAGTGGGATGGAAATACGATCCAAGCTCGGTTCTGTTTAAGTTAAGGCAAAGTTCAAGAGTACGCAACCAGGATGGCATAGTGTCAGAAAGAATGGCGGAGCAGACTAGATGTTGGGTGTTTCAGAGGTCGAGTCCTCTTTACTGGTGACTTGACCATTCCTACTAAAGAGGAAGGAATGGTGAAATTGATGCTTGTGGAAAGGAGAATGTTTATAACAGGATGTGAGATGACGAAATTACGTTTTCCGTAGACATCAGACAAATATATGACTTAAAATGAAGCACAGAATGGAATATAAGAAATCCTGTGCAACGCCTACAAATAATTCCCTATTGACTTTACACTCCCTCCCCCCAAAATGCTTTAGAATTTTTTAAACTGGAAAACATTATTTATGCGGTCATCTGATAGGCAATGAATGTAATAAGCCTAGGACTATTCAACAGCTGAAAAAAACATCATACAGGAAGTGGAATCCATAAATACTAACCTGCTGAAAGGTACGTTTGACAATATGCAGCGGCGAGTTGACTTTTGTTTGGATGCCGATGGTGGACATTTTTAGCATGTTGATATCAATGTGATTGTGAAAAGGTAATATACTTTGTATTCTAATTTCAGCTTGAAATGATTCCCCTTTCAAAACAATAGCACTTTTTTTGGGTAAAAACACGAGTGAAATCACCCGTACAGCTACTACTTTTGCAGTCCTTCTCATATGCATTCTGGGCGCCAAAGTACTAGTTTAGGTGATGAGCCCCTCATAACATAAACTATGCATCCTAAGTACTTAATATTTAACTTGGAGGAATACATAAACTTATTTCAATTTATACACTATTGTTATATATAAATATACAAAAAGGTTTATAAATGTTAGAACTTGGAAAATAAAATACACCACACAGAAGATAAACTTCCGGGCCCCTGTATCATGGTACTACTAACCAATTATGTGGTAATAATAAATAAATTTAATGGGCACATATATTACCAGCTTTCAAATCTGCCATAGGTTCAAAAAGGAATTAAACTTTTCCCATCGGAGCTCAAAACTAAACGATAATCTACAACGCTTTTAGTGTGACGAAACAACAAAAAGCGGTTCAATTTCGTACACCCGGAAACAAAAGAATTGCAGAAAAATACTCACATTTAAAAGCATGACTTTCATCCAAATATGCAAATTATTGGTGAGTTGAAAAGATGTTCTTTTATAACAGGTGCCAGGTAATGATGATACAACTATCTCTATCTCAATTACTCGTCACAAAAACATGGTATGGACGGTTTTAACCGATAGAGAACGTAGTAAGATTAAAGTTGACAAGACGTAGACACAGAACTATCCAGAGCGTCAAAATGGGAACGTCAAATCTGTCTTAGAACTGATTTCCGCATTTCCATCACAAGTAAAAGCAGGAACATATCTTTGCTTACGTCAAAAAACACAAGTTTGATGGTGGTCGCCTTCTTTCTAGTGTGAACAGAGATCATGATGAACGGGTCAACAAGCCTACACATTTTCATTTTTTTTGTCGTTTATAGTCACTGTTTTAAGGTATAGAGGGTCAGAAGAATTATTTGCTCGGATTTCATTTTTACTGATGACAACGCCCACTCTTAAGTTATACGTGATAGAAGTCTGAATAGAAAGGTAAGATATCTGATGAATAGAATGAACCACAACTGATTGCAAGTGCATCGAATAGGTGTGGGATAAATTGGGTAGGAGCCTTGGTACCAGACAAACTGTCTTTCAGAGCCCACCAAGAGCTCTAAAATAGCTATTGATTTTGTAAGGACTTTATAACCTTAGAGCCTCATTAATATGCTTGTCAAGACCTTTATTTTAACCAGATAAAATATTAGCTTCCATGTACCTTTGCACTTAAGAGTTCAAATATTGCCCTTTCAACGAAACATCTTTCAATATCATAATAATGCAAGCATTTTACTGCATTTGATGAGACATCACACAATACATATCCATATTGACATTCTTGCAGCTTTTTTTAATGCAAGCCAGTTCGTTTTGCACGTATTTTAAGTACCAGTGTATTTACATTCAGAAATAGTAGAATATTTCATTTCATAAATTTAGGCTAGTGGATAAACTTGAAACATTATTTTGTGGACAATGTTAAAACATTATGCGAAACAAATAAAATCATATGACATGTATTTAATAAAAAATAGCTGATCTAATTTACTAATCTACAGAAAATAATAATTTTTTTCATTCATAATACAATAGAATCTTGATTACGTGAAGTAAGGTAAACCGAGACCATCTCAACTAACCAAAAATTCGAATGATACGGACCTAGCGACACAAAAGGCCTGTACCAAAATACAGAAAAAATTTCCTGTACTACTTGCTACTATTACTACTGATACTGAATGATGCCGAAATCAAGGAAACTTGGTACCAAATGGCTTAGATAAAACTTATACTGGATTAATAGAAGCTCAGATAATCAAGGTTCTACTGGCATTTGAAAGTTTTTAATTTCCATTCATAAAATTTGAGAAAAAAAAAACTCTTTCAAATATACTTATGAAAATATTCTAGAAAACTATGATTCAGAGTTTAAGAAAAATAACGTGCGCCATTTATCGTTGCAGAAATTTGCTTTGTAAAATGTGCAGATTCAAACCTTTCCTGTATTCTTAAGGCCATTCCCAAACATTATTTATCATCATCTTTATACCAAGTATTTAATCCAAAACTTAAAACAGGTCATAGTAGATAAAATATAATTTTGCAAAAAATCAAAATCACTCAACACAGTAACCTACACTTAAAGTGTCCTATAATCTCTAAAGGAATCCTTGTCTGTCCAACTCACCTTTAATCTCCCAAAACTATTAATCGCTTTACCCATTTTAACCTTTACGCATTAAAAGATAAACGCCGGTATTCCCACTGCCACTTTTGAAAGATTATTTTTGGTGAAGGTACTCCCAAGTATTTCGGGTCAAACATATCCTGACTATTCATCGAACTCAGCCGTGGCACACTTCGACCCCAAAAAAGTTACCGTGATTAATGGGTTATGAAAAGGCAACGCGTTAAAAAGCGACCAGTCTCCGTGGTAAAAGTGCTATTATAACGCTTCCCTAGCGTCGGAGAGAAATCTCTGAAATTCACCCGAGAAAATTCCAAATGGGAATTCAGTTGAGGTTGAAACCAAAACCACCCGAGCACACCTTTCGGCGGTCACGGCTACACCACTCCCATGACCTGGTCCCGACTTTCGGCGACCAGATTCACCTTTCGATTCAGAAAATTCACTCCATCACTCCGCACCGTGGGCCGGCAACTAGAACGCCTCATTGACATGAGAGTGACTTTTGCTTCAGAACCTCACCTCACGTGGCTGCATTTCCCAAGTCCACCCTCCACCCGAGGATCGGAAACTGCAGACAACCGGAAGACTAAATTGAAGATTACCCACCCCGGGGCATTCGGGAAGATATTTATTGCGATTTAACCTCCATGTCAAAGAGTTGCTCTATAACTGTTATTATAGGTGCGAGTTTTATCAAGCCCTTGCAAACCCATTGTGCGAGGATCTACAGCGGTGTCAAGGCAGCCTGCAGGCGGCGGTACAACTTCCGTAAAAACGATATTAGGTCGTAAAGGGGTACGAAATTCGACCCAGCTTTTATGGCCCGATATTCTATTTTTGTTTCCATTGTACACTTTAACTGGCAGGTTTGAGGAGTTGCATGTTTGAGTAATGATATCTATCCCTTTTACGAGTACATATTCATTTGATGACGGAAAAAAAAACCCCAAAGGAAATGCCAATTGGAGTGCAAATGCAACTTCAAGTGTTTATGCCATTCCGTGCTTCAGTGGTTTTAATTGGTTGCATGCAAATGTGCTGCCCACGAAGTGCCGACCCTGTGGGGAAGGGTATTTTCTTATGTAAATGGTTCTTTACAATACACTCAGGAAAACGAACGCACACATAACGACTCGCTTAAAAATGAGTTTGCTGAAATTACAAGCAGATATGCTGAATGAGAAAAGGAAATTAAAGGTGTGGGGAAGGACATCAACAGTTGTGTTGAATGAAATGAATGCATTGCATATCAACAAGGAGAATCAAAGTGGTGATTATACAATTTGAAGGTTTTTGTGTAGAATTTGTCTTCCTGTTTTAAGCATTGTCAGTACATATATTTACATTCGACTGACACACTTGCTTTTCCTTCCAAGAAATCGTTGAAAAATATATTTTCTGTGCATTATGGCACACCTTACGTTATATTGAGATTCAATGATTGGTTGGGTCTTTTGACACAAGGGTCATATTAATAAACTGCGGCAAGCAACGTCAAGAAAATGGACATCATCACAAGGTAGGTAGTTAATTAACGTCGTACTGAAGCAACACAACGGGCTAGGGCTATTGACGACGATGGTTTGGGTCCTATAGGAAAAAATCAAGGACATCGCCTGGTAATTTTGAACCACATGATGGACATTTTATCTGACACTGAAGTGAGAATTACATCCAAGGAAGAATCGGAATTCCGCCATGTATAACTTGCATAACATTTAATGGAGGAAGCAGAATCAGACGTGCTTGAAATAACTGTTTTATTTAAGCAATGAAAAATTTAACTATAGGTAAGATCTAGAATTAGTATATCACGCAGATTACAAATACAAGCTGTGTTTTAAAATTTCCAATATACATATGTTATTACCATAAATGAGACATATTTTTGTGTACATTAGATACTTCTAAAAATTGAATATTAAAGTGCCACTGTTATGAAAGTATTTACCATTTTTTATACAAAGAAATAGCACGTGAGAAAAGAAAGAAAACATTTATTATTTTCAACCTTAGAATACTAACTATTAAAATGTACGAAAACGGTACTTAGTATAAATGGTATTGTAAAAAGTGGGGTTATTAATATAGGGTTAAGAAAATGCCATAAAAAGATTAGCTATCAACAAATGTATCCGATGATTATCATTACAAAATGTTTTTTTTTACCATGCTAAATGATCAGAGATCCAAGACAAATCCAAAGGTCTCTGGAATAACAATTTACTTTTTCAATGATACATTCACACAATATGATGTCCGAAATAAAAACATCATAATTATAATTAAGTTTTAAGATAGTTTTTTACATCAAATTTTTGAAAATTTTCAGTCCCCCCCCATTCAAATAATAAAATTCACATTCAAAACAAACATACATTTATCTCACACTTTTCCTTTGTTGGTCTTCAGAAACAAAGTGAAAAAACTTTTTGGTAATCTCCAGAATTTCCGCTTTTGATATATTGTCCATCATTCGGTTAGTACTTTTAGAACAGATAAAATAGTTTGCTGTATTTTCTACTTTTGTTCCAAACCTTTGGTAAGACGATAAGCTATCACTGAAAGTGCTTTGTTGAGAACATAATTATCGTGTATTCTGCCTAAGTAAAGAGCACGAAGACACAATTAAAATAATTGTTCTCTGTGATCAAAACTTTCTCAAGATTCTAAAATTACTACTGGGTTCTATAATATGCTATTTCAAGTATACTAAATTCAAATATAATCAAATAAAAATATAATTTAGATTTACAATGCACAAAAAATGATCCGAGGACGATATCAAGTAATTTTGAATAATGATCATATGATGAAGTAACACCCGAGCTGGCACCCAACTCTCCAAACTTCCACGCCCAGCCAACGTGAGGACATTTGAGGTCACGATATATTTAACATGCACCAGCCCCCATGAACACAGCGGTCTTAGGTTGGACTGAGTTTCGAACTTGCAATCTTCCGGTTGCTTCTTATCACAGGAAAATGCGAAATAGATTTTATCGGAAAAGTAACTTTCAATAGCATTATAATTGCTTGCACTGGTTTCGCTATCGTACGAATAGACTTACATTAAAAGTATCGAAGTCAACTCACTAACCTATTTCATCCAGATTTATTAAACGATATACTCAGTAAATTCCCAACTGTTGTTAAATATGGAAAACATTCAACTGCAGGTGCTTTAATTAAAAACTGGTTAAAATATGTTATTACTAGAGCATTTAAAAGTTTATATTTCTTTTTTAAATTAAAATTTTTTATTACTATTTGCATTACTTTTTTTTAGGATTATAGCTCATAATTAATTATTTAAATAGTTATTAAAATTATTTGTTTTTTACGTTTTATGGCACAAGAGTCGTATTTGGCCAAGCCGCACCAAACTTGCGAAAGGGAGATTTATTTTCCTCCAGTTTAAGTATAAAAACAACACTAATGCCATACCGCACATAAAAGTATCGCAGATTTACTTTTAAATAGAATTACAGCAAAATAATTTTTAAAGTTGATTGATATACGATGAAAAGAAAATAAATCTATTCTTTAGAAATGCGATAACTACACGCTTTACAATCAATAAATTGTTTCGCTGAAACCTATGAAAAGGACAATGTTTTTTAGTATTCAGATTGTGGTTAAATTAATGCACCAAATTAATTGCAAAGGAATAGTTACTTTTACTACAGCAATGAAAAATAATTAAAATCGTTTTTAGAAATCAACAACAAATGAATAACTTTATGAAAACAAGTGTTTACATATAACTATGTTCTTTTCCAATTAAATGTTTAAGATACCGAAGGAACTATTGTTATGTTTACACGATAAGCAAGTTAATAAAAGGATTTCAAGGTGGAATATAATAGCTATAAATCTTGAGTTACCATCGCAAGTCATAGTCAGTAAAATTTAATATGCAAAAATAAAAGTGTCGTTTTGATTTTATAGATAGATTTTAACGCATAAATAGACTGTATTGAAAAGTCGAAATCTAGGTTGCAATTAAACATTGTTTCAACTGATTAAAAGTACTTTATTCCAAAGACAACATTGAACTGTACACAAATGATACTACTTATTTATAGAATTGTATATCTGGGGAAATCGGACAGTTTATGTAAAATGATATAAAATTCATATCTGGATCGCAATTTTATTTTGGATAGAGGCAACGGAAAACATTGTTTATGGTGCATATTTGAACAAACCAAAATATTTCATTGGAAGAACAATTTAAAGGTATTTTTTTTAATTGCAACGAAAATGTTTTTTAAATTGATTTTTTATTTAACATTTAGACATGGCCAACAAATGTAATTTTTCATTTAGATTTAAAAGAAATTGAGACTCGAGACAAACTAAAGAGCGTATACAGGTTACTAGTTACTCAAACTCTTTCGAATGTTTCATAAAAATGTCAACACAATTCGCATGAGTAACAAACGAACACAGATCTCAATTAGATTTGCAAAATAAGAAGAGATAATCGATTGAAACAACATATTCTTCCCAATCACCCTTATCACTCTCATCTTGATAAAGGTTAGCTTAAACAAGAGTCCTCAAAACAAAACCATTATTCTAATACTCAACTGAAACCCTATATGCAAAATAGGTAATAGGTTCGAGGAGTGTCGTTCGGAAACTGCTCCAGGGTTAAGTCCCGTTTACCCTAAATTCGGTATCGTGAAAGACAAGACAATGCGAAACTGTACAAAAAAAGTATTCAAAAAGCATAGAAAGAGAAGACACTATTTGGATTCATCTTTCTCTTATTTGGGCAAAGGCACCGTGGGAAATAACGCCAGGATAGAGTTGGTAATTCTTTTTTACCACCCGCAAAACCGGGGTGTGTTCAGAGCGACACAGAGCTCTGGCTGATAGTGGGAGTGCCTGACCACAAGCAGACTGGATTAAGTGCCTTCAGTTGCAGAAACTGTTTACTTTTTTCCCTCTCTTTTCGTTCCTTTAAAATATAACAGTAAACTGGTTGAACCAGACACTGAGTACACCGTGTTCTTTGTTCATAGGCGTGGGGTTATGTACTTCATAGCAAGATTGTAACTTTTTTCGCCCAGACAGTTCTAACGAAATAAAAAACCTTACATTTATAGCTTTCTGCTACATTTTTAAGTTCCAGCGTTTCAACTCATTGTCCATCTTCGTGTTCTCCGATTGAAAATCCGCTTTAGTTATTTAATGGATGCTTTGTTCTTGTAACTCGCTTAACGTTGCTTTATGAAACATTGCCTCGATTTGGATTAGATCTCTACACATTTTCGGATGTTAAGATGAACAGAAAAAGAAAATATTAGTATAAAGTTACTTTCCTAATGTATTTTTCTTTCATTCCTATATGCATTTTCTTTACAAACACTGAAGAATTACATTTGCTGATATTAACATCGCACATTCTAGGCCCAGGTGCAGAATTATATTCAGTGTTCTGCAACACAACTCCAAGCATTTGCAATTGTTCTGCAGGCATTTTGTACAAATTTTGAAGACTGCAGTAAAACAATAAAAAAGACATAAAACACAATTATCGGCTAAATATGTATTACATATTTATAATAAAACGACAAAATTAATTAACTTACTTTATTTAAAAACCAAGGCATATTTTCAGAATTTGCAATTCCGTAGATAGGTTTTGAAGCTGAATATTTTGTCATTGACAAAAAAGATGTGTTATTTATAAAGTGTTTGTGGTAATTTGGACGGTGTAGGGAGGTTATTCTGTAGCTAGAAAAGAAAAAATGTGTGGCAAAGAGCGCGCGTTGCACTGCAGAATATCGTAACTTATAATAAAAAAAAAATCGGCCAAAATTTTGATGAAATTAAGAAAAAAGTGTTCTGCAAAGACTTTGGTCTGCGATGTATGTCGCAGTTTTAAGTACTTTCTGCACCCGGGATTCTAGGGAGAAGTGGCAGAACTCGATAAAGTAAATTTTATTAAGAGCCAGAAGAGTGAAATTTTCAAGCATATTGATTTTGTATAATTCGTCAAAATCTTTTTTAACAATTTTGTAGGGCATTTTCTGATGTGCTTTTCTTTATTTCACACGTCTAGATCCGACCAATTTGCGCCCCACAATGTGTTATTTCGACGTATATGGCATAAACACAACGAATATTTTACCAATACAGAAAAGAGAAATAGTACCAAGGATAGTGGCGGGAATTGAACTTGGTGTTGCGTACAGTTCGCAGAAAGTTAAGATAGTGAACTAATCCACTGAATTATGGCGAGCCCCTTTTTTTATTTGATTTCTATAGGATTGTTTGATGTGGATTGCTGCTCAAGGGCCGTATTTTCCATTTTTTTAATCTAGTAAGTAAGAGGATGATTCGTTAATCTGGTCTTCCCCATAACCTAATTTCAAAGAATCTTAAGCTGCTTATTTGACTTTTTAAAGGAACCGACAACGGATGGCACTAATATTCAGGTTGAATGTTGGGGGAATTTACGTCGCGCTTCTAATTTTCAGGAACAGTTTTTACAAAGCATTTAGAAAGGCATATATTGTTCATTTCATTGACGTCCGTTATGAAGAGATAACTGTTTAAGGAGACCGATGCAGTCCTCCGTAATGTTAAAATGGTCAAATTTTAAGGAACATTTTCTCACAATCTTTTATTGGTATTGATTTGAATTATTTTATACAGGTTTTGAAGACACTTTTAAACACTAACACACAAATTTTAAAAAAACTTAAAATTTTAAGTTTAGATATTTTTTTTCTTCAACTATTTTTTTAAATGTCCAATTTCTATTTCCCCAATCAATCGAAATGAACTATTTTGAGCTGATAGAAAAGAAATGTCTGTGTTAAAATATGTTATAGAGTATGTTACACTTGCAAACCGATTTTTTTTGTATTTGCTTGAATAGACTTGGAAAAAATACACATTTTGAGATATTGAAGTTTAAAGCATAAAATTGACCTTACTTCAAGTACGTACATGCATATAAATATTTTTCAAAAAATTATTTGAAATACTTCTAATTAATATATCTCTTTTAATAATATATCATTTTAAACATAATTGTATGATTATTTATTTAAATTTATAAAAAAAAATAGTCGAAATTTTGAAAGATTTTTGTGCACTGGTCCCCTTAAATTCATTCACACCAGCAATCATGTATCTATTAAAATATTATTTTAGTCCCGTTACTTCATTCTTAGAACAAGAACCCTTGATTATACATATAATTGTGCAGCAATTAATTTTTTTTTATTAAACATTGTAAAACTAATTATTTTACTCCACAAGCAGTAATTAACTTTTGTTAAAGCACTCAATAATGTATGAGGAAACATGTATTTGATTGATCAACGTATCAGCAGTTCGGAGATATAGTTTGATAACAAGAATCATAAGCAATTTATTAATAAGTATTTTTGTACAGTTATAGAATAGAAGCTGAATTGATGTGAAAAATAGAGTGCACTAAATGATATTCTTTTTGAGAATTTAAAAAACACTTAGTTCCCAAATAAAATTACTTTAAATTTTAGATGTCAATGCATATTCTGTACTGGGTTGGAGAATACATAGTTTTATATACTATTTTAAATACTATATTATAACTATTTATTAAATATTATAACTATTTATTAAATATTATAACTATTTATTAAATATTATAACTATTATATACTATTCTATAATATTCTAATAATTTATTGAGTATGAGAGGTATTTTCTATCAAGCTAAATATATGTGATATTAGTGTGTCTTCGGAGGAACGTATTTCCTTTACGCATTCTGAATGTGACGTCAGTTAGCTTGTTTTTCGAATACGTTTCAACACTTTGTCTATGAAAATTCCAAAGAATGAATTCCGAATTGATATATGATAGATGATTGTTCTGTAATATAATTGGTGTTAATCAAAGTCCCAAATCCGGACCTTTTGTTAATCAGCGTTTTTTTCAATCTTTCCTCCTCTTCTAAGAACACTTTTTATAGAACAAGGCCTTCAACCTGCATCAAATTTATGAAACAACGCAAAATAATGGCCATGTTCAGAGTAAATACCACACAGAAAAATTAGATTTGTAAGAAAATGTGTTGCATTGTATTAAAACTTTTTTTTCCTTTTCAAAAATTATTCAATTTATGTATCTGTTTTTTTAGCATTGCAAACGTGTTCCGGACGTAAACAACGAGCGAAAAAATTCGCGCGTGGAAAGAGATTAGGGGTTTCTTGACAAAAAAAAAACTGCAAATTATCCAAAATCCGGAATGACCGAGGTCCGGAGGATCCAGATTTGGGACTTTGTACGGTATATCCAACCATTGTAAAAACAACGATAAATTAAATTTTAAGGCAACACCGATATGAATCATGTGAGACGATTTGGACAACAGAAATAGAATCTTCGCAGACTGTGTTTGCACTGAAAACACCTCTTGTATCCGAAGACGAATCCGATAAGAATATCAGAGGGTGATTACTGGGTAAAGTGAACTACCGTATCTGTGGAATGACTCTTTGTGAAGTGGAATTTATTGTATGTCAAAATATACTCACTCAGATCAGTACTGGTATACAGTACTGGTCAGTTCGTACTTGCGTTTCCAATTTCTATTTCATTTGTTTTTCCATATCTATACTAGACGGGATTACAAATGATTCTTCATTTATAAGAAGGAAAGTAAGGAAAGAGCCTAAATATTGAGGATGGCCTACAATTTTTTTTTAACAAAGTGGATAAAATATGATTGGCTCGATGCAAACACAACCATCATTTTCAATGTTTCATTAGAATAATAATTTGAAAATAAATCTGTTTAGTGTGATTTCTGTACCCCTCTTACCATATTTTTAACATCCTTATTCAAATTCCTTCTTTGCATGCAAATATGCCAGGGAGAACCATTTACTTAGCTTTTTAAAAGGGGGTCGCCGCTCTAAAAAGGTTGGGTCTCATACAGTTATTTAATTTACAAAAAAAAAACCCAGTTAGCATTCAAAACAAGTTAATATGAAATTCAAACGAGTTGTTATTTTGGCATAAGTCTTTCAGTCACTTATATTTGCATTCCCCCTTTTGGTTATGACCCGACACCGGCAGGTTGGTGTAACTTGGTTTTGAACAAATAGGTTCATTAAATTAAGAGGGAGGTCAAACGTAAACAATACGTTCCCAAAATTGTTGTCTTTAGCGTGGTTTCTGTCTCTAAGTTCATCGTTTTGTGCGGGAAGTCATAGAAATGGTTAAGAGTTGAAGAAATAAATATTTGCTCATAGCGATCGCCAATCATGATTTTGACTATGATAACCTTTTCCCCTGCTAGCTTAACTATCTTTGTACTGATGGACTTCTCCAAGGTCATGTGCCTTCTCACTGGAATCTAACATAGAGGGATAGAAAATAGGGTTTGTTTTCTGTAGTTTGTCAGAGTAGTCTAACTATGAACAGTTGGAACTTTTGTGCCAGATCAATTTAATGAACTAAAAAACATCCCTCCTTCCTGACCTGAAAATAAACACTAGCTTTAAAAGAACTGTTAAATATATTTACATTCTAAAAGGGTTGTGTAAGTGGTTGAAAGGGAAATGGAATCTAATTTGACATCAATCCAAATTTCCGAGCAAAATGATTATACGACTGAATTGAAAGCTGATGAGCTTCGAGTCACGACGTACTTTACATAAACGAACTGTAGCAAACATTAGCACTTATTATTTACTCATCCATTAGTGTTTTGCAATGTAAAAACCATACCTCAATTTTCAATTAAGGCAAATGAAAATGCAAGCGTAGGATTACAAAGAGGCAATATTGTGCAAGTTTTTGCCATTGTAAACCTCATTAAAGCTACACAATAGCCTATTTGCAACTTTAAATGTTGTTTCATGAGCAAACAAAGCTTAAGTCCAGCATAATTTCCAAATACAAAAAAAACGGGAAAGGGTTTCTTTTAACAAGAACTTTATTGTATAAATATTTTGCATAAAAAGAATAAAAATGTTACTAAGAAAAGATGTTTATTTCTCTGAATTTGCTATGATTAAATTGTTATCAAATTTTGAAGTTCATGCAGGAAATTATAAATTGAATTCAGTTCATTTACTGTATTTACAACAGATGCACAATTCTAAGTAGTAAGAAGTGATTCGTTAGTTCATTTATGTAATTCGAGGATAAACATTTTATGGGTTAAAATTTTTATAATAAGTCGAGACAATCCATGAAACTTAATGGTGTCAATCTAAAAATGATTTTAGTTACAAGTGCTGGCTATCAAAATTGTAACGCCATGAATGAAGCGTTCAATAGCCTTGAAATTTGAACGACGTATAGATCATGGAAAGATGTGAAAACTATTAGAAATGCAATGTGTATGCAAATTATGTGCACTAGTAACATGTAACCCGCAAGCAGCTTAACAAGGAAAAACAGAGAACAGGTTTAAAATTTTCGAATTGTTTTTTTCCCTTGCTGTTCATCTGCATAGAAAGCTCGTTGAAAAACACACTGTGACTTATTGAGATTGCGGATTACTTTTCTGAGAAATTCACGTCTTGATTTTGTGCTGAACGAAATCAAGCCGGTGATGCAAATATGGAATCGGTGGGTGCAGGAGGGACGAATTTATCGATGTGTACAATCGCAACAGTCTCGTCACATCATTGAACAAAAGCAGATATCTTGTGCGCTTGGCTGCAACATCAAAAACCCTGGCTCAAGAATTAAGGTGTTGCACAACAATCTGCTTCAGCAAGTACAATTCGACGACGTATACACCAGAGAGAATTTTTTTCGATAGTTCTAGTATCAGTTCTACAACAACATTTGAGTCTACACCACAAGCGTCCGAGGCTGCAATGGTACGTAAAACGACGCACATGGATAAACGAATGGCATAAAATCGTCTTTTCAGAATCTTGATTCTGTCCACAGCATCATAATTAATTCTAGTCTGGTGACTAGAATGCGAATATCATTCTGCACCGCTAAATCTTTCCGTCTTCTGGTGTATGGTATGGAGTGTCATTGGCCTCTTCTCCTTCACCCGCCTGGTGCACATTACCGGTACACTCAATAGTCACCGGTGTACACATCAGCCACCAGTACATCTCTGAAGTTTGGAAGTCCGTTGTCCTCTCTTATCTTCAGGGCTTGCATAGTACCAGTTTTGCACAACACAATGCGTGATCATGCAACATACAATTCCTCAATGGCTATCAGGTTTCACTTCTTCCATGGATCGCCTAACGATTAGCACACCACAGATCACTAGCGGCTATGGCAGATGAACTTTGGCAACGCGTGGAATCTCAGCATGGACATACTGCAAACACACATCCGAAACCCCTTGCTTTGAATACCGAGATGTGTAGCAGCAGTTATTGCCGCCCATGGTTTCTACACAAAATACTGATTTTCTCGCGTTCCGCAAGTCGAACAGAGCTGTAATTTCAATATTTTCGCTCTTGTGCCTTACGCCTTTTGTATCAGAAATATGTGGTTTTCCTATATCTTCGCTCTCTCTCTCTCCTTCATGGAATGTCTGCAGTGTATTACACTATTTACTTAGCGAACAAAATATATCTCTCATGTGCCTTAAAGTGCAACGTTACACCCAGTAACTAGATTGAATAATTTAAGAAAAAACAATTACAGTTCAAGAGAAAAAGAACATGACCAGTCGAAAGATAGAAATAATCGTCTATAAGAAAATGTCAGCGAACGCGAAAACAGGGCTATAGCAAAATTTATCTATCCTCTATGATTAAAAGATACCGCATTACCGTAGAAAATTGGAAATAATTGAAAATTGAAGTGAATATTGAAAATCTATTATAATAACATTTCTAAAATTGAAGTGAATATTGAAAATCTATTATAATAACATTTCTAAAATTGCGCTTTTAGCCATGCAATCATTTAAAATATGAATTTTCACTTTAAAAAGTATCCAATGCAGCTTTATATTTTTGATTTTGTTTCATTTGGAGGTACGAAAGGGGCATATCTCGATGTGTCGACATTCATTATATAGAGGTCTACTACACTGCTTGACAATTGCTTCGGAACAAACACAATTTTAAAAATAATTAACAATATTCATTGATTAAAGAAACGAAACTTAGTACATATTTTTAATTAAGATACTGTGCATTAAGTATAATGCAAAATGTTGCAGATTTTGGCTCATGGAAAAGCGAGATAATAAAAAGAAAAAAAAATCTGCTCCTTAGAGAGAGAGAGAGAGAGAGAGAGAGAGAGAGAGAGAGAGAGAGAGAGAGAGCAATTTTCAAAGTATCGAAAAATATTCTTTCTTTCCGGAGTCATGACAGATATAGTCACTCAGTAAGAAGTGAGGCCTCCTTGCACACTAATGCACATTAAGCATCTGCTATGCATGCCCTCCACTAAACAGTCGAGAAGTGCTTGGGGGATATTGTCCCATTCCTCTCTCAAAGCAATTTTGAGCGCCTGCACAGTTTGGGGTGGGTGAATCCTTTGTGAAACACGTCTACAAGGATAAACCCAAGCATGTTCAATAGGATTTAAGTCCGGAGAGTACGCAAGTCATTCCATGCGCTCAAAATTTTTGCTCTCTAGTGTCTCAGAGACATTAACTGTCCTGTGTGGGCATGCATTGTCACCCATGAACACAAAGTCTGAACCCACTGCACCCCGAAATAAACGAACATGACCCGAAGAATCTCCGTGCAATACCGCTGCAATGTAAAGGCACTAGCGTCAAAGATGTGTAGCAGTGTACTGCCATTATGCATAATGCCTGCCCACACCATGACCCCTCGGCCATAACGATCAACCTCACGAGCATTCTGGTATGTAATGTACCCCTCTCTCTCCTCAGTAATTGGTGTCCAGAATCCCTCATCTCGGTGAATCAGGATTCGTCAGAGAACATGACTGTGGACCACTGTTGATGATTCCCACGAATATGTTCTTTACACCAGCGTAACTTTTCCTGACGATGGCGTGGTTGTAACGGTGTACTTAACAGGCTTCCGAACATACAAACGAGCTTGATTTAATCGCCCAGAAATTGTTTGGGCAGATACACGAGTGCCGGTAGTGGTTGCAAGCTCTGAATCAATCTGTCCCGGAGTGATATGTTTGTTCCTTATTGCTGTTAGGGATATATGTGCATCATCTCTGGGTGTGGTGCTCCTCCCACGATCATTACATGCTTTATCAAAGCATTTCCACCTTCCGCGGCTCTTTATTACCGCGAAATAACGCTTTTTGACACGCATTGCTGCGGCAACTAGGGTGATACTTTGCCCAGCTTCGAGTCCCCCCAACTGCTCGCCCACAGTCAAGTTCACTTAAATGATGCCTTACGTAGATTCTCCACTTGATACTTGCACCAGAAGACAATCTATCTGAACGGCTTTCAAGACCTTAAATCGTGATTTTCTGTAGATACTTTGCTGCTAATAAACAGCTCGTGTGCGCTGTCTTTTATACAGATAAGAGACCTTGCTCAACAGCACCCTTTGCACTTACATTTTCTACGATTGAGCGGCTTTCCGAATAGCAGTTTTGCATAAATCGGTTGTTCCTTAGCAATTGTCAAGCAGTGTAGTTCTGTTTAATATGCAAACACAATATTTATCATGCACCGCAGAATAATTTACAAAGAATTACAGTATAACATAGAAAAAAAAACATGACTGTTTAATATTTTTATATAAATTTACAGAATTTAAAAAAGCCTCCTTTGATCTATCCATGTTCGAAGGGACTGAGGAGGATGAAAATTGTTCGTCATAAAAAAAATGTTTAATTCAAGCTTAGCAAATTCAAACAGTAAATAAATAGTTTAAGTACGCCGTTGCCACACTTGTACTGATCATATTATACTATCGGGAACATATAAGGACGCGAAACAAAATGTTGTGATATCATAGCTGAGAAGATAACCTTTTTGTCTCTAAAAATAATAAAGAAAATCATTACACATTTTTTATCAATATTACTATTGTTCATATTTCAATTTAGAGCTGACAAACACGAAAAAAAGGGAAAACACATTGTGGATAGATAATGAGCTCTGTTGTAAAAGGGAACTCAAATTCAATTATCACTTGAATGAGCATCGTTCCCTGAACTTAACCTTAAAATACAAACAATGCTAATGAGTCACGATTAGCGTTGTGGTGTAAAACGCCTAAGCGTTTAAACTAAAAACTAAGCCTTCATAGAAAGTTGGAGCAAGTGGCTCCAGTGGATGTCACGGAATGTTTGTCCCTCCTCTTCAGAGACCAATAATTAAGGTCGAGCGCTAGGCAATCATCACGTGCTCATTCGTGACCCACTAAAATTATGTGGACCTCGAGTTGGAAAATGAGAGTTTATTGCATTCATCCAGCGCAGCTATAAGCGATCGCGTATACGCACATTGTAAAAGAGCAGGCGTGCGGTTTAAATGCTTGAAAGTTTATTGAAAACAAAGACAATAGATCGCGGTTTAAGTAGACAACAATGCTTGGATAAAGAACAAAATAGGCAAAGTGGTTGAAACACGACCGGGAAAGGTTATGAGGTATCTTTATATTTCTTCGCACTACTAACACTCCATCGAGACGTACGTTGCTGAATCTATATGGGCACTGAAGTAATACTGTTATTGGTGATATTAACATTTGCAGCAAAATTTTCAGTTTATGTGTGATTACTAGAGCTCGGATTTTGCATATTTTGCATATCTTTTCTTTAGTCCCTAATGTTGATAGAAATCCGTACTGAGAGTTTTTTTAACAATTTGCAACCAAAAAAATCCGAATTTATTTTGCATGGTTTTGCATATTTGGGACCATTTTGCATATTTGGGATTTTTGCATGGTTTTGCATATTTGGGACCATTTTGCATATTTGGGATTTTTGCATGTTTTGTGCATATTTGGACAATAATCTATTTTTAAACATTTAAATTTTTTTTTTTAAAAGAACTTGCTTAGCGCGTTTGGAAGGAAGGTTTTCAGACGCAATAAAATTCAAATCAACTACGACTTTTTCTACGACTCCCAAACAAAAAATTGGAAAAGGCGCAAAAAGATAAGAATATTCAACAGCCTTTCATCACGTTAAAGTTTGAGTCAGTGTCCCAATCTTAGGAGAACAACATCAAGGCAATGTTGAAATTGAATAGTGTTCTTTATAAGTTGGAGAATGAACATTTTAGAGCCTTTTTGAAGAAGTACACAGGTAACGAAATTCCTTATGCATCGACCACTGATATAAATACATTACGCCAGTGTACGAGAAGGTGATACAAAGAATACAAAATGAGATTGGTGATTCCCCCATCTGGATATCGATGAAACGACTGACCACTGCTGGCGATACCTAATTTATGTAGAGAGTTGGAAAAAACAAATCTCTCCACGATCGCCAGGACCTTGGGTGAATCGATTAATAAATAAAATTGTGTATTAATTGAATGAAAGTGTGGCTCATTTTCACTTTATCCTCTTCACTACCCATTTTGTAAGAATGAAAAATAAATTTTTTTTTCTGCGGTTTCGCATATTTTGGGATTTTGTAATGCACATTTCAGGTTATATATTTGCATATAGATCCGAGCTCTAGTGATTACTAAAGATAGTCCACCTCGTAAGCGTTTCAAGTGCTCAAAACAAATAAAAAATTAAACAGAATAACTTTTAAGACATAGGTAGGGCGATTTGTGGTAATTGCCTTGGAAGAGATAAAGTAGACTATTCACATAAGTGACTCTTGCAAACTAATATAATTTAGAAATAACGTGAAACAAAATCACTATTTCAATTCTTATATAATTAGTGTACTCTTTTATAGAAAATGAAATAAAAGTTTAAAAGTGGTCAGTGGAGAAATATAAAAACATTGTACATATGTAGCTAAAATTAATATTAAAATACTTATATTAAATAAAAAAATTATTTATAAGAATAAAAGTAAATTAAATTTGCTTCATATGTGTGTATTGAATTACTCTTTATTTAAATTAAATTTGTGTAATTTTTAGTTTGTTAGTACATATCTTGATACTAAATTGTGGTACAAAATGCTACATTGAGAAAATTTGGTAAAAACAACATACTTATATTATTCAATTGGTTATTAACAGAAAAAGTAGTACTATTTAAATTTTTCGTACACATAAATCACCGAAACATTTGCATGTGTTTTGCTCACTCGCGGAAGACATTTCGCTTTTTCAACATTGACACTTAATAAATCCGAAACTAATAGCCGCATAGGAAAAAGATCTTCACAATTGTCCAGGGTACACGATGAAGAACAAACCATGTTAATTTCGTATTTTTTTGATCCGTACTTTCTCGGGAAACCGTCTAAGAATCGAGCTAAACAACACAGTTTTCAATCCTGCGGCGGCGGTAACTTTTTTTTAATATAGAGATATGAAAATATTTTTAAGTGACTAGGGGATCAGCCCCCTGCTCGCTTACGCTCGCCATTAATATATATAGATAGATAGAAACGAAATCAAGTTTTAAAATCACAATACTGATCTTTCCCGGCTTATTACTGCATCTATTAATTGTAAACTTTTGTGAATAAAAAAATTTTGTATGGTGAATATCAATAGTTAACGTTTTCTTTTTCTTGGTTTTATGTTAATTTCTTAGTTTTTTAAGTCTGCAATTTTCATATTACTTGCAACAAAATTATTAGTAGTAAAGACACCTTGATTTGAAAAATTTACGTGCTTTGAAAAGAACTAACATTTTGTTTGAAATAGATTTATTTTCAAAACCACAAGTTTAAAAAAATGTTATACTTATACAAATACGCAAGTATACGAATCCTAGTGCTTCTTATGAAAAAAGGTAGCGATTTATATTTTATTTTAAATTAATTAAATATGGTTTCTTTCTATAATTTTTTTTTGTATAGAAAAGTTTTAATATTTTAACGTTAATATCTATTTATTTTTTGATTATTCAACGAAATTTTGAAAATTGCAGAATTTTAAGTATTTTATTCTCTGTAATATTATTCAGAAGAAATTATAAAGTTGTGTACATATTTTCACAAAAACCCAACTTTCTTTAACTCAGATAAACTGCGATGGCATCACTCAAGATTGCATAAATGAAATTCCGCCCTTGGACTAATAGCACACTGATCGCTGGAACAAAAATACCAAATTGCTTTAGCAACAGGGCTTTAATGAAAATGGTACATTTTTCATAGAGGAAACATAAATCTACACATACGAGTGAGAAGAGCAATTACACGTAGAATGTTAAACATAGTAGTATCAAAATAAATTAATATATAGGTTAAGGGTATTGGTAATATGTAGGTCAACTATCGACCGTTCAAGCACATCCCATCACCCATAGATCTTTAAAATCGGTATCTCAAAATATCTATTCTAGAACAAGAATACGCAATGAACTGGAGTTCCGGTTTTATAAATAATTCGTCCCTGCGGGTTATTGGACACCCTTAATTTTCCGGTTGTAATTTTTATTCGACACGCAGTTGTCGAGCACTTTTACGTGCCGAGCCTAGCAGAAACTCATTTTTACAATGAAGAAGATAGGCTGAGGTGGTTTTTTCATGGTATTGAAGCAGCTGAAGTGACAAAAAATCGAGAATTTTAGGTCATTGATGTTTAGAAGGAACAGATAGAAAATATTGAGTTTAATACTGTTCTTTCAGATACCTTTTCCAGCTTCTGTTTCACTGAAAATAAAATAGCAACTGTGATTACTTTATAGGAGAGAAGGGTAAACTAATTTAGGAGATATGCATTTTAATAGAAATACAAAAATGTAATGCAATTTCATATCGTCAGGGTGTAACTAAATCCTCAATTGCATGCGTTTAGTTACGAAAATAATTTTAACTTAAAAAAAAAAGACGGAATCGCTTTTGAACAAGGAAATGGGATTAAATTGAAATAGAAGTTTAGAATCTAATTGTCTAACTGAGTTAATCTTTTAATCATACATTTTATTCAAATAGGAATTGATACCAGTAAAAGAAAACGGAATGCTGCGATGTTTTTAATTGGTTGTTCGGCATTATATAGCACAAGGGCGTTTATATATATATATATATATATATATATATATATATATATATATATATATATATATATTTCAATTATATTTTAATATATATTTCAATATATATATATATATATATATATATATTTCAAAATTTTTCATTTCAATATAGATATGAAATGTATGTATGTAAAAATGGATGCTATGTTCATTATAAATGAGTTGAAATAATATATGAGATAAAGTTATGAAACTTTCCTAAGAAATTAAAAAAAGTTTACAATAGAATTCTGGTTAAATAATATTTGTTTCATAATTTGAGTGGTCCGAATACGAATCATTATGTTACAACTACAATTATTGTAAATCATGAAGATATAAAGATGTTCAGACTTTCGAATATTTAAAAAAAAAACAGATCCTTCAAATTTTAGTTAATATTATTTATTTGTTTTTAATTTGTTCAACTTAAAATTAGTGTGTGGCGTTAAGTTTTGGATGCATTGAATCAAAGAACAAACAAGAAACTAACAAGCTCAATGCCATGAAAGGGAGTTATGTCTTTCAAATAGGTGCTCTTGGTAATGATAATTTGATATACGCGCAATGAAGATGAAGTGAGCATACGAGAACAGTTTCACATTTCCAAATTAACTTCAACCTAGAAGATAGATGAGCGGTAAACAAAGAGTTAACGAATGGTAGTTTGCATGAACCGCTGATGAATGATTCTATTTTAAATAATTTATTTTTGTTCAACTTAAGTTGTAATTCCTTCGTTTAATTTATTTTTCATGCATGAGCGAACTTAGGGGGAGTTTTGATGGATTACTTTCAGAGCTGCTCTTCAGCACCCAAAATAGTGTTAGTGAGTACAATACATGACGTTCCATGCTTTTCTATCGTATTTTCTAAGCACCACTTAAATGATAATTTAGGGTATTGCAGGTTATAATCTCATTGCTTGCTTTGAATTATACGTGAATACAAAAATAATGCATAACGTACATTTCCTTCTAATGGGAGTGCATTCCATATCCATTACAAAGTTATTACAAGCGGTATTTAATAGCAAATTTTATGCAGCAGAATACACTTTGAAAGAATCTGCAAATGAAACTTCTCATTATGTGTGGTCTCAGGTACTTCATCACTTCTCTTTTGGCAAACAAACTGAACCCAGTTCACATAGTTTAAAATAAAGGGTTATTGATAGTTTTAGTTTGTCTCACCCTGGTCATTTATCTCTGCAAAGTGGCTAATTGACTAGTATATATCAGTTATGAAATTTTCATCGTACGAAACATCGTATGGTGCAAAGCAATGCTGGAAAATAAAGAAATGGCACCTCGTACACTGTGTTTTATAAAACCACTTGCTTTGAGAAATTTAAGTATGTTTTTCCTAATGAGAGGTAATTTTTATGTCGCATTTTCATTTAAAAAACTATTTTGCACTTTGCGTCCTAAGAAATTCTAAATTGTACCCAAATATGCTGAACATTTGTTGACATACTTCTCAAATGTGAAAATCGTAAATAAGGAAATTCATATTTATAAATATGCTATTTCACAAAAAGGTTAACGCTGAAATCGATTCTATCTGTAATAAAATAATACTTTTTAAATAATTCCAATAATAAATATAGGGTTTTTTAAATGCATTTTCCTAAAAGATAAATAAGTTAAAGATTCATAAAAAACTATTTTGGAAGAGTGCACTATGACAAAACCAGGATATTTGTGGTAATTTATAAAAAAATCTACACAATAACTTTGATATTTGTTAACGAGTAAGTCATTAAAAATAGCTTATGTTTTCGCAATAGATTGTTCATTTCCAAACACAATTTCAGTTAGGAATACAGACATCAAACACTACCCACGACGAAGATGGTTTTTCCCTCTTGCCAAATTTGGCGTAAAACCCTTAATTTGTCAGCAGAATATGTGATACATCATCCAACTAAAGGCAGAAAAAACACACAACTTTTGTAAGGGAGAGAAAAAGGAGAACTACTTAAGGTCAAAGTTATGAAGTTCAAAAGTTTTTCGGTACAAAGGTGGATTGCGTTCTTGTCAGAGGTTATTGCTTTCTCTACTATTCTTTTTCCATCCCAAACAAGTTCATACGCCCACTGTAACAAAAAAATCTCTCTAGTCAAATTTTATAGTCTTGTCTCATACATTTTTCCACGTATAACGTGGAACCACAAGTAATTTGTTCATCGAAACAAAAGTGAAAGGTTTTTGAAAGGAAATAGGAGTATCTCATAGAGAACTAAGTGAGTGAAGTTATAACCTAATTGTCACAAAATCAATAAAAATCAACTCAAGCTCTTTGAAATTTTAAGATACTGATGCTTTTTTTAACTAAATTACGCAAAGATCGATTACACTTTTTGAAACTATATTGATGTATTTATCGAAAAAATCATTTGAAAGATTTGATACTGTGATTATTCAGCATCATCTAATGCTTACCACAAGAACCACGGAAAAACTAATATCAATATAAACATGAGTATTTCCTAAAAGACAGACGCCTTATACGCCAAAGAACTATGTTAAGTAGCTATAGAAAGAAAGACATTAAATTCATAAATCTTTGAATGATAGGAAATAAAGTTGTGATATCGATATATTATTCAAATGATATTTATATGAATTATTTAAGTCGTGAGATGTTTAATTGACTTCTAGAAGCGTGAATGTTAATCACTCGTGTGGTAAAATATTATAATCGAATTACGTTCTGCATTGAATGACTTTTAAGTAAAACAATAGGGACATGTAGCTAAATT
The DNA here is from genome assembly GCA_947359465.1 of Metellina segmentata. NCBI lineage: Eukaryota > Metazoa > Arthropoda > Arachnida > Araneae > Tetragnathidae > Metellina > Metellina segmentata. The sequence goes on from OX375878.1 coordinate 73,905,402, forward strand.
TGAGAAAGAAAAACTGCGATATAATAGAAAGAAACTTTAAAGTAAACGAGCAGCAGTTTGCTTTTAACCAAGAAGGGAAAGTATAATCTTGAAACCACTTTGACAAATCGAGTACCATAAATAGAAATTTAATACGATTAAGAATACTTCTCAGCTTATTTCTTCAGATACCTTTCCCAAACCTGAGTTTTATAAAAATTTATTTAATAGGTAATTGTTTCAGCAGTATTCCCTGGTAAATTTGATTTTATTCAAACAAAACCCAGCTCATTTTTCACTACGCGTTCAGAATTCGCAAAGTAAAAGAATGTTTAAAGAAAATGAGCAGCTAAGTTTTTTAGATAGAAAAGAACTAGACAGATTTAGTGACATAAAGAAAAATCAACTAAAAATAATGTGACGATTTAAAACTTCGCACACTTTTCGCAAACAGACATTATCTGCAAGATTTTAAGAAGCAAGCGTTTGGACGAATAAAAATATTTCAACAATACATCCCAACACAAAGCTCCCATCTAACAAATCCGAACTCCTTGTTTACTACGTGCTCTGAAATCATAAATTGGCAGTTTCCTAAGGATATGATCAGTTTGATTTTTCAGAAGGAAAGTGCCACTCTGACACCAGTTAGACGAATCTAGCAACCAAAGCAGTATTCAACCAAAAAAAGTGATGATTTAAAACAGCATTATTTCATTCACACACCTTTTACAAACTGGTATTCTCTAAGACTTTAGGAAGCAAGCTTTTTTGATAAATAACACATTTTCAACAACAATGAATCCTGAGTAACCTCCACTCTAAACGTTTCACTCTAGCAAAACCGAACTCCTTATTTACTACGTGTTCTGAAATCAAATTGCTGAATTTGATAAAAAAAATCCAGATCACACAACCAAAATACATTCCCATCACAATACCCGAATATCATGTGCGGTGAAACAGGCCAGTCTTGCTTCTTTTTACAACGCGGCATCATGCTTGCCGTCCACGTCTGTGCCAGCAGTCTCCTACACTTCCGTGGGTCGCCCAATAGCACCCCGGAGGATATGTTGACCCCTCACCTCCGACTGAAGACGCTCCTGTGGCAAATATATGCTCTGGGTGGAGCGCGGGCGATCAATGACCTACCTGTGAGACAGCTGAATGGAGCGAGGGTGTCTCGCCTGGTCTTTTTGAGTTTGGGAAAAGTAAGAACAAAATCGAAAGTCCTTTCGCAGGAAAACCCCACTGTAGTAAAACAACGGGGGGACTAATAAAGTGTGTTTGCCGAAGAGAATACGAATTAAAACAATTGTAAGCAAAAGGGAAGATTCGAAAGTGTGTGCAGGTGAGACGGACTTGAGACAGAACATGTCGCGCACGTTCCCTTCGAGGTGGAGGTTGCTAACCTCCGACGGTGTGAAAGCACCCATCAACACTTTAATATGCTACCACACTATTATTTTTCAGACACCACATAATTTTAAGTCGCTACATATTTCAGATATACCTATTTTTATCGAGTAACCGTTGTCCAAGGAAGTGGATAGGCAATTTTAAGAGCTTATTCTAAACTGTGGGCGTGTCTACCAACCCTCTAATGGTTTTGACGATATATATAATCCACGAATATAGGCTCGATTTTTCTTTTCCTTCCGAGATTTATCAATTTTTTTATGGTGATGACGGGAGAGATAAGACCTGGTCAGTGTTTCCCTCTAATGAAGAAAATGGCATGACTATCAAGATGTGGTCAGTTTTGCTATAATGACGATATACCATCCAATTTACCACCAGGAGGGTTAATAGATAAATTACGAGCCAGTGGACACCTAAGAACTAAACTTTTGACCATATCTAAAGAACCATTTTTTTTCTATTTAGAATATCTCTAGGCGACAAGCTTGTCAGTCGTACATATTCGACTTTTTGTTTTTCTTTGATCGTTTTAAAATCTAATAAATTTGTTTCGTAAATTGAACTTTAGTAATCTAATAATTATCTTTTGAAGATATGGATCTCTGACAAGTACCATTCAGATATGACCCGGACGTGGTTTGAACCCACAACTTTCTGATCCAAAAAAAGATTTTACTTTTTCAGATTCCATCACAAAATGATTCACTTGAATGGGCCTTTCACAGGAATTTCTACTTCAGACTATTTTGTTCGTTCGTGTTTTTTTAATGAAACCCAAAACGACTGATTTGAATAAAGTTTTCGCAAAAGACAAACTTTATATGACTAAAAGCAAAATGTATCGTCTTTTAACAGTACAGTTTCTAGAAGCTAAGTGGTGAAATTGGAAGTTACGCTAAACATTAAACTATACATCAGACTTAAGAGCTTAAATATAATAGATACTTATTGTATATCTGATAGCATTTGCGAGATAATTAAATCATCTGTCGTAATAGTTGTTCCTTATCTGATTTGATCTAGACAAGCTAGACTAAGTCCGTGAATCCACCTTCAAAAAGTTCGAGACGCACAAAGGATTAAAATACCGATTCAACCTGAATATGGAAGGTGACCAGGAGAAGAGACTGCTCCATATTAGATTTCAGATAGGTCAAAAAGACCTTTAAAAACTCTGATCCCTGATTCAAGGTCTCAAATGAAATTGTTCTAAAATGTTCTCCGAACAGTCTAGATATTGCAGTCTGCTATCTCTATTACGCCCGGGTTCTTTCTCTGGTGTCATCTATGGATGGTAGAAATTTTCGAATACTTTTTTCTGAAGTTTCAATTCCACATTTCTATTTTTGTGTTTCAATTTGCAAATTTTACATGATTAAGCTTTTCTACTCGAATAAAAGTTTTTCGTTTGTTGAAGCGTTCTTTTTAGTATTTATTAAAAATTAAATGTAACTTTTCTCCTCACCGTGTGTTTAATTAAAAAGTTGAAAACTTTTTTAGTTAAAACTACATTTTATCAGTAACAATCTCTCCAAGTCGAGACCTGTTCTAAAAACAATGCTCTTTTTTTCATCGTTCCTCAGTCAGCAATAACTCTTACCATCCGAGTCAAAGTGAATAGAATCTTGGGTCTTGCGCATCGATGTAGCGAAAAGGTAAGCCACCTTGGGATGGTTAAAGAAAGTTGTCTTGCAGTGGATTCCAAGTCATTGTAGTGTATTATGCATGACAATGAACAAGCCGAACAATTGGCTAAGGCTGGAGCACAGCTATTCCAACCTAAATCCCATTTTCATACTCGCAACATCAATAGCTTATATGCTTGTCTATAAGGACTAATAGACTTTCAATCTAGAAAGAGAAGTCTACCGAAAAATAATTGGAATGTTTTAGTGATGAATAAAGCTCGCATCTCAGGGATTCATGTAGGACTCGTTTACTTTCGTCTTCTTATCGGATATGACTATCTCCAAAGACACATACCATATTGGAATTACGAGACGAAAGTACTAGAGATCTACACACTGGACGAAATGACAAGAGATCACCTCAAAGACTGCCCTAAAATTCCTGACAATGGAATTGCAAATACTTTTGATAGTGTTTTAAGCCATATTTTTTCGCTTCAGAACTTTATTGGGCTTCTCGCCAAATTGATGGAAAAGAGGACGAGAATGGGCGTAGAATAAAAAAAATATAATTCCTTTCTCTTCAATTCGGACGATCGTTCCGCTTCATGATATAGCATTCGATTCAATGCGATATAAAACATGTTTTTTTTTAAACGAAAAATTATGTACCACAAGTATAAATGTTTTTGTTGTCTTAAGCAACACTTATAATAGTGATTCAATTTCAATTAAACAGATTTTTTTTTCGTTTTTAGTTAACATCTGAATAAAATTTTCGATTGAAAAATAAAATAAATACTTTGTAAAGAAATATATTTATGAGTATACATTTAATTACGGTAATTTGATAGTGAATAATATAATATGCTGAAAATATGAGGTTTGTGCTTGAACAGATCAATTGCAACTATGAACAGATAATTTATGAATTTAGTTTTTTTTTAACTTAAGGTACTTTGTTATTGCTACTGAATTGTGTTTTTAGGTTTTGGGGTTATGGTTTCCTATTTATTAGTCTTTCTCTCATATTATTTGATTCATATTCGGAATCACAGAACTTAAAATTGCTCAGAATTTCTTTCTACTGACTAAAACTTTCACTTTTCTAAAAATAATGTGTTTATTCTATTTATTTTCTTGTTATCAATGTCAAGAATAAAAATAAATGAATCTTCAAAAATTATTTTAAGGATGTAGATGGTCGATGAAACTTCAAAACAGAACTGTTTTTCAATTACTGAAAATAAATTGATTTTTAATTTAAAGAACGATTTCTTCAAGTTTCTCATGATTCAATCCCTAAAATACCTCCCACAGATATTTGAATCAGACTAGTAGGCAGATTTACTTGTTCCCTTTATAAATTTCTCTTCCCCAATTTTCCTTTCTTCAAAACAAATATAAAAAATCATTTTTTTTTCTTCTCATTCTCAGTTCAAGCGATGTATGAAGTTATTAAGGATTAGGTCACATATTTGAGCTCTTTTTTTTCTTTTACTCAATTAAAATGAAAAGAAAAAACAAACTAGAATTACGATTCCAAAGCTCATCATCAGGAAAATCGTACCAAATAGCAGAGAAGGAAGAAGTTGGTACTTGAAGGAGGAGGTTGTCAAATCCTTCTGACACACTAAAAGCTCTGCTCCGTTAACGCTTCAGTGACTCAGACACACAATGGACGGCTGTGGTCACAAAATCAGGCGAACTTGGCTACTAGGGATAGAAACGCTCTCATTTTTATTAAAGAGGGAACGAAGTCTCGATCTCTCGAATAGAAAGGACCTCCAAAGTGCTCAATGGCTTCTCGATTCGCTTGATTAAGCGTGAACAAAGATACGAATCCGATAGATTGTAGAAAAAACTTTATAAACAGTTTCTGTCAGTGTAGTTTTCAGTTAATGTCTTAAGTAAATATTGACGCTAAGAACTTGGAAAAGAAAAAAAAAACGTACGGTTTTCAGAGTGTTTTTATCGGTCTCTGCTACCGGTGTTTTATTTTGACATTTCTTCTTAGTAGATTCTTCAAACCTTTGTACGAAATTCTGTAACTTTTTTTAAGACAAGGGTACAAGCTCGATTGCTTTCAGAAAAAAAATATAAACACCTTCTGTCAGTTTTGTGTGTAGGTAATACCTTAAGTAAATATTGACGCTTAAGATCTCGGAAATAAAAAAAATAAGTTTAAAAAACTTTTCAGTTGACTTGTAAAACTTCAAATGTTCTTTTTTCATTTAAATGTTTAAAGAATTAAAAACTTAATACGAAATTACTTAACAGGTTTCCATCGGCATTCCATTAAAATTTCACATTAATTATAATCTCAATCCTTAAAACTATTAATGGAAATGATTCCATATTTTTTTACTTAACCCGACTTCTCTAAGGACATGTAAGAAACAATTGCCCAGTATTTCATACAACTTTCGTTTATAAGGTTAAATAATTTTAGAGTTTTTCTAATCACTGAAATGAGATGAATAGCTGGATATAGAATCAAATTATTTCATCTACGGAGCTGCTTATGTTACTCTCTTTATGATTTATGACTGAGTGTTTATGTATGAAGTCTAAATATACATGAGCAACACCCTTGAAAGAAATATATTTTGAAGAAAAAATATAACATGATATTATATGACGCGACTCTTTGTTGTTATAGTATCTCACAAGTCAGGTGAACAACAGGGTCATGAAAATTCCTGCAAAATTTATAATAAGGTTTTATAACAATCAGTTTCATTCAATAATCTGCTATTGCTTGGTTACGAACCGGGACCTCGAATTTACCTCGCTTGATTTCATGAAAAAAAATTGCCATTGAATCAGTCATGTAAACTGCTATTCCCATGCTACGCAAACTGTCATCATTGTCATCAATTCATAATATAAAGCAATTATTACTCTTGAAAAAATTATTAACCATAGAAACAAGTGCCAAATTTAAATAGTTAATAGCCTAAACGCATCCAATATAATCGGAATATTTAATGAAAAATCTACACAAATGATGTTAAGAAACTAGATCACGAATTTTACTGTCATACGGCCAATGACGTTTGTGTAGCGAAACAAAACTCACCCAAAATTTCGTAATTAGTTTTCACTAGGTTCATAAATTGATGAAAATAAACATAAAAGTTAATAGACATTGTTCACTCGAAATAACCTGAGTAATGCATTAAGTTTATTTTCCTTCCACAAACTTCAAATGTCAGAGCAAATGACAGAAGTTGAAACAAGTTGTCAACGGAATCCAATTATTCACTCAGCACGTTTGTCAATGGTTCTCTTAATATCCGAGCAAATCAAATCATCACTTCGTGTTATGGAAAGTGCCATAATATTTGCTGAAATCCTAATGAGTTTCAAAGAAAGACGCAAGGCAAATTTTATATTTTAACTTTAAAAAGTGAACCAAAGTGAGTCGGCATAAAAAAAAATATCGAAAATCAGCCAGTGCTGGTTTTTAACCCCTTTAGTAGGACAGCGTCCAATCACTTCATAATAACTACCACTTCTACCCCGACAGTTTTCTTTAAAGACGCGATAATGAAAATCTCTTTCCTCCTATTCAACCGTTAGTCCCCGTAAGGTTAATGGCTACGGAAAAACACTCAACAATGGCACAGAAATTAAAAGAGCTGTTCCCTCGGGGCAGATTATTCCGCTAGGGCTGCACCATCATCGACTTGTCTTTTTTTTCAGGCAGGTGTTATTCACATACTGACCTTGTGCCATGACCTACTATTGAAAAAGATATATCGAATTTTTAATTTCTAGGTTTCAATTAAGAGAACGGTTTTGGACAATGGATTCAAGGCATCATTATGGTTTGAGAATGGGAAAAACATGTTATAGCTTGAAAAATCAAAATCTAATTGACGACCGGTGGCTCCCTTTGAAAGGAGACAGAACTTTTAGTAGGAATGAGGTTATGTTTACGAAATGCAACGAGACAGCCGAATCGTATAATTCGAATGCGGTGCGGGCTTAATTCGGCATCCTTTGAACTCATTCTCACATCTTTTTCGAAATGAAGCAAATTCCTGAATCACGACTTTTGAAAACCGATAGCTCTAAACTTCAAAGTAAACCAAGGCTATTGAAAGGAATTTACCCACGCTGAATTGTTGAAGAATGTGTCACCAGTGTTTCAATTTTCAAGTATTTCGCATTAGTTTCAATGCCGTTCAGTAAGAATTCTATGTCTACCGCTCTACCTGAAATCCGAATAATTGTTTTGAAGTACCCAGCAGTCTTTGATATTTGTAATCCACAGGAGCACTTTAAAATACTGGTATATGAAAAGTTAACCTAGTTAATAGTCAGTATGAACAGGATAAAACAAAATGTATTTAGTAAAAGTATTTTTTGTTCACTCATTTAGAAAGGTACACAATTTTTTTTTCACTTTCGTGGTCCAAATGTTTAAAACAGTGGTGTCCAAGATGATTATGCGCAGAAATGGGTTTCGAATTTTCTTATAGAAATCGTTAAGGTTTCTAATACAGCGAGCAACAGGAAAATAACTATTACCTAGCTGATAAAACGAAATGAATACATAATGATCCAGTAATATTGCTTTGAAATACCATCGCGCGAATTCATAAATACAAAAAGAAATAGTTGTTACCAACAATTTTAATAAAGTAACGATGCAAAAAGAAGCTTCTCTTGATTATCGTCCATCGATTGCAGTCAATTTTAAATTTTGCAATATCAATCGTAGACGGTGTCAAGCGTACATGGGGTTTCGTGGAAAATTTTGTACTCTTGAAAGTGGCTACGAAAGTTTCTATTGGATAACCAGATAACCACCAGAAGGTCCCTCGAGTCTGTCCTTTTAAGGGACATCAGTTTAATGAGCACTCCTGCGTACTTTATTAAAAGCAAAAAAAAAAAAAGTGAAAAAATTACAGAGAAGGGATTTTGGAAGGGAAAAAAAATCCACCACTGTGGTAAAACAACCTCTTTCGCAGAAGGTATCACCCACTGGAACTAGTTAACCAAAAATAATATTACCAAAAGCAAAACCAATGAAAGAAAAAAAAGAGGTAGTAATTTAAAGACTAAGCTAACTACTGCCATATCACGTTCATACGAGCCGCGGTAGTTCAGTCAGTAGAGCGTCGGGCTCGCATCAGAAGGGTTGTGGGTTCTGTCCTCGGCGGAGCCTGCAATTCTGATGGTTGCGAGATCGGCGCTTGGACCTGGTTAAAGACCGTCGTATTCGCTAATGGTGGCTGGGGCACGTTAAATACGTCGTGGTCACAAAGTCCCCCATGTTCCCATACCAAATCAATACCTCTGGGGGTACCTGATCAGGGGGTTATCGGCTTCTGATTGAGATCTAAATTACGATATGTGTGAGTGAATGGATGTGTGAAAGGGACCTTCCTGTAAAACGGATGTGTCATGTATGAAGAAGTCCAACCCTCCGGGGCAATGGCACCCCCAATTGGGCCATATATGGCCCGCACGACAACAACATCACGTTCATACTTCAGCATGAAATGCACCAGCCCACAAATCGGCATCCTTGTCTCTCTGTGGCCAAATGCAATTTTTCTCCAATCGCTGTCCGGTCCGTTTTCGCGGCAGCACCCGTGAAATTGAGTCGTGAGGGGACATCGGGTAGCAAAGTGGGGAGTTGATCCTACCGACCCACAAGCACAGACATCTGTTTCGCTTTGCCCGAAACGGAAAAGGTACTGTTGGAAAGGGCCATGGCCAGTAAAGAACATTATAAGCATCCTGTCTCGGATCGCAGTGCGGTAGGATACTACGGGAAGAACCTCGAAAAGGGATCGTCCAGTATTCTCTTGTACCCAATACATCTCTCCATCTTGTACGTATGCGCTCCCTCAGAAATGCTTTATGGTGGCTGGTCGGTTTTGAGAGTGGAATGGGAATAAAGGAGTCATTTGCTGAGGCTCTAGCTAGGGAGTATGCTTCTTCGTTTTCTTCCTGTCCGGTATGGGCTTTAATCCAAAAGATAGAAATGGAAGGAGAGTTGGAGAGGATGTCCTGGATTTCACGTATGATAGAATTTTAAAGGGTGGTTCTTTCCAATTAGTTTCTGTGTAATTTGCACTGCACTCTAATGAAAAAATCGATATGTGCAAAAAGTCTAGATTCAGCGTTGTGTGATTACTTTATCCAGTTTACTTCTGTTGCATCAAATACAATAATATTGCAGAATGCAGATATGAAGCACTTCAGTATCGTTTATATCTCTAAATAGAAATATACCTTCAAAAAATCACTATTTTTAGTCGTTTTCCGGCAGTGAATACATTTTTAATGATATTGTCAACCGATATCAGCAAAATTAAGTGATAAAATAATCTTTACTTACTTGACTAGATTCTTCTTGGAAAGTTTTAAGCTGTAGACACTCCTCTAGGCGATTAAGACGTTTGTCAGCCAGTCGTGCTAACTTTGTCATAGCTTTGCGTAGTTCATCATACAGTACACTAGTCCTCTCCAGATTATCCCTAAATGAGTAAATACCAACATAACTTTGAACATTGTACATATAAATATGCCATTGATATTGAACATTGTATGTTTAAATATGCCAAAGAAAGAGGGTGAATGTCCAATACTAATTGGTGATATGCATTTGGTGTTCGATGCTCATGCAAACAGTTGAATAGATTTCGAAGAAAAGAGAGTAAAAGTTGTTTGTCTTTAGTGAATAATAAACATTTTTGTTGCTTATATTCCTCCTGGTCTAGCCGTCTGATAGACCACGTACAAGTTATTCGTCCTCAAAGAAATTATTATGCCATCTGGATTCTGGAATATGTTTGAAGAGCTCCAAATACAAGAAATAATGTTGTTACATTGGTATCAAGAAGTGAGGTCTAGAATCGGCAAAAAACGTCGCGCCATTTTGATCTATAGGACTGTTACGTAAGTCTGGATCGCTCTGTATATACTAAAGGTATAGTGTTTGTGCATATCGGAGAAGCAATGAATAAATGTGTCGAGTTACACATGCCTTTTCTAAGTATTTTAAGTGCTATTATTAGTGTTTGTGCTTCAATCCTACCTTCAAGGGATCTGGACTGATCAATGAGGAAACCGTTAGATACAGAAAATTGGTGAGTGATGATTATTTTTGAGTCTGAGAACCCAATTTTATGTTTTAATTGTTCGAGCTTTTTATTAAGTTTTATGAAAGAAAATGAATACATATTGACAATGCTACTTATTGATTTGAAATGGCTTTCCTTTCCAAAGGAAGAAAATAACTATAAACTGTTCATTGAAAATAAACATTTCGTTAGAAATGTCGATATTTATATCAAAATATAGTTTCAACTCTGAAAAATTTCAACAAATGCTTTTTAAAAAATGTAATCGTACTTTTGAAACAAACTCATTTCTGTATTTTTGTGTCAGTATTTCTGGTATTTTTTACAATAGCGAAAATATGTTATTCTTTAGTTCTATCTTCCAAGTTAGGCTATTCACCATTTCTTGACAAACCACATGCTCTCTGAATACACTGATCTTTAGTGCTACTGTAGGAGAAGAATAGGTGGAAATGCATACAGGAAAAGTACAGACTTTTTGAGAGACGGATGATACTAATCCTACTGATTAAAAACAATCTTAGTATATTAAACCCTATCGATCACACACCTTGTAGATAATTATCCTATTTTCCTCGGTAGCATTAACTAGAAAATGGCTTCACATCCGTTTTTCTACTATAATTTAGACAGATTGGAACGCTTAACGTAATCACAACTTGATGAATCTGGTCTGCAGGGAAACGTATTGAAGCTCAAACATCTGTACTTTGAAAGAACCTATCTGTTTCAAAGATCTCTTTGTTAAGCATACCATGACATTGTGAGAGCTGCATATAAGTTCGGGGGATTATTTTCCTATTGACATGTTTCCTCTACAGGTCACAGACAACATTGGTTGAAAATGGATGCACACTCTAGCATGTGGTACCTTGAAAGGAACTGAGTTATGATATGCTTAGCGAATCCTATAGCTTGTTGTTTTTCCTTCCAAGTCCAAGAGCTCATTACCCGACTACATGCGGTTTACATCTCGAAAGAATACCTACATGATGTTAAAACTTTTCCTTGGGTAGAGATATCCAGCTCTTCTTATATTGAGAATGGAATAAATATGCTAGGTCATCAATTGCTTTCTAGGAATATAAGGGACCTGAAGCAGTAGCTGCGGAAAGTTTGGAATTATTTACCACAGGATAACATAAGGATTCTATTTGATTCATGCCATGCCATATGTAAACATGATCTACACCAGAGGAAACTTTTAAACTGAACTTTAACTTTGTACTTACAACCTTTTTTGTGCAATTTTATAGTTATAAAGGATCCTCTAGATTTAATATTGTGACAATTTCTTTATCGCCTATGTACATTGCACATGCTAAGTTTCAGTCCATAGAACATTGGTTTCGACGTATTTCGATGTTCAAACATTTTACAAGTATGTTCTTGAAGTTAGTAACCTTCTTCCAAGCACACAATATAATTAAAAACAATTTTTGCCTAATATCGTGTGCATTATGCGTTGTGTTTTTTAAGTTAAAAAGTTTTATTTGTGTAGATAAAATTCCCGCCTTTTGGGTTCCAAACACCAATGAAACAGACCACAGTCAAAGTTACAAAGTGGAACAAGATAATTTAGATCTCGTCCTTTAAACACATACGCAACGCCAAAAGAAATCCACCAAAACGGCCTTTCCCATCAGAGCAATCAGCGGCAAGGTTAAAGTTAAAAGCGACCGAAATTCAGACTCACCTGTAATCATGATTGTGCGGTGATTTCGTCCTGTAGGAGTGGAGTTCCTTTAGAATAGTGTCGCCTTCCTCCTCCAGATGTCGCAGCTGTTCGTCGTGTAAGGTATGATTCACATTCCTCTTCTGCTGCTCGATCATCTGATGCGTCAGTGTAGACGACACAGGTAGTCGACTTCCCCGCAGCTCTTCCAAGAGAGTAACCAGATGGCGGCCAGATAAGCGGCAACCGTTGATGAAAGGTTCTAGGAACTGTAATAGAAACAATTCTGTTAGAAACATGAAGCTGTGTGGGGCATTCAGTAGGAAATATATAATAATGGCGTGCAGACATTACTTTCAGATTGCAAAATTTCTCAATTTACTTAATTTATTGACCAATATTTATAAAATACTCTTAACAATATTCAGAACTGGACATCAGTGCTTTCTGTGTGTGCTTCTTCATCTACATCTCTATATAATTCTATAAAAGTTGATGTTACACTGAAGCGAAGCGGGCAAACGTGTTAGGTTGGTTGTTTTTGGGTTTTATGAGCCATATTTGGCCAAGCTGCGCCAAGCACAAGACGGGCAACATACTGAGGGAAGAAGAAAAAGCAGGGTAGGCGAGGATAAAATTGAAATGGAGGAAAGATCACTCGTACTTTCGGGCTGTGATGCACGTACCCACTTAAAGATACGCCCCTGAGGGCATAACATTTTGACCAGGGGCAAATGCAGCTGATGTCGCCCTTAGTAGAAAGCTAAATCAATTCAGTCGTACTTAAAAATGAAGATTAAGTATAATTATTTCCGTAATTAACATTTTGCCCACGGTTATAGCCGCATGGCGCGATTATCTTATAACTTTCAAGGTACAATTACTGAACTGGCCATAGTCTCAATTCTTTCTTGGCTCGATTCTTATAATTTTCAAGATACAACTGCTGTATTGGTCGTAGTCTAAATTCTTTCTTGACGCGATTACGGTACAACTGCTGTACCGGCCGTAGTCTAAAGGTTAAGAAAAAAAAACACATATTTGCTTAACATGTATTTTATAAATGAATCATCGTTCACAATATCAATTTTTGATTGTAAGTATTTATTGACGATGCATAAAAATTAACAAAAACTGGGTATTATTAATGGTTCCTGTTAGGGTCGCCGGACGAAGTAAAAGGATACCTTTCTTGTTTTGTGCTCTCTAGACGTTTAAAAAAAATTACTATATTGTTTTGTCTCTTTCTACATACTAATGCGATTGCAGTGGGTACATGAAGGGAAATATTCAGGCGTTGTCTTCTAAAGCTGGAGTGAAGGAATGTATTCATTCACTTACTTAATTGTTGAAAATAATTCTGTCATGAAGACAAGTTGTGCTTGAAATTTTGCCAGGGCTACAACAGCTAAAGCAATTGTGAAATAGTAGCATTAGAGGCATAAATTCTTAAAAATAGTAGCAAACAGTCTCCGTGTAAGCGTTATTTTAGTAGTAATTTTAGTTTCTAGGATACAAAATGAATTGATTAAAACACAAAATGTGCTAATTAGATATGAAACACACATTAAAGATCTCCCAATAAATTTAAATTGTAAAGTTAGAAATCCAGAAATGTTCTCCATGACAACCTAGCAACAAGATCGCAATGTTGTTTTCCCTGGTTGTTGTGGCTTGGCAGCAAAACTCTGAAATTAGCGTCCTTTGAAAAATTTTCTACCAAAAGAAAAAAACATTTTTCCATCTGCTATTAGAAAAAAAATGGACTAAACATTCGTTGACCTTTCGGAAATTTTCAATAAAACTCGCGAAATTTAGAAAATAGATTTGGAGACGATTTTGGTCTAGGTTGAAAATAGCAAAAAAGTCGCCTTTTAATTGCCTATGGTAGCCCTAATTTTCCAATAGAAAAACACCCAACCATGCAATAAATATTTCTGATATGCCGCCCATGGAGACATCGCCGCTCCGAATTGAGAATATTCGAAATCGAGGTCTTGGTCTAGCTGCTTAGCTAGGCCTTAAGAAATAAGTAAAAATGCTACTTAGATATTTACACAGACAGAAGATGTACTAAATATAATAATCAATATTCCTATAGAAGGTTTTTTCTATCTTTCCTAATCTAGAAAAGTTTAAAATACCTATAAGCAGTGACATTGTGATCTTTATTAATTAACAGGTTTCTACAAATTTCTCCAATACGAAAAGTTTGCGGCTGCAACTTAAAATTCAAATTTTGAAGATTGTTAATGTAATAGATATTTTAAAAGAGCCAATCTCGAAAAATGGAACGGAATACACATTGGACCAAATCCATTTAGTTTCTTTTGATAATTTTTGTTCCTAGAAATAGAGAGAGAGTTGTATAATAATATGTTAAACTTTGAGAAGTATTTTCAAAATAATAAATTTATATGGAAACTTTAACACGTTTTTCAAAAGTGTAGACGGAACAAAAACACACTAATTCAAAATATGTTGTGGCCAAATCTGTAGAAGACAATTTTCAAAAGTTTATGAAACAAAATAATCCTTGTACTTTACTGGATGCATTGCAATTATTTCAATCAAGATATTTCGATAGTCGTCTATCCAACTGGGTAGCTTATTATCAGCACTAAAAGCTTTCGGAACTTAACGTAGTTGGGGAATACCTATTTAATAAAATAACAATTCATGATTAAAATTTATTTAAAAGAATTATAAAAACCTTCCGTAAAATTCAACCAAAACAAATACACTGGTACTTATTCTAAAAGTCCTCTATATCTAGATTTGTAACGTCGTTCTAAATTCAAGACGATAAAAAAAAATTATTTAATTGATTTTAAAACATGGACCAAAATATTTGATTCAATTTCAATTCCCGTTTTCAATTCTCCACAGTACTTCAATTGCGATTCTTTCAGCAGTGTTTGCCAATGGGAAGGTGAAAAGTATGAATAATTATGTGTTGATAAATACTCAATTCTGTTGTACAAATGGGTGGTCCAAATTGTTCCGATTGCTGAGTTAGTTACGCCGAACACACCCTTTTCGATCAGTCATCGAGCACCTGTACGAAATCAGGTTTATAGGAAGCATTTGATCGGTAAAGTTTGATTCGACGATTGCTTTGCGACTTGAATGGCAAGTATCAATATGCGTATTTGATTGGCTCTTGCAATGGATCATCGATTCATTTCCGAAAGGTTGCGCTAGAATTGCAATCGGGTGATTAATTAGTAATGACAGAATTCAGCTTTATAGATAGAAGTCGAGTGATGACCACGGGGATTTCAACTCAAAATTCATTAACGTTTAACAAATTCAGTAGAGAAATAAGAGAACCCTTTCAAAACCTTCTAATGCTAAAAGTATTCAAGAACTTCATCAAAAATTCATTTCAATTGCTAGTCGTGACTGATTTTAATGCATGGTACAAATTTTTGCATGTAGTTCTTACATACAAAGACCAAATTTAGGAATAAAATGAATGCGATGTTGTTTTAAAAGCACTTCATAACTAAAATCCGGAGAAATAGAGGAACATTGAAATGTCAGTAAAAATGAAGTAAAAGAATACGTTTTCACCTTAAGAGATGAAAAATAGTGAATGAGTTGCATATCTTTGTAACATTTTGAATGATAAAGAGTATGGTCAAAAAGGTTTGGAATTTATTTTTGTGACGTCTTTAACAGCAGCTTAGTGAATTCAGCTATGATTTGGTTTTCTGATAACTACTTTCATAAACCATTACTTTTAATCAATAGAAAAACTCCGTCCCCTTCCTAAATTAATTATATTATTTCAATCACGCTTCGCCTCTTCGCGTTTTTTATTTTTTGTAGTCTGTTTTCAAGAATAGAAGAATAATAAAACACATGCTTTACTATACATGCTCTCAGGATTTAGTGCAGAGTAAATACCAAATCCTCAAAATTATGTAATCTCTTTAACCCCTTGGGTACATTTGACGACTGAGACTCGTCATGCACTTGTTTTGCCTAAGTTACGGATGACGAGTTTAGTTCGTCATTCAAACTAGGACAGAATTAAACATGTACATTCTTGTTCATGGTAAGAGTGATTGGTGTTACGAGACTCTTCTTGAATATAATTATTCAATCGTTCTCTATAAAAAAACACTTTATTTAAATCGACTCCATACACAGAAATATTTACACGGCTGCGTTATCAGGCATCCCTTTTTGGAATGAACGCGGAGATCAGAAGCTGTGCGATCGTTCTCGTACTGTTGCCATTCTTATCATACGAAAATATAACAGTAACTAGTGTGCAAACGATAATATGAAAATATAACAGTAATTAGTGTACAGACGATAGTACGAAAATATAACAGTAACTAATATGCAAACGATAATCCTAACTACTTTTTAAAATAAATCTGTACACAAGGGTTTAAGTAGATTTAATTCTGTTAATACGAACCTGTATTCTTGGGAACCCCGATTTCCTGTATTCTAGGAAACACGCTGGGAAAATGCATAGTAAATCCATAGGTAGATAAGTGCTTCCGGGGGACTGGTGAGGTAATGAGTCCACAACTCTGCCCCCGCGAGCCTCTATTTAAATTGGACACGCATTCCCCTGTGGTGGTCTAAGCCTTTCAGAGTGTTGGGAAACATGGAAGAGGAGAACTTAGTGTTCTACTTCCTACACCTTTGTTATTTAAAAAATGAACGCGATTGTTTCTGTGTGCTATATTTAGATGAGAATCCATCGTTTTTGCGTTACTTACTTTGAGTATATTTGGTTAATCCGAAAAATATAGGAGTAGGTTCATGCACAATATTCTAAAACATTAGAAAGAAGGGGAAATTACTTTTCTAAAGCTGATCCACTCTTGGTGATCGTAAACATAGTCTCCGTCATACTTGCTTAGCACTTGGTCTTTCGGAATGAAGTTCAATAGCTTGTCTTGGGAAGACAATGTCTCGTTCTGAAATGTAAACAAATTCATTGAAATAATCGATCTAATGAAATAGACGGATGATGTGCAGTTTTATGTTATTTCTCCCGATCACTCGGGTTGAAGATCTATTATATGGTATTGGAATAGAGCACGAAGCCTACTGTAAGACTAATTATTGACTATTGTTTTGATTCGTGAGATGAAAAGAGACTAGTTTGGTATTCGACAGCTAATCAGCTGAAGTAGATTTAACCTACACGCTTGAGATCTTGCGATAACAACTCCACACACACGCTCCGTCTTTCTTTATAAAGTCAAAGATTGAAACGTTTACCAAAGTTATACTGCAGATAGAATATATTTATTGATTATTTGTTACTTTGTAACACAATTGTAATTCTATCATCGAAGACCTAACCACTATCATGTAAAAGCCTTTAGCACAAGTCAGAATTATGCTATAAAATCTTTTTTCTACATGGCCTACTCTAAAAACGTTGTGAGAATACAATCTTTAGATAAAGCGGAGGGATGTTTTTTTGGTTAACAATGGTACAGATGAAATGAGAAAAAAATAAATTTAGAAAGGAAAATTTCATAAAAACCAATCTTAATTATCTGAGGGACTGCAGAAACAAAGAAAAATTAAAGACCTAATATTTTACCGTAGAAATTTAATTCTTTTATGGAGAACCGGAGACCTAATTACTCATATTTAAGCATATTATGACACATCGTGTTCTAAAAGTAAAGTAAGAGAAATGTTTTCCAGTTTCTATATCTTTAAATTACTGTTCGAGAAGAGAGATTTTCGTTTTGAAGTTGTTTCATTTGTTTTTGTTTTATAATTCATAGCGTTTTTTAATTCTCTTATTTTTTCGCTTTATGTAATTTTGAGCTCTGGAAGATTAAAGAACATTTAGATCTTGTCGCATTTGTAGTAATACAATAATATTTATATTTTCTTTATAAAATAAAATTATCTAAATACTGACCAAGAAAATCAACAATTAATTTTTGTTTTATTTTATGAGCATATGCTCATTTTATGAGCATATTTTATGAGCATATGTACTATGCTAAATCTTTTTTAAAAAATGACACAAAGTACTTACTTGTATTCTACTAGTAGGAAACAAAGCACTGCTATCGTGAACTTCACCTTCCTTAAACAGTATCAAAACTTCACTCACGACATTAGAGAGATTCGCCTGCAATATAAAAGTGAGTACGTATTTAATATCGTTTTCAACCTATTATACACTACCTGAGAGAATACCACACCTTGAACGGATACTCGAAACGAGGCTAAAATTTAACATACAAGTAGGTTATAAATGATTATTTTAATTTTAAGGTGCATAGACCAAATATACATTGCAAATTCATCTGAGTTTGTAGGTCGTGGGATCACAAAACCAGGTATTACACTGCATTGCATTCAGCATCAAAGCATGGTATTGAGTCTGTAAATATTTTCACTGAGTATTCTCAACCATTGGCAGCCTCAAAAGCCTATAGATTTAGAAAAGGGAAGAATGTACTTGTTCAGCAGAGCTCGGTTTAAAAGGATATGAAGTTATATCAAAGAACATCAATGGAGGAATACATTTGACATCGGTATCTTCTGACATTGATTTTCTTATCGCAGTCCTGCGACAATAGACATTTTATTCTATCACTCAAACTCACCTTTCAGTTACTCATGCGTTCCTACTGTAATAAGATGTAGAAATACATTTTATGTGTGGGATCTTATAAAACCCAAATCCTATCTTAATGAATCTGTATGAATTAATCATCATTTAATGGTCTATGCATATTGCATATGAAAGTCATTTTAATCTTTTAAACTTCATTCATGTATAAAAAATATTTTACGGGGCTGTACGTAAGTAACAATACGTAAAGACAGTAAAGGTTTTATAGCTATGACACATTTTTTTGAGTGTCAATTTTTTTAACAAGTAGCCTATATTTTCAAATGCGTTGATATATTAATTATAATCAAATGAAAAACTTCAGGAAATCCAATTTAAAATCTCTAAGAAACATTGCTGTTCACGACGAAAAACATTTTAAATGTGGTATTTAGACTTAAGCTGTACTTTTATAAGGTAATGATATTTATTTTCAGGTAAAGGAACTCTATTTTTTATTTTGTAAACTTTCAAAGAGTAAGAATAAGGAAAATAATTGAAATTAGAAGTGTACATAGGTAACAATTTTTAAATTTAGTCATGATCATTTTTAATTAAAAACGATCACTTAAGTAAACGCGTATTAACTTAAATACCTGCCAAAAACAAATGGAAAAGCATTCAAAAATTTTTTATGTAGAATCTTCGTAGCCAAATCCAAGTTTATAAAATAACAATTTACAAAGGAAAAGATAACAAAACATCTTAAAAACAGAACCCAGCTGCAAAAATGGCATTCAACCGTAACATTCTCGTCCTTGTGAAGAAAGCATCTTTACGTTTTGTCAATTTTGGTTCAAGATTGTTGAATGCAGCGTTTAAGTATATAATATTTAACAGCACTAGGATAATGACACGAACCCTTCATCCATTGATTGAGTACTTAGAATTTTATAGCGTTTAAGGTAAGTAACTTATGCGTGCAGGATTTAGCAAGAATTAACGTCAAATAACCAAACTTGGAAATGCTGCACAGCAGAATGTGAAATATTATAACAATATCAGCAATTTGGACAGGTGAAATATCTGATCCTACCCATAAAAAGCATTATCTAAGATTTTTAATTCTAAAAAAGCACTAAAATGTCAAGAATCAGTTATAAGGTTTAGTATAGAAATAAATTAATGAAACGAAACATACGTACAAAATAAATAATATCAGAGCTACGACATAGTGACAAGAGGTTTTAAGCTGTCATTAATTTATGGTAAAAAATTTAAGTTATACAAAGATATTTTAATTAGATTAGGCAGATAATTGGAGAAGTTCTTTTGTACATAGAAAGAAAGCTTGCATTGCGCAGAAACCCACAATGAAATAGCAGTCCAAAAATTCCAAAACAAATTTGACACCCAAACAACAAAAAAGTAAACGGATATAATATTTGCTTACTTCTATCAAACAAAATGTTTCGTCCAAAGCATTCCAAAAGTCTTCTGTGTGTTTTGATGCATCTATTAAGATAAGAAAACCTTTTCCTATGACTTCTTTCCTGTAAAAACACAGAACATTCAATTTCACTTAACACTTAAACACAAGGAACACCCGCTAAGAACATTTCCGTTGTCGTATCAATCACGTTTAATTACAACGTTGAACAACATGTTCATTACGGTCATAAACATCGAAATTAAAAGTCAGTCATTTACTAAAGCTTTAATTACTGGGTAGACAAGGTTAACATGAAGTGGAGTAAGTTATTTTCTGGAATGACTATTCAAAGTATTCATGACAAAATATCTCATTTAGGTCGATTCATGGGTGGTCGCCAACTAATGTTCAAATAAAAAAATAATAAACGCGTACAAAGTTGATAGATTGTAGTTTCTTACTTGTCATTAAACTCCTTTCACCAAGGCAAAGAGAGCACGTGAAAATTTTAACCAACCGGCTCTAATAATTCCATTTAACTAAGAAAATGTTCTCTTAAAAATCTATTCCTGTTGAAAAGGAAACTAAGTAAAAACTTGCGGCAAGGCCAACAATTTATTTATCTTTAATAAAATTATTTAATTTTACTATCTACCACAAACTCCGATAGACATCTAAAACCTTTAAAATCTATTCAATATTTGGTTAAAAGTAAATAACAAGAAACAGCATTGTATTTTAATAACTGATGGTATACATTATACTCAGTATTACAAAACTGCGTTGAAAGATACACGTTTGATGTACATTTAGCAATAATATACAGCCTTAGTTCACGTTCTGGATCAGTTTATTTCATAAACAAAATAACTTTAAGCGAAAAAATACGATTATAGCACATATTAAAATTTCAAAATATAATATGAAGCAATTATTTTGACATCGTTGAAAACTGCTTCAGAAAATATAACAAACTAATTTTCAGAAAAATGTAGGTAGAATTAAATGAATCTTTCGTTTTAAATGAATATCTCATTATTTATGACGAATACATTTAAAAAAGTAATTATATATTTTTATTTATTTAAGCTTTGGTTTGGTTAGTTTTTATAGCGCAAGGGTCAAATCTAGCTAAGATATGCCACTATTTAAGCTTTGATGCGTATACTTTACATGACAAGTACTTCAGATCACACAAACTAAAAAATATTACTTATTCTGTAATTCAGTTTGAAACAGGTTGAATGATAAAATTAACGAAGTGGAGGAGAGTTTAGATGTATCTTATATATGTGAAAACTGGTATCACTATTCTTGATGCGATTTAAATATTTCTCGACGTTACAAAATAGAACTTAATTTAAAGCCTAATAGATTAGTGAATAGGCCTAGAAAATAGAGAGAAACAAAAAGAAGTAGAGAAAGAGAGAGTTGTAGAAAAAGATGGCGACAAACAGACAGAAACACAGAGACATAAAAAGAAAGTGGACATGGGCAAAGAAATAGATAAAATAGATGTAGAAACATAGATTGTTCATTCAAAAAGATCACATTTCAAACACCATTTTATCCCACTTTTAAATACATTTCCCCGAAAATAATTCTGGCATTAAACGTAACTGTAATTTGAATACATTAATCACAAGTATAGATTATCAATCAGATCAGAAGATAACAATACGTTGAAGACAAGACATACTGTAGAGTGAAAGTGAGACATACCCAAAGAGGAGAGACATGAAGAGAAATGGAGTTGTAAAGTACAAAACACTTAGAATAAATAGGCCCGGAAAATAGAATTAAATAATAAAAAGGTTATAGATACGGAAACAAACAGATGGGTTGTTTAAAAAATGATCTCATTTTTTAAATGGCGCAGTTCGTCCTGTTTGGGATTTGTCGTTAATATTCTCCAAAATTCAGTCCTAGTTTTTAAATGCAATTTTTATTGCATAGTAAGTTATTAGTAATTTACATTATTGAGTGTCCACCTACGTATATCGCTTACCACGGATCAATACAACTAATAGTTAACGCCTTGCTATGTAAGTAGACAAATAATGGAATATATTTCTTCACTAGCAGTACGAAAATGCAATTTAAATACACTTAAAAGCACGACTATTGAATTTTCATTACACGGGTTTATCGGCAAAAAGAAAAACACAAAGACAAGTCCATCAAGAAATGAATGGGGAGTCTGGAGGCAATTAATCGACCTCAGTACCCCTAAGAAGCAATCTAGTTAATAGCATCCGCAAGAGATGAACACTTATCTACACCATTGAAAACTTCATTAAAAATTCGCTTCACGGAAAGCACATCGCGTAAATTACAGGGTTAATCAAATGAACTGTGAAGTTGCTTCCAGGAGCCCTGCTAAGTCGGTGAAACATGCAAATCAGGTCAGAGACTTTCGATTTCGGACTAAAGCCAAAAGGAAAAAATGTTGCTAGGAAACTGGAATTTTGATATATCTACGAAGGAAGCTTTTGATGTAACCAATGCAAATTATAATGAAAGAAAATTCTCAAACTGAAAATTAAGTGCTTTTAATCCTATTAGTGATAACAGAAAATCTACATTTTGATGACTACGAAATGAAAGAATAGGAGAAACATCACGATTAGATAAGAACAGATAAAAAAAAATTAGATAATTGTTTGTGATTTAAAATATTCGTCACAGGAAAATGCTTTTATTGCCGATTTTCAAAATATTTTCAATCTGTTATTAAATTTTCGTTTACATGTTCAAAATTATTTTTGACCTAATTGATCTGCTCTTGGAATGTTTCAAAACAATTTTTTACGATAAATGTAAGAATTCATTCTACCTGAAAAATTACTTTAATACTTCTGTGCTCAGATATCAAAATGTTATAAGTCACTTTTTTTAATTTTTCGTGACAGCAATTTTCAAGATTCAACATGTGGTTCTGTGGTTTTAGATTTAATACAATTTTCCCACCTTTGTTTTCTCATAAACTGAAAGAAAAAGACTTAAAACATTTTGCCACCTTCTAAACACTAACAAAAAGACGGCATGATGGGACTTAGTGAGTTTTTTGAGAAAAGTGACTTACAACATTTTGCCACCTGAGCACAGACTTAATGATAATGGATTCGTATTCTTAAATCACAGAAGACTTTTGAGGGTATTTTTTGGATTTTGTTCCAAATAATCTGCTCTTTATTTAGTATTATAACAGTTCAATTCCAAACTTCGAAAATATAAATGGAAAAAATATGTTTGAAAAAATTAAATTATCTTGAAAATTCTTTATATAGATTTTTAAAGCGGGTTAATTTACTTGCTAAATAAGTCATCAATATGCATTGGTTCCAGTAAGAGTAATACTCGCTGTTTTGCTGCTTTTGATTGAAATAAAAGAATTCTGAATACCAGTTGGATTACACTTAGGCGTTTGAAAATAAAGTTTTCTAAAATATTAATAAATCATGAATGAATACCATGGGTAAAGACATAATTTCATTGCCAGTCAAACATCTTGATATGTATGTAATGTGTGTAAGAGTGATGAATAATGTGTATGTAAGAGTGATATTGACATTTTAGACGTGTTTAAGAAATATTCAGATCAACTAATATAGTAATAAGTAGAAAATGCAAAACAATTTTTAAGTTTTTAAAATTAAAAACTTCCATTTCAATTTTTAATAGCTAACTTTTTACCACAATTCCCAAAACACTTCATAAAATAAAACAAAGTTAATAAAACTTAATCAGCATTTTATTCTAACTATGCAGTTTGTGTTTTTCAATATGTTCACTAAAAGGAGGTTATAGCATTTTATGAAAATGTCTGAAATTGCAGAATTGGAGGCATTCCAAACGCTGTCTTGGACTTCACGAAACAATAAAAGTTTAATAGATTAAATTGGTTTATAATTTAAAGACTTGTATAAACTGCAAAAAAATTAAATTTTCCAATGCATGTCAGAAAGCAAAGTAAAATCTGCTTAAATGGTAACGTAAGTACATGCTTCCAAACACAAACATTCCAAATATTTTAACGCAAAAAAAATTGCTTTCCTTTCAGCTTTATGAACGTATGTTTGAAATATTATACAGAAAAATATCCATTCATAGCAAATTTGTACGTAACATGCGAAATTTCACTCCCCCTCCCTCCCCAATTTGTGTACTTCTATCGTCCTCGGCGATCACACGAACACACTCGTTCTGTAAACTGCAGTATTTCCAGCATGATTTATAACCTCTTTTTGATTTTCTTGACTGATACAATATCATCCAGGATCTTTTAAAGCAATTGATGTGGTCATTTAATCATCATGCGTGTTGTGAGGAAAGAGCATTAGTAGGCTACTCGGAAATCACGTGAAGCTTAGAGGTATAAAAAGTAGTTAATTAACGTTGTACTCGAGCAACACAGCTGGGTATTGGTGACGGTCCGCGATCAATCCCGAAGGAAAAGATCCAAGGACAACTCGTAATTTTGAACCACGGTCAGATGACGAGAACATCTGAGCTGGCACTCAGCTCTAAACTTTCAAACCACGCCAACGTGAGGACATCTGAGGCCTAGATGGATTTAACGTTCATCAGCGCCATGTACACGATGGCTGGACCTAGTTTCGAATTCGCAACCATTCCGTTGCTTTTCCAACTGGGTAACTGATCGCTGCGTTTAGAGGGCTAATACATTTAAGAAAAAGCATGGAATTCAGAATGTTACCTTTCTCCATAAAATATCAATCAATCTTTAAGACCAATGCATACTACACAATGGGCGTGGTTCAGGTTACAAAGTAGTTGTCAAAAGCAGTTATTGGCTTCTGGAATAAAAGCTATAAAATAACAACTTCTGAGATTGACGCGATTTGCAAAAGAAGTCTGATTAAAGCATTGAAGACTTGATAGAGTAGTTCTTTTTATGACGAAAGGTGCTATTATTCTCGAGGGACGTGATTAATCACGCTTTTCATTCATGCATCCGCTAAAATGATATCGATAATTAGCTGACATTTTCATATCAAGGTGTTGATAAGTAGTTTAATAGAGACAGACGTATTATGCAAACGGGTTATAGACTTTGTGAGCGAAACGAGTTTCATAGTTTTGCGAAAATAAGCAGTAAATTAGACTGGTACAATTAATCAAATTTTGTAAGTTTGTTGTAAAAAAATCAGACAAATATCCATTATAAGCCTGATGAACTCATAAAGTTTAAGGTTGAGCATAATTGACGCAACAGCGTTGATTCAAAAACATAATCCGTTCTAAATGCATGCAAAATAACTATATGTGTAAGCATAAAGGTACATGAATATTGAGAAAATATTTTATACGTGGAAGGTCTAAAAAAATAAAGCATAATTAAATTACTATACCGATTATTTGGGATTTGTTCGAATCTTTTCAATATTTATTTTAAAACTGTTGATTGCATCATGAAATTTTATTCCTAAATTATTTATATAAGACATAAAGTAGATATATTACATAAGATAGCTTGGAAAAATATTTTTTTTTTGTATAATAATTCAAGGAAGGTATAAACTACACTTCAAAGATTGAGGTATCACAACAAAGAGATGTTCTTAAGAGTCATTAAGAGAGCATCAATTTTGATCCCATTTCAACCACAAAATAATAAGAGGATAAGAATTTCGGTATACGGACTCACAATCATGGCCATTCATGATAAACATGTATGTACTTTGAATTAGATTAATATCAAATATATGTTTTGAGAGCAGTGACAAAAATTAGAAATTCGATGCAATCTGTAAATGGATTGTACCAAACATGTCAACATATACCCAGAAGCAATGGAACAGATTTCTGAAGACACTATAAATAAAAAAAGGTGACAAAGAAACTCGAGTTTCTTTTCCATCCACGCATGTCTGAAGTCAAAGTGATCATTTTCCCTCTCAAATGTCCGTTAAAAATAGATTCCGATATCAAAAACTAAATGAAAAGGTAAACGTTATAAGTATATAGAGTTGAAGATACGTAAATAAACACCCCGATGCCCTCGTAATCATATCTCTTCAAAGCATGCCATCCAGTCTCATCAGGCGGCCTACTTTCAAATGCACTTTTCCCTGTCCAAAGCGCATAGCTCTATGCATGATTTACTCCACTTGAATTTCACCCCCTTTTTTCATCAGATATTTTTTAACCCTTCCAAACTTTCTAACAGATAGCCATTTAACTGCGACAAGATACGCAAATCTCAGACCACCCACAGACTGATCTGAAGAACAAAAGTTTCGCACGTTTGACTTGCATCTTATTTAGGTATTCGGCCAACGTAGTACGTAGAGAAGTAACAGAGGTAAACCTAGTAACACGTAGAGGAATAACGTATAAATGTTTTTGGTCTCGGAGATAAGAGTGTCTGTGTAACTTTTCTATTAAAAAATATACAATCTCTTTCTAGTAGTTGTTTTATTTCCAAGACGTTTTACTTGATAAGGTTCCCGTAACTCACGACCGAGCAGAAATGTTACGGCGTCATTTTTTTGATATTTTTGAACCTTTCCTTTGATCTTCGATACTTAAAACATCGTGCAAACATTAATCCCATGGGCATGTCGAGATTTCTGAGTGGTAAACAGTATTGCTTTTACCCATAACGCAGACAGTTATTAAATATGTAGACAGTTATTAAATATGTAGACAGTTATTAAATATGTAGACAGTTATTAAATATGTAGACAGTTATTAAATATGTAGACAATTATTAAATATGTAAGGTTGAAAGAATCCAAGGAAAGATTATTTTGGCCAAGCTCAAAACTAGTTTGACGGTATGAAGTAAAGATAGGTTGCATAATGGACATATACGTGTGAACTCCCAAAGGGTAAAACAAACTCAATGTACAATCCTCTTAAAAATGTCAAACTGTGTTTGAAAGTATCTCATTGATAGTAATTAAGAAAAATCTAAGCATTTATAGGAATTCGTTTTAAACGAATTTAAGCACTTTTCAAGGCATCATTAAAGATGAAATAATTTTGAGAGCGATTATCAAGTGCAAACACAAATAAAATTGCATTTTTAAGAATACATTTTTTGACATGTTAGAAAGATTGAAGGTTTTCTAGAATTAAACTATTATTTATGAGCAAAAGTTTCAAAATTTAGTAAAAGCTGAATAAGTAAGCATCTGAATATTTAATAACAGAAATTTGTAAGCATTGAGTTGACTCAAGCATAAAAATATGTAGGCAAACTATAAGCTTTTACGATTTCATTTCTTTTTTAGATGTTTTCTTTTGTGATAATCCTTTCAAGAAAATTATCGAAAATAAAACAGTTTATAAGTCTGTTTGTATAACAACAATTTTGAACTGTCTACCTTTTTTATCTCTCATATTAGAATGCTTTCAATTTTCTTTGAGAACAAATAGATTACAATAATCATATGCATGATTCTCAATGTAATTGAAACAAATATGCCAGGAGTAGTATATCATTAAAAATATAAATAAATATTTATTGTTTTTTATTTTTAAAGTGCACTTCAACGAGGAAAATTATTTAATGCAGTTGATTATAATAAGTCATAAAATAAATAAAACAATTAAAGGCCTTTTAATCAAAGTGACCAACTCAAATGTGACCATTGAATATTTTTATATTAAATAGTTTAAAACATGTAATTTCTTACAATTCATTTTGATATTTTAAAATATTCTCATGTCATCTTTTTACTAAACGCCAACATGTTTTATCTTAGGCTACTTCAAACTTCACATTTAAAAAAACCCAAATGTTTCTATTACTATGCAAGATCATTACATAACTAGTTCAACTATAGCAGTGTAGTCATTTCTTCTGCCTCTAAATTAACAATAAACAATATGATATATTATTATGTTCTCACGGTTAGTGAAATGTAGGGTTTTATCCACTATCTCTTACGTCTCAGTTCTGAATGTGTAAATGCATACTGAGAGACTGAAATGAAAAAGCACCAAAACGCACATTGAAGGCTTGGAAAAAAAAATCGGTGCAAACAATACCTTATGTTTTTTCTTCCATTGTTCTATGTTCGTGATGGACAGCCGATCACCGAATATCAATGTCAGTGGTTAGAAATCGTTCGGGTGGCACACCCTTCGCTCTAGCCGTTTCGGGGTTCGAATTCTTTACCTGTACTGATCAGTGAAGGGTTGTGAAAAGGTATCAGCAAAAGGTTATCTCACACATCAGTCAGGATTGAGATATGTAGGGTCGAGACCTTTCATAGAACTGTCCGTTAGAAACTTTAGATCGTGATATTTGGGGCGGAATGTCGGCTTCTATTTGAGCAACCTGTTCCCAAGGTTATGCCTTTCTAGTGGACTAATTGAATGAGGTGCGAGTTTTAAAAAAGCATGAGAATGGTACTTTCAAGGTCATTGTGGAATTGTATTTTATTTCTGTGAAATAATCTGCGAGACGTTCCCAGGAAGTTGTGAATTAGATCGATGAATATTTTAAGTTCCATGTAGTTGCAGAAATTGAATGAATATTTTGTTGGAAACGATTAAATAGTTCACTACGTAGAAATTGAGTGCTTAAAATAGACAGTCGAATACATTGCTACCGTATTGGGGTACAAACTATTGAGCATTCATCTCTCTCACTAAAAGTGGACTGTATGTATATTATTCACTCTACAAGAAATGAGAAGCATTCAGAACAAGGTAGTGGTAATATTTAATCAACGTCGTACTAGAGCAGCACAACGGTCTATTGACGATGGTCCGGGATCAATCCCCTAAGGCAGTGTTTCCCAAACTTTTGACATATGTGTACCCCTTCTGTAATTTTCGTAACGCTGAGTACCCCTCGTCAAAAATATGGATGTATTTGATTAACAATCATGCATTTTTTTTTCTTTTTGTACTGTCACACTACACAAAATAATAAGAAAAGAGAAATAAAATTATTCATAATAAAATATAAATAAAAGTTATATTGTAAATAACGTTTATTTGGATCAATGAGAAGGATGAAATTGTTTGTGCTAACAGATCGTCATAATTTGGTTCCCTGGTTGTTAATTTTAATCTGGGATGTGGTTCCACGTCCAATAGTCTGTTCCTTTTTTTCGACTTAATGTCCACAAATGCTGAAAAAGCAACTTCACATAAATATGAAGTTGGAAAAGGCAAGATGTATTTTAGAACTTTTTCTGTTAAAACCGGGTACACAAGTTGCATTTGTAACCAGAATGATGTTAAAGTACTCTCCTTATGTTTATTTTTAAAAAATCCGTCTGAAGCGAATTCCAACAATTGCTCTTCTTTCGCATGCGACAAATCTTCTGGCATGGATGTTGTGTTAATGTTAAACGGATTATATCTTATCCATTCAATATTTTTGGTTAAATCAGGGAAATAGTTTTTCAAGCCCACTTGCAAACTCTCCAAATGCTGTGTTATGCATTTCAGAGTATCAGCACCAATTTTAGTAGTCGAACTTGTTATAAACTCATGAAGAGAGAGAAATGAGTCTACTTCTCCATTACCAACTCTCTTTTGCCATAACTTTAGTTTTGCGATGGCAGCGTTCACTTTATATTGAACGTGAAACAATGAAATTTCTTTGCCTTGTAACGATAAGTTGAGGCAATTTAAAACAGAAAATATATCTGCATAGTATGCTAGTTTACAAAGCCGTTTCCAGTCATGTGAACAATTTCTCAACTCAAATCTATCATTAAGAAAACATTGAAGTTTATGTCAAATCTGTGCCTGGCAGACCGGTTGCGCCCGACGGAGGGTTAAGGAAGTTGTTTCTGTAACGAAGTGTGGTACATTTCCGCCGTGTCACTCCGGACCATCTCACGCCTCACAAGACTGTCTTGACTTTACCCATGAGAACGTAAAATTAGGCGCAACCAAGCACAAAGCAGTGCATATCCCCACCAAACTCTTCCCGTACCCCTGGGGGTACGCGTACCACACTTTGGGAAACACTGCCCTAAGGGAAAGATACGATGGCAACATCACGTAGTTTTGATCCACGATCAAAAGATGAGGCAACACCTGAGCTGTCACCTCATACCAACCCAATATGAGGAGGTAGGTTAGATAGTTAACTTAGTACTGGAGCAATGCAACGGGCTATTGGCGACGGCTCGGAATAGAATCCGAAGGGAAAGATCCGAGGACAACGCCACATAATCTTAAATCGCGCTTTCAGATGACGTCCAAAACAATTTGTTTTATAGAATTTTGCTGTTTTATGCATGCGATAATTTTTTTGCAGAAGTGAAATTATTGAAAAAAAAAACCGTCGATCGCATTACAAATTAGTCATAAACATACCGAATCAAAGGAACTTCTCAGTACTCTTCGTTACACAAATATTTGTTCTACTATTTTTATCACCTACTTTCAATTCATATTACTTTGGTGAAGAAAAGTAAATAAAAGATTTTAAAAATTCTGTATTTATCGACAAATTTACATTTACGCATTATTGCTATATGATTTTGATCAATTATCAGCATTAAATATGAAAGAGACAGCTTCCTGTAGATGAATACACACACACACAATTTTTTTATTAAAAAACAAACCGTTTAAAAATAGCCTGCAAGGTAATTTATCTTAACAACCAGAATGCAATGAACAATAGTCATAACTTCTTAACTTCAACATGATTTTTCTGCTTCTATTTACTCTTCACAATAGTAACAAATGTAATCCTGTTTAATATTCCTTTTAGATATTAATGTAGTCTTCAAGACATGTCATTGTCGGTTTACCTAGATTCTATCGCATACTATAAATACATTCAGTCATAATTCAGTTGAATGTAAAAAGAAACTTAGCAGTTTCAGTCCAATTGTGATTTACTTATTAGATTAAACAAGATAATTATGATTGAATGTTCTGACCTCCGGACCTTAAACACAACTTGATAATTCTAATCCGTTAAATATGCAACTCGCGCCTTAGCATTACTAGCATGAAGTAGAATGTTACTTACTTGGGTATGGTGTGAAAGTAAAGGAGTAGTTGTGCCAGATGACATGATGACAGTTGGAAGCCGTCTTTAATAGCGTCACCAGAGATTATAACTACGCTACGTCCTTTTGTATCTCTACAGCCTACAAGAAAGTAGAAATAAATGAATCCATCGTTATGAGAATAGGATTATGTTACAATGTTAAATAATTATCATCCTACTTTTTTAAAATTAGATTAAAAGTGGTTGATGAGATAGATCTATAATAATAAAAATTAGACCACTAATTTATTGATTGAAGTAACTAAAATTGAAATTGGATAACATTTATAAGATTTTTCAGAAGCATAAATATTAACAATAGTATAAGGTACTTACCTTTATCTTCTGGGATTGATTTAACCTTAATTAAAAAATTGATTAATTCTATTCTATTTAGGAGAGACGTTCGATTACCCAAGTACAAGAGATCGTGAATATTAAATACCCTAAAGCGGAAAAGATGATTTTCGTATCTAAGATTTAGCGTGCAAATGCTCCGAGTACAAAAGTGGTGTTCGTGAACCATCCAAGGACTAAATACCAGCTTATCCATAGCAACTTTCACGATTTTGTACAGGGAAAAAACAGGAAGCATAGTAGCAGATAAAAAATTGAAGAAAAGAAAATGTCGGGGGCCTTAAGAAGTATTGAAACAAAAATGTATACTTTTACTCTATAAAGAACTTCCAAGGAAAAAAATAGATACCCCAGGTGACTTTTTAGAGTAATTTGAGATAAAGATTATAACTCAAAGAAAGAAAATAGTACCAGTCATTAAAACTAAACCTTTTTGAATTAATACTAATTTATGAAAAAGTTTAAGAAACAAAACCAAAAGCAGTCTTTTTTTCAAGATCTTATTTCTTTCATGTTTTCTTAAATGTAGCTGAAAGTCTAAGACCGTTAAATAATCGAATAACAAAAATAACTTTCCTTTTCTAAAAAATTATAAGCTAATGTATTGAAAAAAGTGAATCGATAAAATAATAATATTACTAAGCAAATTTCAGTAACCAGTTGCAATTGAATGTTTACTGGTTTGACCACACTAATGTCAAAAAACTCAAACGAAAGAGAGATGGTACGTACATGTTGAGTAAATAAGTAGAATATTCTCACAGTAACTTCGACAGAACTCAGTGAGAAAGGGAATAGCATGCTTTCACTTCTCGTGGGAAGATATAAACCCAACTGGACATACGTTCTTCTAGACGCAACAACTCTCCTTTAATACTCAGACAGAAATCTCTTGGATGAGATATGCTTTTCACACAGACAAAGAGGAAGTCAAAAGAACTTTTATACATTCTCTTAAAATAGAGTTAACACATTAGTTAATGAATTTAATTTTGTAATTTAAGATATTATTGATGGTTTTTAAAAAAGGATATTTTATGCTGTATATTTGGTCTATTCTGACGAAGTAAACTTAATGTTTGTTTGTGATTAAGAGACAAATAAAATTGCAGAGTTTGAAATACAATTTTGCAATTCTTGACAAAAAGCCTTTCTGAACGTTTTATAAAAATATTTTAAAAACAAATATGATGTAGGAAAATGAAAACTTAGCTTTGAAAACAAAGAGGTGTGGAGATTCAATTTCAAATATCAATTTCTACTATTATTTTTTTTAATCAAAATATAAGAACATACCGTATTATACATGTAAAACACACTTTGACAAAAATTATAGTTTGGTGAAAACAAAAGGGAAAAATTCTATTTTTCAAGCAATAAGGAAATTGTAATTTTATCATTTCAATAATTATTTCTTACGCTTTGTATTTCCTAATCCATCCATTAATCAGAGATATACTGCCCCGCTATAGCAATTTATTAATAAAAATTTACAAATGATGTACATTTATTTATTTGTTTGTTTCTCTAGAAGAAACCAACCTTCACAAAAAATTATTTAATGGGAATATCACCCTTGTATAAAGTTCATCACATTCTAGACTAGAAAAACTAAAAATTTTGGTTTAGTAATTTTCACTTGCAAATCGACGAATGTTAGATTTTAAAATTTATAAAAATGCTAGATTATTTCCTCAAAGCACACGGAAATTAACAAGGACAATAACACAATAACATTGTGCAGCGTTATGAAGTAAGAACACCATCCTTCAAATACGAATCAGGCGAGAAGCTTACATTTGGAAAAGTAGAATATCCGGTACATTTACCACTCCTCGGATAAAAAATGGGTCGTCACAGATAATTTGACGCCTCTTCAAATATAAGAATGCAAACGTCGCAAATGGCCGAAAGGGAAAGTCAATATTACCTGGCAAAATGACATAGCGCTTTCCGGAGACGTATGTAAATAACCACGAGTGTCAAAAATCGATTTTTCAATTCATGTCTGGAAGAAGTTACACACGTGCGCGCCATTTTTTACGTCATGAGAACAAGAAACAAAAAATACAGCTTTAGTTGAATGTCTCCAAAATGACAAGCAAGGGCAAATGTCGTTTCAAAAAAGATAAAAATGAGCCGTTGAGGGAAACGAGTCTCTTAAAATAGGCTTAGCAAATGGGTGTTGCATATTACGTGTAGAATTATGATTAGCATAAATCACCATTATTATAGTTAGAAACATTACCATCTGCATAAAGTTATTATTTTTTAATCTAGTTTTAAATTAATAATAAGATATTAATTAAATAAGATAAATGAGATACTTCACACTATGCCTTTAAACAGACTTATAAAATTTTTTTGGTTCATTCAAACTAAGTTGAAATGAAATAAAACAAAATGAGAACTAAATATATTTTAATTGTTAGTCTAGTTTTTTAATTTACTGTGAAAAACCAATTCAATATGAAAGTGTGGGATTTAAATTAAATCATTCTCTAATTTACGGATGTTTTCTTTTGAAGTAACAAGGGACCTTTTAAAAGTATATTGAGATTACTGCCACACCAAATTTGAACGAAAGGACTGGTTTATTATCAATTACAAACTTAAGCTTGGAGTGAAGTTTTAACTTCCTTGAGCTTAAATGTCATTCTTTATATGTTTTAATTGATTACACGTTACATAAAACATGTGTACAAGTAACTGGGTGATTCCTTCTTGTTTCACACTTACCTGCGTAATGAAAAATCTCCCAACGGGATAATTTAGTCAGCACAATGGAAGAAAACTAGTTTTTCCGCATGACTCCGAAAGTGACATTACACTTGAAGGTCCTAGGTCGTATCCCTCCAGTTTCAGGGTTGTTTAATTAAAATTTACGCATTATTTTAGTTTAAAAAAATTTAACCTGTTAGACAAAAAATATATTGTTTTTTCTTCCCCTGTGCCATGCGGAAGTAGTTGAACCAAAACTCATACTTTTTTTAGTTATTTGATAATTTTCTCAACTGACTTAAAATCCGATCTGATATATTTTTTTATAAAAGTGTATTTACATTACCATTTTTTATACATTATTTACATACATTACTAATTCAACTTATAACTAGTTCTACAGCCTAGTGAAGCATGCCCTTTTTATTTACTGCAGTTGTTTAAGATATTATTCTAGTACAGTTAAATACGCATTTATATGAATTTCTGATGGAGATGGAGTGGATTACGGTAAGAGTTGCCACGTGATCCTTTAACACAGGGATTTCCAACCGGTGGTACGCGGTAACGAGTCAGGTGGTACGCAAGGATGATACGAGCGACCCAAATATTCTACGAAGTTTGTTCGATTTTTTAGCATGTACCACCACGTTATGCTATTTCTTATGCCATCTGTTACTAGTTACTTGTGTGAGAGTGGTTTTTCTGAACTTTTGCATGTAAAAAATAAAATATAGAAACAGAGTAAGTGTTGAAGAGGATTTAAGAGTGAAGTTAAGCTCCATTGCTCCTGATATTGATATTTTAATAAAAGACAAAAAAAATAACAAGTTTCGAACTAAAAACTGATTTTTGATTATATTAATCTTTGTTTGCTTAGTTTGTACTAATTATTTGTTTTAAGACTTGTGAGTAAAAATAAAACTGTAATTTTCAATAATCGTTTATTTTTTCCTTTATTAAAACATCATTAATACGAAATACAAGTGCATTAATCATAAAATATGAAGCTTTCTTAGTATTTTAATTAAAATAAAACAAGCCATTGGAACTTTTCTGACATTAGATATACGTTTCTAAAAAAATATAGGATGGTGGTACGCCAAAAATTTCTAAACATTTCAAGTGGTACGCAGTTACTAAAAGGTTGGGAACCCCTGTTCTGACACATCCTAAGCGCCTGCGGACATACATCCCATATGAATGTACGGTTAAAGGTTGCGTTCACTACTTCCTTTAAAAGTCTGCACTGGAAGTTTTGAAATTCTCAAAACATTTAAAACTTTCAAAAATACTATCTGTGTTTTAACGGATGGACGTCATTTTATTACATACGAACTAAATAGTTTTTGAAAATAAAAACATTCATTTAATTCGAATTTCTATTCTAGTGATCCATGAATATGACGATGCCGGTCTTTAAAAGCATCTTTAGGCAGTACGCATTAGCGTATAAAATTCAAACACTAGATTTAGAAATAATTTGCAGCTACTCATCGCTTGTTAATGGAAATGTAAACAAAGTTATCTACTAGGAAGCATCTAAGATACAGGTTTGCCACAAAGCACTAGTGAAAGAATAGCATAAATTTTAAAAATAGTAGCAATAAAAGAAACTTCCCCTTAAATCCTACATTAGTAGTCTTAGTTACTAACATACAAAGTGATATTAATTTCGGTAATTCTTAATTTTCGTAGTACTAGAGCAACACAACAGGCTATGGACGATGGTCCTGGATCAATCCCCTAAGGGAAAGATCCGAGGACAACACCACGTAATTTTGAATAAGGTCAGATGACGAGGCAACACCTGAGCTGGCACCCCATACCAACCCAATGTGAGTACCTTCGGCCAGGACAGGTTTAAGATGAAACAGCCTCCTCTATATCATACGCTTACAAACATCCATGCTTTTACCCGGATTCGAATCATGAACCTTCCGATCTAGAGGCTAACACCTTAACCACCAGAACGGTTGGTAGGCTAAAATATATGGAATCTTAGAAATTTCCCTCAGAACTTTATGCCATAAATCGCAGCAGTTAATCTTTATATCTATGAAGTATCAAAACTTTTATTTGTACAGAAATGAAAAGTGGTATTCTGTAAAACACTACGTTCTCAGAAATTTAATGCATTTTATGTCCAAC
This sequence comes from Metellina segmentata, assembly GCA_947359465.1. NCBI lineage: Eukaryota > Metazoa > Arthropoda > Arachnida > Araneae > Tetragnathidae > Metellina > Metellina segmentata. The sequence continues at coordinate 73,941,437 of OX375878.1, forward strand.
GCAATCCGTTTTTGTGACATTTTCTTTAAATACTTCCTATAGATAAAATCGGATTTTCTTGATAAAAAGGTTATAAAAACGAAGAAACGTATTTACAACATTTGCTTAAATCTTCTGCTCATTCATAGAAAGTACCATTTTCTCTTTCACAATCAGTCGACCGTTTCAGACGTTCTCTGCCATGATAAGCAAGTTCCAGTTTTAGGAAATATGGTTCAATGTTCGGGAGAAACAATTTTATGGCTACTTTTTACCTCCAGCAAGAACTCACGATGATAAAATTTAAAACGGATCGCTGCTTTCTTTTGACGGTCGTAGGCATTTTTGTTTCGAATGAAGAATAGGGAATTCTCTCTTATTGAGAACCTTAAAACATAGTTTAAAAAGTATTTTCTCCAAAGCTTGACGTTGAAATTTTCACGTTTCATGAAACATTTTGAATTGAACGAATTTATTTTTGTCTCGTTTACACCAAGATTACACCAAGTTACAAGATTTTTATGTTAAATTAATCCTAAAATGTAATTATATATTACTCATGTAGTAACATTTATTTCTTGTTCGTAGTTCTTCAAAACTTCGTAGTTCGGCAAAATTAAACAGAAAAATATTTATTCGAGATATCCTTTGAGCAGTTCGGTTGTATTATTTTAATTGATTTGTTTATATAGTATTTAGGAAATAAAAATATACCATTTATTAACTTCTAAAAAGTTATTTTTTTTTAGTGTACTGGTATGGTTGGTGGAGCTTTATGATGCAATATCTTCTGAAGCCTCAACTACCCTATACTGGAATATAAGCTGCTAATGTAATAAAGTTGTTGATCTATTGTTTTATTAACTTAAATGTTCTGCTCACTATATTAACCCTACTGATGGTTGTTTCGACGTGATATCTCATCATTGGAAGAAATCTGATCAAATCTTGATGGACGACGTAAGAGTGACCGAGCGATGTCTAATTTGATTGACAATGTGTGTAGTAGAGGCCAAGAACAGAGGGACACTGCATATCTAAGTTGGACACGAACATTTATTTTTACAATATAATACAAAGTTTCAGATATACACGCCGCACCGTGCAGTGCAAAAACACGTCTCCCTTCCTCTCAAATCTACAGCGATTCTGACTTATTCCTGTAATTTTTCAGAACAGCACCCAACATTTCAAATTCTTGATCGTATCAGAACACAGGCACTGTCATACAACGATATTTGTCCACTAGAACGAAAGCAACCAGAACACAAAAACAACTGTTCTTATAACCTATCTGTGTTCGTAATCACCTGTCAGGAGATGGCTATAGACGATATATTTTGTTAGTAGAAGAAAGCTGACTATGTCTTAACCGTATCATCATCAAAAACATGCAACATCGAAATAACTCGTCATTAGAAAAATTGGTCAGACCTTTATGGACGAGATATCACTTCAAAAACATTTGTGGGGTTACGGTGAAAAACAAGGATCACGATGATTATGTAGGTCTAGCGTGCGTGACCTATTTAATTGTGTAACATCAAGAGGTCCGCAAACTGTTAAATTTTCAAGGGGTCCTTGGATTGAAAAGTTTCGGAACCACCGTTCTAGTATATATAATGTAGGTGATTATAATTGAAAAGCAGTTAAGTAAGGAATTATGCCATATCCATGCTAACCTATTGCAAAATTATTTCAGAGGTTAACACATTTTGGTTCACCACTCCAAAGGTCAAAAGAGAAAACGAATCGTCAGTAACACATCACTCTTCAATAAAGCTCAATTTCTGTGTTGCTCCAATTCCATTTGTAATCTTCCATGTCGAACTGTTTGAAAGTACGTGTAAGAGCACATTATTTGGGACCCCTTAATTATAGAACGGCATTGCATTTATCACAGGGGATGGTTCATAATCGCTACAACTATCACCCCGGGGGAGAGTTTAGCAAAATTATTAAGGGTAATTTGCTACTATAATGTCACTATATCCGCTTCCAAAATTTCCCTTTCATAATATCACGTGTGACCGAATTTCGGAGAGGAAACAGAGCAGTTAAGGACCCATGTGTAGCTCTAAATACTTTGGTGGGAATTTTATAATCACCTTCACTGCCATCGACCGGAGAAATTAAATTCATTCTCCACATAGTTTTAGCTTTTGAAATGCTTTTTATATGGAGTTGTATTTGAGTTTTGTGTTTAAATAACACATGTTTTAAAATATGTAATTGTAAAATGATTAAAATAATAGTGGGAACTGTTATGTATTTTGGCCAAAAAACATGGGAAGAATCGGGACACTTTGATCGAAAATGTTCTAAAGAAACTAATAAAGGATTTGTCCGCATGACATGGATTAGAGTTTTTGTAATCATGCTTTTTCAATAATTTTTGTTTCAATTTTGAATATACAGTGATAACCTTATTTCTTAAATTTTGTGAATGTTTATTTGTCAATTATTGATCTGTCATTCAATATGTAAAGTTACAACTTCACCGTAGCCATCAAATATGGCGCATGCGTCATATTTGATTATCTGCGCTGAATACAAGACATACAACGTCAGAATGGACATATATTTGCAAGAAAAGTTGTAATGGTACAGAAGAGAGAAATCTACCAAGAGTAAGTTAAAGAAGATGAACTTACTCTGATTTTACTTATTGCAACTTCGTGCCTTTGAGGTAGTACCGATATCATGGGATGCATTCAAGTAACATTTATATAACTTCTGAGCACACAAAATAGTTTCCCCTCCAATTTATGTTACAAAATTTCTTAATTTCTCCCAGCTTTTGATTGTAGGTGGAATGGTATCTTTTTATCACGATAACTATTGCTCCGGGAGCAGAAAGTGTTTAAAAATGCTACATACGCCGTAGAACAAACAAAGTCTTAGCAGAACAATTTTTCCTTAATTTTATCAAAATTTTGTACGATTTTTTTTAAATCATAAATTACGATGTTCTGCAGTGCAACGCGCGCTCCTTGCCCCACTTTTTTTTTCTAGCCACGGAACAGCCTTCCTACACGGCCCAAATTACCACAAACATTTTATAAATAACACATCTTCTATATCAATGACAAAACATTTAACTTCAGAAGTTATCAACAGAATTGCAAATTCTGAAAGTATGCCTTGGTTTTAAAGTAATTTAATTAATATTGATGTGTTTTAAGTACAATAAATATGTAATACGTATTTAACCGATAATTGTGTTTTATGTCTGTTTTTGATATTACTGCAGTTTTCAAAATTCGGACAAAATGCCCGCAGAACAATTTTGTGCTCAGATAGTAAAATTTTATAAGTAACTTTTTTTTATAATTTTTAGTGACATGCGGTTCTGTGGTTTTTGACTTACTAATAATTTTCCACCTTTGTTTTCTCATAAACTGAAAGAAAAAGAATTACGACATTTTGCCACCTTCTAAACATTAACGAACCAGACTCCAGTATGGGACTTACGCAATTTTTTGGGAAAAGTGACATAACATTTTGCCATCTGAGCACAGAATTGAAATTGCTGGTAGTTGTGTTGCAGAACACTGAATATAATTCTGCACCTGGGACTATTGCCATCACTAAGTCTAGGTGATGGCTATAGGTATAGAAATAAGATTAACAGAAACGAACTTTTCACTCTGGGGATGTCTTTATTTCATTGACTTCGGCGAAAGTTAGTGGCGGAAAGAGGCAGGTAGTTCACTAGTATAGATCTATAACGTTCCACCGGCAAAGAGTGAAACGTGACAATTATGTTTCCAATAGATCGTTAAGAGTGTCCAATGTGACGAACTGGTATAGATTTCTTCAAGTAAAAGCTCTATGGGAAATGGGATTAGTTCATTTCTATTGTAATAGAGGAACTCAGAATTTACAGTTGGAGCAGTTCTCGTGTCATATAAACTGCACCAAGAAGTGTAATTCGAGTTAAATTGCATGTAAGGCTGGGCTTGTTGCGTTTACTGGCGCAAGGGCCATATGCGCCAAATGCAACAGTGGTAACTTGAAATAAACGGCTATGTATATGAGATTGAGATATATACAAACAAGAGCTTTACTTACACAGAAGAGAGGAATACACAATCGGAGTAATCGAACCTGTACTCAGAGGTTGCTAGCTCAGTGAGCAAAACCATACTTGTAATCCCAAGTTCAGAATTATATTCAGTGTTTTGCAACACAACTCCAAGCAATTGCAATTGTTCTGCCGGTATTAAGTCCGAATTTTGAAAACTGCATTAGAATCAAAAACAGACGTAATGCACAATTATCGAATAAATATGTATTACATATTTATAATAAAACATAAAAATGAATTAACTTACTTTATTTAAAATAAAGGCATACTTTCAGAATTTGCAATTCTGTCATTACTTTCAAAATTTGCAATTCTGGCGTTGCTTTCAGAATTTGCAATTCTGGCGTTACTTTCAGAATTTGCATTTCTGGCGTTACTTTCAGAATTTGCAATTGGCAATACTTTCAGAATTTGCAATTCTGGCGATACTTTCAGAATTTGCAATTCTGGCGATACTTTCAGAATTTGCAATTCTGGCGATACTTTCAGAATTTGCAATTCTGGCGATTACTTTTGAAGTTAAATATTTTGTCATTGAAATAGAAGATGTGTTATTTATAAAATGTTTTTGGTAATTTGGATGGTGTAGGGAGGTTATTCCGTAGCTAGAAAGGACAAAAAGGTGAGGCAAGAAGCGCGCTTTGCACTGCAGAACATCGTAACTTATAAAAAAGAAATCGGACAAAAATTTGATAAAATTAAGGAAAAATTGTTCTGCAAAGACTTTGTTCTGCGACGTACGTCGCAGTTTTAAGCACTTTCTACTCCCGGGCATGTAACGGATTTGTCTGTGAAATTACGAATATTAATGGTACTTCTTATGTAAAAGACAATGAGATGTTTACCTGGTAGTAAAGCCACCTCAGAATGAAGTAAGTCCGGATCCACTTGGCTTATGGTAGCTGGCTGTGTCAGAATGTGCTCGCAATAACCATCGTCCGGATCTTCATCACGAACAGCGACTGGAGGAAGGGCAAACATCAGCTCATTCGGTGGTTTTTTCAATTCGGGTATATTAGATTGAGCTAGAAGAAAACCTTTTTTGTGAGACACAGAAAGCATAATGTAAATGGACAACTAATAGCAGAGTAAATATTTTGTACACTAAACTGAAGACTTAAATAAAATTTTTTGCTGTTATTGCTGATGATAAATCCTTTTAATAAGCAGTTTTTCAGAATACTAGGGGGCTCCGCCCCCAGCTCGCATACGCTCGCCAACCGAGTATTATCATATTACGAGTATAATCATAACAAAGGAAAAAGACTAGAAGGGTTTCAATTATTTTGAAAATTGAAATCACAACGTATGGTAAACAAAGATGGTATTATAGTTATATGAAAACAGTTGTAATTTGGTATTTCAGATTTACAAGGTAAGAATATAGTTCAACAACATAGTTATTTGTATAATTTTATTGATACCGAATGATAAAAGTATCACTATTTTTATTAGTTTACCTTGTAATAGAACAGAGTGCATAATATAGAGTACACATAATTTACAATGTATGTAAACGACTGAGAAATAAGATAAAAATTAGTTTTAAAAGTTTAGGTTATAACATAAACAGAAAAGCCCCTGAAAATTTAGTACAATTACGAGTAAACAATTATGCACAAATAAGTCTATTGCATTAACTATAATGATGTTTAGCTTATTAATAAAGCATATATTTCAACATTAAAAGAATAGTAGCAAGAGTTATCATTGATAATATGAAGTGGTTGAGTTTTAGAGGCTATAATTTAACCAAATGCGCCAAATACAAAATCATTTGAAGGAAAATTACCTATGGCAAATATTCTGATCAACCATTTGGATATCTATGGTCAATTTTCGGTAAGACTTGTTTTTTTTTGAAAATATGCTGAAGGTGCTAGTGAAAATCTCGATAATTTTTAGTCAGATTAGTTGTTACGATTGTAGCTAACTGATACATTACAGTTATTGCGAATAAAGCTGATTGACAAAATGAAAATAATTTAAATAACTCTCAAATTCAATTTGTAAAAAAAAGTTGCAGCAAACAAAAACTTGTGAAAAGAATGAAATCAAGGAATAATTCGTAATCTGGTTGAAAATTATTTTTCTTTATAGAATAAGAAAATTGTAGTATAAGATACTTGATTATTTCTGTATCAGATGGCAAAATATTATAAGTCATTTTTTTTTATTTTTCGTGACAGCAATTTTAAGATTCAAGATTCAACATGTGGTTCCTGTGGTTTTTGACTTATATCACATTTTTCCACCTTTGTTTTCTCATAAACTGAAAGAGAAAGACTTACGACAGTTTGCCACCTTCCAAACATTAACAAACCAGACTACAGAATGGGACTTACTCAATTTTTTGGGAAAAGTGACTTCTAACATTTTTCCATCTTAGCACAGAATTATAACATGCTGATCGCAGTTAATACTACACATATACATGTTTGGAGGATACAACAGTTATTGCGAAATACTTTTGAAAACTTACTTAAGAAAAACATGATGCAAAGAAAAAAAGAAACCCCAAATCTTTTTTTTATTTTTATAATCTAAGATGCAGTTAATTAGTAGATAGTTTATCACATCCTGCTATATGCCCATGTGCTGAGAACAGGCGAGCGGTGTTGAAATTGTTCACCAAATAATCTAAACCAATAAGTGTTGCGCTATTATAAAAATGTATGACCTGACCATGAACTTACGCGAAAACTTTCGACTGAAATCGTGACCCCATGTACGGTACCTAGAATTAACTCCCTTGTCACAACCCATCCGAAAATCACCTAAATTACGAGACACTACTTAAGTTCAGTTCCCTTTCAAAGTGAGCAATTTGCTGGGTCATTCCATTATTGAAATCATTACCGAGTACGTTAAGTCGAAAGTTAATCCGTTGCCTCACCGCCCCTTTTCTGCTTCCCTTTTGAAAAGCTCCAAAGGTAATTTAGAAGAGCAAAAACACACAGTTATTTGTTTCAAGCCTTTATGAGCTCAGTGCTCAAAATAGGAAACGGACTGCCATGAAATCATTTGTGTATATGTTACGCTTCAAGTTATAAAGTCAGTTAGTATTAATCATAACAATTCACAGACGAAAAGTTATTAGCACTAAAAACAGTTAGAATTAATAACTTTCGTCAGTGTGATTAATAACACATTTTCACTAACCGCTATTAAAGTGAATAATAATTACATTTACCGTGAAATATTAATAGCTACCAATAAAGCCTGGTGAATAAAAATATGTTCGATAATATTTATTACTTTTTATAAGATACATTCATTATTTAGTGCATAGAATTCTTATATCTGTTTTATTAAACGGTTAAAAACAAATTATTTATTTTTGCAGGAGAAGGTGAGGCATTTGGTAGGTAGGTAGGTATTTTCTTTAACGACGAACTGGAGAAGCATATCGGGCTATTGGTAATTCTGATATCAAATACGAAGGGAAAGATCCTGAGGACAACACCACGTAATGTTGAACCATGTTCAGATGACGAAGTTACACCTTAAACTCTGTGGCACTTGGAATTAGAAAATATTAAAATTATTACATTTACAGTTCATAGTTGCAAATAATTAATAATCACCCGGTTTTTGTGAAAAATTCTTATAAATTATTAACTTTACAAATTTTATTTGGTTATTATTAATATTAGCCAATTATTATTAATATAAACCTGTTGATCACATGGACCATAACTTACAAAACTTGCATTTCATATTGATAATTGTAAAGTAACCATGATTTTAAGATTATCAGGGAGATACCTTTAATTGCTTCACCAAAAGCTTTTTGCTTAAAAGAAATTATTTCGTTTATTTCGGACCGTAACTTATAAAACTTGCATTTCATATTGATAATTGTAAAGTAACCATGATTTTAAGATTATCCGGGAGATACCTTTAATTGCTTCACCAAAAGCTTTTTGCTTAAAATAAATTATTTCGCTTATTTCGGACCGTAACTTATAAAACTTGCATTTCATATTGATAATTGTAAAGTAACAATGATTTTAAGATTATCCGGGAGATACCTTTAATTGCTTCACCAAAAGCTTTTTGCTTAAAAGAAATTATTTCGCTTATTTCGGACCGTAACTTATAAAACTTGCATTTCATATTGATAATTGTAAAGTAACAATGATTTTAAGATTATCCGGGAGATACCTTTAATTGCTTCACCAAAAGCTTTTTGCTTAAAAGAAATTATTTCGCTTATTTCGGACCGTAACTTATAAAACTTGCATTTCATATTGATAATTGTAAAGTAACCATGATTTTAAGATTATCCGGGAGATACCTTTAATTGCTTCACCAAAAGCTTTTTGCTTAAAATAAATTATTTCGCTTATTTCGGACCGTAACTTATAAAACTTGCATTTCATATTGATAATTGTAAAGTAACAATGATTTTAAGATTATCCGGGAGATACCTTTAATTGCTTCACCAAAAGCTTTTTGCTTAAAATAAATTATTTCGCTTATTTCGGACCGTAACTTATAAAACTTGCATTTCATATTGATAATTGTAAAGTAACAATGATTTTAAGATTATCCGGGAGATACCTTTAATTGCTTCACCAAAAGCTTTTTGCTTAAAAGAAATTATTTCGCTTATTTCGGACCGTAACTTATAAAACTTGCATTTCATATTGATAATTGTAAAGTAACAATGATTTTAAGATTATCCGGGAGATACCTTTAATTGCTTCACCAAAAGCTTTTTGCTTAAAAGAAATTATTTCGCTTATTTCGGACCGTAACTTATAAAACTTGCATTTCATATTGATAATTGTAAAGTAACAATGATTTTAAGATTATCCGGGAGATACCTTTAATTGCTTCACCAAAAGCTTTTTGCTTAAAAGAAATTATTTCGTTTATTTCGGACCGTAACTTATAAAACTTGCATTTCATATTGATAATTGTAAAGTAACCATGATTTTAAGATTATCAGGGAGATACCTTTAATTGCTTCACCAAAAGCTTTTTGCTTAAAAGAAATTATTTCGTTTATTTCGGACCGTAACTTATAAAACTTGCATTTCATATTGATAATTGTAAAGTAACCATGATTTTAAGATTATCCGGGAGATACCTTTAATTGCTTCACCAAAAGCTTTTTGCTTAAAAGAAATTATTTCGCTTATTTCGGACCGTAACTTATAAAACTTGCATTTCATATTGATAATTGTAAAGTAACCATGATTTTAAGATTATCCGGGAGATACCTTTAATTGCTTCACCAAAAGCTTTTTGCTTAAAAGAAATTATTTCGTTTTAATGTTTGCGTATATTAATTGCTTTTTAAACTTAGGTACGTACTATGGTATAAGCTCGAAAATAAAACAAGAAAATCAGTACACCTGTTCTAGCTTTCGCAAGTGGTGACTTCATTATCTACAACACCCCGTAACTTTGAACAAGGGTCAGGTGACGAGTTCAACACCCGAACTGGAAACCCTCACTCAAAGATTCACACCACGTCAAAGTGAGGGCATTCGAGACCATGACTGATATAACATGCACGAGCCCCCACGTACGCATCCAATGGTCTTTGGTTGCATCGAGTTTCGAACTCATAACTCATTTAAACTGATTGAATTTTCAGTTCCTTCTTTAAATGTTCCATATTTAATTCCTTAAAAATAAAGTTCATACGAATTTAATATAACATTTTCACCTCAATGCACTAAAATGTAAAGACACCACTTAACGACTCTTAGGCCCGGTGCACACATCCGGTTTTTCAACGTGCAGCGCCGCTGCCGCAACGCAAGTGCGGTCTGAGATACATTAGATCCAATGAAGTAGTGCACACATGCCTCCTGCGTCACTGGGCGATGCACTTCCAACTTGTGTGCAATTTGTACCGCAGTTCCCCACGGAGCCGCACCTCGCCGCACACGCTTCTACGGTCTGAAGTACCTTGTTTTCGTAAATAAATGGAATATTAATATTAATTATTAAATGGTTGTATACAGTAAAACATCTATTTTGTTTCAAAATATAATTTTTTTACACCAAGTAAGAGAAATAAACACGTTTTCTTCGATAGAATATTTATCGCAAATGGCGCGAAATGAGTACTTGCGTCATTTCACGGTTATATGCGTGCATAGTTGGGCTTTCGGTGCCGCAGCGGCGCCGCACGTTGAAAAACCCGATGTGTGCACCGAGCCTTAGATGGTAAAATTATTTTCACTTTTTTCGGCTATTGATTGAAGGAAAAACAAGGATTGATACGTTTTTAATTTACCTGCTTTCGCAATACCTTTCCCCAATCAGGCATTCGCAGCAACGCGATGGAGAATTCATCCGGGTTTCCGTTTAATGAAAAATACTCACACAAAGGCTTTGCTTTACAACTGTTTTATTAATCAGGTCCACATCGCCCACTAACGGAACTCCTTGGAATTTAATTATCTCTTCCAGTGTAATCGAGCGAGGGAAATTTCTCCCCAGACACAACAAAGAAATTTTCATTTCAACTCGAAATAATTAAACGAGCGTGATCATATTACTAAACGGTGAAGGATAGGAAGAGGCACACGATTTAATCCGACATTAGGATGAACTGAAGTGAATAAAAACACGCTAAGATGTAGTCTCCTGGAAGGGGAGATAATTTTTTTTTTCTCGTTAGGAAGTTTCTTTGCCGTTAAAAGAGCATAATGAAAAATCTTTCCAGAAGTTGGAGTTTTTCTATGTTTAGGGATTTAATTATCTAGATGTAGAAAAACAGTTCTGAAACACGGCTTTAGTTTAATGAGCTAGGGTTTCTCTAAGTGTAGACATACAAGGGTAACCAAGAGCTCACAAGATGGACCTCAAGAGTTCCCCAGCAAAAAGCGGCCCCAATGTTTTTGAAAGATGCGTCGGCTTGTATATAATTTTTTCTTGTACGAAAAAGTTGTGTAACGACCCATGTATAATTTATTCAGGATGTTTTAGAATTTCCTGTTACAGGGTTCCCACTTTATTTCAGTAATAAAATTCCCTGACTCTTCCAGGTTTTCCAGTCAAATTTTGACAAAATTCCAGGTCATACTTAAGCATTTCATGACATTTTTAAGGTTAAAAACCAAGAAATAATTTTGCCATTCAATAGCCAATAATAAAACCAATTTAAGAATTATACGTTGCAAAAATTAATGCGCAAAGCACCAAGTAATTTTGCATTAAAATGGCTTATTCAAATAATCCACCATATTTGACTTAAAAAATCCATTTGTGAATTAATGCATCATAAGCATGAAATTCTTCACTTTAAGCCTGTGGACGAAACAAAATTCTTTACCTGTTTAATATTAGCTGTTTCTTACAAAATAGGTTGAAAAATTCAATTCATAAAATAAAGTGATACGAAACTGTGTACAAATCTTATTGGATAATTTTCTCTGAAGCATATGAGAAGCCATGATCAATCATTTTCCAGGTTTTAGACGAAAGTTCATAATTTTCCCTGATTTTGTTTGGACAAAAATAAATTCCCTGATAATTTCATGTTTTCCCTGACTCATAGGTACCCTGCTGTTCAAAACTTAAGGATATGTATGAAATTCTAAATTAAACTATACGAGATGTTTGTTTATGCAAAAGCTTATGCCAACAGTTTATGTGAAATTTTCTTAAAATACTTAAAAATAAAATCGATTCGATAATTAATTGACGTCAGACTGGAGCAACACAACGGACTATTACAGACGTTCCGGGATCAATTCTAAAAGGAAAGATGCAAGGATAACCTACAATTTTGAGCCATGGTCAGATGACCTGAAGCTGATTCCGCACACTCCAAACGTCTACACCAGGCCAACTAGATAAAATCAGCCGTTCTGGATAAAAGTGTAAAAGAAGTTGATTAAAACTTTAGGGAAATGGTGGGAACACAAAATTAAATATTATTCAGATATATGTCATTAAGCACATCCACCCACACCCCGGATGTACTAGAGGAAACAGCGAGGTGCAAAATTGAAAGACTGTAAATATGTGAACAGTATTATTATTTTTCCTGATTTTACTGCTTGACATTTCCGTATTCACAAGTAGTCTCATAATCCACTGATCACTAAATCCGTGGGTTAACTCAAGACGTTGTTTAATTCTGCAATTATTCACGAACCGTATGCACAAATCTCGTATTAAGTGATCCACCGATTGACACGATAATATCTGATAAGCTGCTATAGCCGAGAAGTCAATTGAGTCACATGGTTTTGAACGAGTCTAATTGTTGAATTAGTAGACTGGGGAGGGAGGTAGATAATTAACGTTACACTGGAGCAGCACAACGGGCAATTGGTAAGAGTCAGGGATAAAATTCGAAGGGAAAGATCCGAGGACAACACCTTGTAATTTTGAACGAAGGTCAGAAGGCGATAATAACACTTAAACTGGCAAACCACTCTCCAATCTTCCACACCAGGCGAACGTGAAGAAATTTGAAGCCACGACAGATTAAACGTGTACCAGCCCCGATGTACACGACGGTCTTTGGATGGATCTAGTTTCTAAACTCTAGGGGATTGGGGAAACTTAAACAAATTTCATCCTCATTCGGCATTTCTAGGGTTAATTCTGACACCCGCCGGTTTATCTTTCGATTCCAAAGTTAATGAGAGTAATGGTAAAATGGTAATGGTAATTTTAGTTAACGTCGTGCTAGAGCAACACAACGGGCTATTGACGACGGTCCGGGATCAGTCCTTTAAGGGAAAGATCCGAGGACAACACCTCGTAATTTTGAACCACGGTCAGAGTACGAAGCATCACCTGAGCTGGCACCCCACTCTCCAAACTTCCACGCCAACCCAACGCGAGGACTTTCGGCCACGACAGATTTAAGGTGCACCAGCCGCCTCTACACCATACGCTTACAAACATCCATGCCCGGGCCCGGATTCAAACCAGGAACCTTCCGATCTAGAGGCTAACACCTTAACCACTATACCGGTTGGTCGGCAAGTTGATGAGAGATAAGTCATGTGTGGTTGGTTAAGTTTTGTGGTGCAAGGGCCATATTCGGTCAGGTTAATGTCAAGAAATTTACATAACACTCCCAATGAAAGAGAAATACACACAGGAAGGAATCGAATCTGCGATGCCTGCAACTCTAGCCTTTATCCGAGATAACCTTTCATACCTATTCAGAAATCAACGGATCCAAGGTCGGCCGCCATCTTGCGGGATCCGCACTATACCGTTTCCTGGATCATGTGATACTGTTAGCATTTCTCATGACACTGAATCTAAAACACAGATCACGTATGTCATACTCGTCAAATGATGTCAGGCTTTTTTCTCATTTTTATTCGAATAAAATGCATGTCGTGTTACTCTAACAAAGCTATGGTTCCAAGTGTGATTCAGCAATAAAATACTAGTTTATTGAGACGTAACATTACATTAAGAACAGCGAATCCTGCAACGAGACTTTCGATTTGAGTGAAAGTTATAGTGATAGAAGAAAGAAATTAATGTAGAAATCCTTATTCTCTCTCATGCACACACAGTGTATGAAAAGCATTGAGAGGGGAATGCAATTGCATTGAATTAATCTGCCTGGAAATTCTAAATATTGCCACGTAGGCGATATATTGCAGTAAAGAACATGGTGTTATATGGTATTTTAATGCTAAGTTGTATTTTTTATAAATTTTATATAAAAGTTCAGACAAAAAGATGAAAGAACTGTACTTAATAACCTGGCACCTTGATCAAATGCAATATTGTATGATTAATTAGGTGTATGTTTTCAGGTAAAAAATTAGTTTCGAACTTATTTTTTTTGGGGGTGGGGATCAAACGTTTCTCTTTAAAATACTAGTATCTTGGGGATTAAATTATGAATAAAGGAGAAAATGAAATTCCATTCTTGGGAATCGCACTTTAACAACATTATATCTACTTCTTAAATTTGGGTTTTTAATGGTTGTACTTTAGGGAATATGAAGAGAAGTTCATTTTAAAATGTATAACAAAAACCTTTGTTTTGAAAAACAAATACTCGTTTATATAGTAGGATTCACAACAGATTTGTGAAGAGATTCCCTTCGGAGTCAATGTGGCTCTCGTACACGATAAATTTGTGGATCCAAAGAGATCCAAAGAATATCCAAAGAGGAAGCAATCGATGTATTATAAATCGTGTGATCATAGTGACCAAGCGATGGGTCTATCCCGGCTTTGAGGACATACATCCATATTTAGTTTTTATACATTTTAGTTTTGGGTTGCTATACCTCCCCTGTAAGTGTGCACAAGACTAACAAACACTGTATAAGCTGAAATGCCGAACTATATATAACGTCAATTGGTTCACAATTCTGCCCTTGTAGTGCCAATGCTCTCGATGCCATTATGACTAAAACACGTCTCCGAACAAGTTCAAATTGGACGGGTAATGGTAAGTAATTAATAAACATCGCAGTGGATAATTACAAGGGGCTGTTGGAGATAGTATGAGATCAACTCCGAATCGAAAAATGATAAAATGTCTATGAAATAATATAACGATGTGATTTGCGTAGATTGCTTGTTTCATTATTATATTTTTCCTTTGACACCCTTTTTAAATTTTTGATTGCATAATATATTATTTGCTCTGGCAAAGAGGTTGCACATGAGGAGCTTCCATTTAAAAGTAGATAACTCCACTTAGTGAAATTGCAGAAAATACTGGGTTATTTATTTAATATATAATAATAAATTATTATGTTATACACCGGGTTATAAAATTAAGTTTTTATTCGTTTTCTTTTTGAATGAAATTATCATTTTATCAGTGCTCTTGATACACCAATTTGACTACTGATACTCTCTTTTCCCTATCATTAGATGGAGGTGATAATACATAATTTTAAAAGCGAGTCTGCACGGTTTGGGAGGAAATCTCATCATATATAGATCAGGTTTAGGATGTACAATGCTCCAAGCTTAAGAAGCTAATGTGGGAAGATATTTTGCTGTAATATTTCTTATGCCGATAATATTACTTTCTTAAACTTTATTCTCACACCCCAAGCTTTATTTTTCTAAATAACAATATGATAAGTGATGTAAAGATGAAAACGAGAACACGCGAGTAAATATTTAATCCTCAGAGTAAAGGTAGTAGGTAAGTGAATGAAAAAGCAATTTTATGAGACAGGGAAACGCTGTTTAGAAGGTAAAAATGTTACTTTGTTAATGGCACCAGTTCTGCTGGAATTTTTAACAGGAATATCAAGAACGTAATCTAAAGCAAAGAACGCGTGTAGAATATTAAGTTCCAAAAGCAGCTGCACTCGAAAAATAGCAATAAACTACAACGTAGGAGTTAGCCATGGTGTTTTGTTACAAATAAAGTCTTCCTTTTAGAGCTAAAAACACGGAAAAGAGCCTTGAAAATAATTATGTTACCTTTTTCAAGCGTTGATTTACATTACTTCCTATGAGGCAGAGGTTTTTTATATGGTGGTATACGCAGTGAGACAAAAAACTATACAAACTCCTTTTGTTATTCAGGTTCCTGCAGACGCACAAGCAAACCAAAAAAACATAGTGTCAAAAGACTTGAAATATTTCTAGTATTCTTTAAATTTATATAAGGGTATAGTTCCATATTAAATTTTGCATTACATCAATTATAATTTTATGTACATGATAACCCTAATTTTTTATTCCAGATACTGATTCAACGGATCAAAATAACATGAATTCATACAAATATCTTTTAGTCAAATATACGATGAGTTATGAGTGATTAAAGTTTATAGCTCTAAATGGAAATACACTAGTGATCTATTCTTTTCCCATGGGGTTTTTAAACATGTAGTCGCAACACCAAGACCTCTTTTTTCTATACCTTCTCCTCTCCATCCTTTATTTTCACTCTTACTTGACATTGTCAGACTTGTGTATCAGACAACAGACTTCAAATATGCAGGTCCTTCAAAAAGCTCCTCCATAAAACCGAAAACCAACCAGAGCTTTTAACGTCAAATGAGCGTTTCAGGTTTACTTTTATGCCTTCTAAAGCAGTCAGCTGAATGAAGCCATTTTTTAATTCTCATATTAAACTATCAAACTCAAAGCAGGATGTAAGATGTGTTTAAGGTTTATTAAGGAAAATACGAACATATCATCACTTACAATTTTAATTTTTTGCATTGTTTGTTTTCAATTTTTAACCTTTTTTGAGTCAAATGCTCTTTTGGTCCAAGTAAGTTTTTGAATCATGTATCATTATTTTAAAAATCCAATAAACAAACTATCATGACAATAGAATTACGCTATATTTTGATTGTTTCATATATATATATATATATATATATATATATATATATATATATATATATATATGACACCACATTTAACGTAAAAACTATAACCGATGTTTTATTAAACTGATTTAGGAAACACACGAAAGATGATGACAAAATACTGCATCTTGCACCCTCTTTTGATGTTTTCGTGTTTCCTTGCAAAGCGACCTTTTGTACGTAAACCACCCTGATTAGTCATCTGAATGGTTTCTTACATTTGTCAGCCTTAAATATTTACAATAAGGACAAGTGTTTTATAAAACTTCAGACTATTTAAATCTTCTGAAGATTTTTTTTAGTTATTAGGACATAGAAGTTTGTAATAGAATTAATTACTATCAATAATGTATGGATTGATTGATCTGTACAAAAAGTAAGATTAAGCATGAAGTTTTTTTGGGATATTAACTGTTTTTAAATGAATGGTCCCAATGGAATATCCTGCATAAGGAGGCTTCTAATCTTCAATCACTCTTTACCAACTAATGTACTTTTAAAATTATCTGTAGATAGTTTAAATAAGTTTAGATAAGCTATTTTTGTGTAGAAAGCGTCACTGAACTTTCAGATTTTATTAATGCCATCTTTCTCCATGAGGAAATACATAAACTGTTTCCACATCTGTGTAAATATGCTTTTCATTTCGCCGCTAAAAGCAATTTAAAAAATAGTTGCCCTGAAAAGTTTTGCCCGAATTTCAATAAGAAGAAAATTTTATTATTTTTGTGATAATAATCACATTGTAAGGCTAATAATTTAGAAGACATTAAAAACTATCAACATTATCATCTTGTACCGGTCTCCCCAACATAAAGAGGGAAGTGAAAGTGCAATAAATTCAAAAGAAGGCATTGAAAGACAAATGTGTGACAGCGTGAAGACGTACTATCATTTTGGAGGGCAAGAAGAACTATTTCACGAGCTAATGATGGTCGAAAAGGAAACTCCTGCAATCCCCCTTCCTGTTAGGTGGTCTTCCTCTAGCAGGTACAGGTAAGCGTAAAATGCGCAGGTAAGGACAACGATGACTCATCTTCGGAGGAGTTCTTTCATGCCTCAAGGACGATTCTCCGAACGACCTCATAAAAAAACTATTTCCTTCTTTTTGATTATGACACAAGAGCCGCGGGCTGTTGTGGCCGGATACACTTCGCTCCCGCATGAACTCCAAATAGTAAACCCCTACAGTAAAGTCCAATTTTGCATACTGGTGCTCTTTTTCTATTGTTATTTTCGCAACTTAAACTTGAAATCTTAACTGATTATGAAATAGCACCCTCAAGCAAATTATGGTAATTGAGGACAGTGACGGTGCAGGTCCATTTAGACAGTGTGAGAAATTGATTTCACCCTCCAGCGTACAATTAAGCTGCTGTCAAAAAGTGAAACTCTTTTCACATCGAGATTTCCCAGCAGTGTAGAACTGCTTTTACCCCTTAACACACGTTATGTGAACAGATAACATCTAATAACCAAATATTACTAATATCAACTAAATAACATAATTCTAATATCGTCTAAATAAAAAAATTCTAATATCAAATAAATAGCAAAATACTAATACCAACTAAATAACCAAATATAAAACCAATTAAATAATTCAAATATTGCTTTAAAGAATCCTAGAAAATATTCTGTTATTATTGCTCTTGCTCCCCATGCTCTAGAAAATGATATAACAGCTCTATAAGATCTTGAAGTCTGAGCAAGAGAAGTTACCTCTTCTTGGTCTTTCATCGATAAATTAAAAGCATCGAGGCAGTAAATGATGTGAGAGGAAGTTGTTAGCAAGGCAGTGCACTATCTCCGAGCCCCAAAAACATACCTCACCCCGGCAAGAAAAGTGACACAAAAGTCAAAGAATACAAATTTTGATGGTATGTCATTAAAAAATATCTATGAGGTGCCCCATCGTGTTATGTTACTATTCTATAGAATATAATAGAAGTTACTACCATAAATATTTACCTAAAATTTAAAAGAAGCTTATACTATTTCAATATAAGTTTTACAGTATCCTTTAAGTTGATGTTTCTCAAATTCTGCAATTTTGAGTTGTGTCACTTTTCTTGCCGGGGTGCGATACTCTTGGTCTACATATTCTGTCCTGCCAAAGCAGTTTGCAATAATCTGGAACCATGAAACTGAAGAGAGTCTTTCGCAGCTCCCATCCACCATGTATCAATCAGATCAGGAAAAACTTCTTTTGGTCAAGAAGTTTAAAACTGGCCAGAAGTAACGCAGGAAAAATTGCAGTTTGCAGATAGGATATATACGTATCCAGGCCCTTAGAGGATTACTAACTTCAACCCTCTTATTGGTTTATTTTCACGTCGAAAACTGCCCTGTAGTGGCCAGAATCTAGAACAAAAATTCGTCCCCAAATCTCAATTCTTGGCAAAGGACAACTTTCCTACTCGAATCTTCATTCCCCTTGTCTCAAAAGTGCAATTTTGAGATAAGGGAAATGAAGATTCGAGATGAGATATGATACTGAGATGAGTTATTTCATCCTTTACAAAAATGACCAGATCTTGGACGAAATATCTTGTAGAAACACTTGGAAGGTTAAAAAGGCATATTTTAAATTAGAAGTAAGCGCCATTATTATTATGGTTAGATTTGGCTTGTAGCTAACTATTTGGTCATTTTTTCGACTCGAGTATTATCCTTTTGAGAGTTTGTTTGTTTGTAGTTTTATGGTCACGTTTTGTTACACTAGGGCTGATAATATTGCGTTATCTTTAGAAAAGAAATGCTGAACATGAATCAGAACCAACAGAACTTTTACCAAATCAAAATTATTAACACCAAAAATCTTTAATGGACTTTCAAGTTAAAATTTCATAAATAATTGCTCGTGAAAATTCTAATTCCACCGTTTCAGACATGTTTTTATGAAATAAATAATATTTCATTAAATTTTCATTAAAACACTCAATTATGATAACGATTTACAATATATAAATTTGACAAGATTAATATATTTCCGTATTTATTAAGTTCTAGATATGCTTAACCCATCTCATTATAATTTAAATACTTAATTTCTAGAGTCACAGTTAATCGAAGTCACTTCAAGAAAAACGCACTAAGAGAAATAACAACTATGTTCTCTGAAAATATAAGTAATCCTTTTTAATTTTTCATTTATGAAAATATAAATAATAATAATTGGCGATATGATTATGCTTTTAAGTAAATTATTATTTATTACCGTTCATTTATGACTATATTATTAATTATTTTCGTATAGATTGGATTGAAGAACTTTTCGCGAAATTCTATTTCGATTATTCAATATTAAATAGCTTTTAATAAAGCTATTTAACAAAGGTAATTTAAAAAATTATTTTAAGAATTGTTGATCAAATTTAAGAGGTTGTTTATCAAATTGAATTTAGAATCACATAATTTAAATATGAAAATAAAATTTCATGTCATTTTACTAATTGCGATGAGTTTACGGACAGATTTTTAACAATATTCCCATCACACAATTGAGCTCTAAATACTTTATTGAAATTCTAGCGTACACAAACGCTACAACTTTAAATCAACATTTGAACAAAAGGGGAAAAGAGTAAACAACTCATTTGAAATTCTTATCTGTGAAAGAGGGGAGAATAGAATTCAAAGGAACATGATTAGAATACCAAATAGGAAAAGATGTACTAGAAGCAAGAGTCAAAGGAGCAAACGTTGCTAGCAAATTAAATTTATAATGCAGTTGATGACGCAGACTCAATAAGAAAAGGTTCTATCAAATTAGTTTTAAAAAAATTAGGGATTCCGTAAAAGGATTAGATTTTCGGATAAATTCACGTGATTGACTCGCAATAATGCGTTATTCTTTAAGTCAGTATGAATTTCTTTCATTCATTTATAAAGGTTTATGCAAGAAAGATACTTCAATACCGTCTTAATCACATTATCGTACCAGAGAAAGGAAGACTAAAAATATCCATGGAATTTGTATTTCGAATTTGAATTAAATGAATTCGAATTCAGGGTTCTATACGGAGTTGTTTTTGCAAGTTGGTTTCTCAATACATTAGAAGACATTCAATATTTATATTCATCGTCGTTTAACATTACTCAAACTTGGAGCTTTTAAAATTTCCGACATTTCAAGTGCAATTACGTTCACATCAGAATAGCATTTTGATAAAAAGGAATTCGTCAGAAGTATAATATTTAGCTTGTAATGGCGGTAATTACAACTAAAAAATTCGTTCCATACCGCTCAAGCATGCAACCAGGCATTCATTTAAAGTGACGACAGAACAAAAGTTTATAAAAGTAATAAATATAATAAAACACAAAGAGTGGTAACTCAATTTCAGCATAGTTTTATTCATATTTTTCAAATGTTATGATTTCAACTAGATTTTTCAGTTCTACTACCTTAACTGTGGAAAAGAGAGTTAAAAATTGAAATTGTTATGAAGATACGTATATTTTAAACCAACTATTTATATATACCATTTAAATTTATAAAATACAAATAATTTTATTTTTAAAATTTCATCCTGCTACTTAGCTATTACAAAGAGGGTTTTTATTTTTCTCGATAGAAGCCCATTCCACCCTAATTGCATTTTCTTCTACTCTACACGAGATATCTTTTAAATCTTATTAAATCTTAAAAACGCTCTCGTTTCAGTTTTTGAAAGTAGATCTTTTTATTCTTCCGATATCTCCACTAATCTCAAAATCTACGTAATTTTACCGCGCCAAGCATAATAAGAAAAATAAGAAATAGACTAAGGGGATCTAGAAGACGAGGCTTCGCCTGTCTAAGTAACGCAAACACCACGATTTAGACCACCAAAATCGCATTAAGTGCAGAGGATGAGTCGGGCTTTTCTACATAATTTCTGCTTAGTAAATAACACAAGAAGTAAAAAAGCTCTTTTTTGCTCCGACTTCAGAGGATTTAGACGAAATGTGCTTCGGCGGTCTTTTAATGGGTCCTTATTTCCGCAATATTTTGTCTTCTATATAATTACAGCAACACGATGCATAACGCAGTTCTCGAGGTGAGCCACTTCAAAGTACATTAGAGTTGAGAAAGGAAGATGAAGGATTATTTTTGTTTTCCACTCCCGATCTAAGAAATTCAGTGAAAACTGATGTTTTGGAAGAATTCAAACAACTTCTTCACTAGCGAAAAACGCTTCATGAAAAACTACGTCAATCTGTTGGTAATAAACCTTTCAACCTTTACAATTTCACTAAAAAGCAAAATGGACGTTTGAAGATGAAAAACTCAATACAAGCGCTTCACATGTTTTCGAGATAGTAAAATTTGTTAATTGTTTTAATTTATTGGTGGGCAAATGTCTTTACTCACATTTCATTCTTTTTAATTCATTTATACTGAATATATCATCCATACTCAACAAAGGGATATCTAACTGAAGTAAAATTATCCAAAAAGTTATAACAGTATTTCGTTTACTTCAGTGTCAATTTTTATTTCCAATACATGCAGAAAACATACATCCGACATGTTACCACAGTTAGAATATGAATGTCAACTTTAATTACATCCCATTTTCTTCTTTATAGTCAATTCGGCATTTGTTGAAACTAAATCTATTTTCGTCCATATTTTTTCTGTGCTGATTTCTATTTTCCTGATTTCGCGTTGCAGTCTGTTATCAGACTAATTTAGAACATAATTATAACAACGAGATTTTCCGTAGTTTTATCAAATGCATGCAGCTCTATAACTGAAATTAAGAAAGTTCGATTTAAACGACGAAATTGGCAAAAGAATACCGTAAATGTCTATTTTTATATTGCTTTTACCCGATGTTGCTATTCCACAATAAACATTTAACGTTGATTTCTGTTACACGATAGTGAAATATATGTATAGTTGTAAAATTTCAATATTTCGGTGGTTAAACATATACGTTAAATGAAGGAGAAATATTCGCTATGAAAGTAAATTATTAAAACAGTTTCATTGCAAATGGACACACACAGACAAATACTTCTATCAATCCCTTAGTCACATAAACGAATAAAATTAAAGTATAAAATAAAAAATAGTAAAAAAGTCAACAAGAGTTCAGTCTGAGCTGCATCAAAAGTTCTATATATTTCCAGTACACCATGAACACCTTCACCTGACATAGAACATTTTAAAAGGTGGTCACAGTCCATACCAACCCTAACACTGCACATGACATATTTTAGGTTATTATAGATGTCCTAAAAGATGTAAATGCTTGACTACGCAAACATGTCCTGTCAAAAGTCTAAAATCTGCCACCAACTATATAGAGAGGGCCGCTATGGATGTTTTAAATAGATTCCCCCACCTTTTACGTCTGTGATCTCAGTCGCTCTGGATTTTTACCCATCTTTCAATTTAATTTTGATTGTCCTAATTGCTGATCCAAGAATTTTAAAGAAGGGTCATATTTGGACATGCGCCTCAACCAATGCCCCAACCCCAAACCATCCAACCAATCCATGCGCTGCCTATTTTGTGTCTGTCACACAAGACAGACAGAGTCAGGTAAGGGACAAACACACGCAATGAAAATTTAGACACAGAAGAGAGAAATAACAGAGGGAGGAATCGAACTTGCGTCCCCAGGTTGCTAGCGCAGTGAGTAAATCACTGTACTACGACGGTCCCTAACTGTAGATTTAAGAGATATATCATATTGACGTTGAAGGATAAGTTCCATTTTATGATTGACCCACCATCTTATTTCTTTAAGTACCACGGGGAAAGGGGATCCATTGAAGAACAACTGGAATCCTCTGAGACCACAATCCCTAGACAATTTCTGTGTGATGGTAGCAGACTCTGGTGTTCCAATATGCAAAAATGGCCTGAATTCCAGTGGTAGAATCAGAGATTTGCCACATTTATTAAAAAAATATGTAATTCCACTCATTTGAGTTAAATTCATTCTCTTAATAAACATCTTGAACCAATGAAGTTATTTTGTCAGTTTTTTGAAGTCAGCCAGTAATACAAGGCGCTTTATCAACCAAAGAACTACTCGCTTAATACAATACTGACAAAGCATTGATGTTTGGTTGGGTTTTATGGCGCAAGTGTCATATTTGGCCAAACTGTGCCAAACACAAGACAGACAAGACGAGGTATTGAGCTTGTGTACATAGAGGAATTGCATAAAAAGGTACCAGTACCTACCGTCCATAATTCGTATCACGACAACGTTTGGTGATGACCACAAGATCTGAAAAGTGGAAACTCAAAATGAAACTAAAAAGTGGAAATTCATGAAAATGGCTTTTATCCTTTGTGAGCAAAACTTAATCGTAGAGCAACAAACCAAAGCATCACAATAATGAATGAAGTGATTCTTGAAGCCTCTAAAACATGAATACTGAAATTCCCACCTCAAAAAGAAAAATTTGTTAAGAATAAGATGCCCATCAAATATATGGATTCAATATTTTCCTGTGGGAAAATACATATACCATGAGTACAGCACAAAAAGATATCCAAGATCGTACCAGTGTTTTCCATCTCCGGTCAATACACTTGAAAAACATAATATTCATTTCAAAATGCACAAAAAAGTGCTTTCAAAAGACAAACAAGATATATTGCACTTTCAAAATGACTATGGTGTCTGGCGTCTACTGTGGATCATTTCCGCGTCACGAATTCCGCTGCTTAATGACTTGAGAAGCGAGACGTAACAATAAGATTAAGCAACAGCAACAATCGGAAACATTCTAACCAATGCATCTTGATAAGGATTCGGAATCGTTATTGCTTGGGACTGAGATCTGAAGTTTCAACAAAAAAAGTAATACACATGCATACTTGGAAAAATGATTGGTCGCAAGCAGACAGTGGGGTTTTCCCAAACCTTGAGCCATTCGTGTTGAGCAAATGGACGATCATATTAAATATAAGGGTTAAGGTGCAGGGCACGTTTGAAGTTTTTCAGTTCGCTAAAAATGTAACCTGTAACTTAAGTTAAATTAATTTGAGCTCGGTACATATGTCAAAGTTAATTGAAATACAGAATTAAACGCAATTATGAAACCCTAAATAAAATCTAGCAAGCTGGTTTTTATGAAGGGCTTCCCTTCAAAATTGAAAGACAGAAATCAGATTTTATAAACAATAATAAAGTAAAACAAAAAGTGTGGATGTTTAAAAAGATGTGTGTTATTGATTATTATTATAGTTATTTGCTTTTATTGTTGAAATACATACATAATTTTTGTGAAGGAAATTCACAAAAATGCGATATAGTATTTACAAAACAAATTTAAGTTACTGACACTCGTGTACAATTACAAATACAAATATTGACGACCAGCTACAGGCTCAAACCCAACAAGGCTGGTCTTTTGTTTATGAATTCCCCAATTCCCACTGACTCTCCAATTGCATCTTAAATTCGTACACTCCCTTTGAATTAACTATATTTTCTGGCAACGCGTTCCATTTGGCTATTACCCTATTAAAGTAGTAGTTTTTCCCTAAATCCCGATTAAAATGTGTCTTATTCAATTTATACCCATGGCCCCTTGTTCTGTTATCCCTATTGAAATTTAAGCCCTCTGTGTCCCCTTGTTTTACCAACTTGAAAAGCTGAATCAAATCCCCCCTCCTACGAATGAACGAAGGAAACGAACCCCCGTTACGAATGAAAATTTATTATAATAAAAGTGGTTTGACACAAACACCTTTGTTAAACTTTAAATTGTTGCTATTTATAGTCCATCATGGAATGGTGATATTCCAGAAAAAAACTGAATTGGCTAAAAATGAAGTAAATTGACAGCAATTCTCAGATTGATTTCGTTGAAAATAGTTTTATATACTTTTTATTTATGAGTTTTTAAGTTGAAAGTGATGATGAGTTTTCTTCCGATGAAAACAATTACTTACATAGTGTGGTGGTAGTCTGAGTGGCGATGCTCTCACAGGTGGGGACATAGTTCTTCCTGACAACGGATACGGACTGAGTGTCGTTCTGTATGCAAGCGAACTTAGATAGCGGTGGAACGCCAACTTCACTCTTTACCAAATCTGTGTCCATGATGGTGGTGATGTCTGCTTCTTGAACAGTGTCGTCCTCTGGAGTGGTCTGAACGGAGCTGTCCTTCGTGTTAACGGGATGTGCTTTGATGTGGCAGCATCTCGGGAACGAAGAGGATCCTTCTCCAGAGCTCGCCATGCTAGTCCACGTTTTGGGAACGCCATTCCACTCCAACCTTTCGATGCCTGGAAATAAGTATGGGTAAAAATCTCGTTTTTTTGGTAAGAGCGGGTGAAAATGGTTACTGCTAATGTGCAATAGCAGTTATTTTTTAACTGCTAACGTTTCCGTTAACAGTTTGTAACTAACATTAATTTAAAAATTGTTATTTTCTTGTTAGAAATTAACGATCTAAAACTGTAAGGAAGAACTCCACGCGCTAATGAAACTTTTCTGCTGACTGATTATAGAAACAAATTATAAATATGGAAGACATAAATCAGGGTAGAAAAGAAAATCACAAAAATTGGTTTAGCTACACAAAAGTACCTAATCGTCTTTGAACAAGGGAATGGAATAGAAGCAGACGTTCAGAATATGACTGTGGTAACATGTCTGAGTTTTACTTTTTGCCATACATTTTATTGAAACTAAGAATTAATACAAGCAAAAATAAACGAAATGCTTACTTATTTTTGAATAATTTATTTTATTTGGAGGTATGAAGTACACAAAAGTACCTAATCGTCTTTAAACAAGGGAATGGAATGGAAGCAGACGTTCAGAATATGATTGTGGTGACATGTGTAAGTTGTGCTTTTTGCCATGCATTTTATTGAAACTAAGAATTACCACAATCAAAAATAAACGAAATGTTTACGTATTTTTGAGTATTACTTTTCTTTTATTTGAAGGTATGAAATAGATTCATGTGGTTATGTATGCTATATTAATTGTAAATGCATTAAAATACAATATGAAATTAGTATAACGACACTTTGTCTTCAATAGATACAAGCATTTTAATAGTTTAACAGATGTTAGGGTTCATTCAATAAAACTTCCATATCAATGTTGATTTTTGCTGTTAATAGTTGTAAATGAGTTAACAAACATCTCTTCTTGGGTTAAAATTCCACCACTGAATAAGTGCGTAAAACGTGCTAAGACATGCATTCCTAGCATTAAATAACATCTTGAGTAGAAAAATTCTTTAATTTTTGTTAGCACTCTCTTAGTAAGTTTTAGAAATATATATTTTTATTTTGCCAATAAAACTGGCCTGATTGCAAATAGCATGAGGCATATTTATTTTTACTGACAATTACTGAAAACAAATATATTCGGATGTGGAGAGTTAAATGTTTACTTGCATGGCGTGGCACAAAGTTGTTTCGTTAGCCGCATGAGACCAACATAACGGTTATCTAACAGAGTAAAAAAAGCAGATAAACAACACAGAACTAGTTAGATCTTTTCTAACCATCGGAATTTACATTTTCACATTCTTATGTTTTTAAAAGATCTATACCATTGTTAAAATGCTTTATTATTTTATTTTTTGACCTAAAAACTAAATAGTCTGTAAACAGATGTACAGTAAAAAATTTATTTTGTCAGTCAATGAGTTTTTGCTCTGATCCAATGACATATAAGACTATAGCAAAATCATAATATTTATTGATAAATATCAAATATTTTTATTAGACTAATTTAAAACTGCCAGGAAAGTTAAGGATAGATAAATAGTATGGGGGCTATGGTACAAGGACCTTGGCCATGCTGCACCAGATACGAGACATATAATGTCAAGTAATGGACATACACACAATGAGTCTTACTGACACAGAAGAGAGAAATTCATCCCAGGAGGAATCGAATCTGCGCAGCCTACAACTCGCAGGTTGCTAGCACATTGGGCATTTAGATGATATTAATAGCCATATTTGGCCACGGAAATAAAATACGTGTTTAATTAATTCTTCTGATCATGTGGGTCATCTTAAGCAACAAACAATTCAATTTCTGTTTCATAAATAATATCTTATATCGAAGTCCAACTTTTACTGGCCAAATATTTATTGGTCAATCCCAATTGGCCAAAGTATAAAAATTAGTCTTCGATTATACAATATTATTTATGAAACAGGAATTGTATTTTTTTTTCTTAAGGCGACCCAGAAGAACAAGAATTAAGTAAACAAGCATTTCATTTTTGTGGTCAAATATGGCCATTACGCCATAAAAACCAACCTATATTATTTACATATGATTACCCATTTACAAAATCTCCGTGCAGTGCTTCTACTAGATTAAAAAAAATTCCTATTTAAATTCGTCGCTAGGTTATCAGGACAATGATTATGGACTTAAAGAAGGACTTTGAAATTGTACGTACAGTACAAAAATCTAAAGGGATGATTAAGTACGATAAGAATCGCAAACATTCAGTTACAAATAGTTATGAGACTGTGAAGTAAAAGTATATATGATAAGATTCTACAGCTCGCTTAACATGTACTATTTTTGACGAATCATGTGGTTTCATTTCAAGTTTCATTGGAAATTTAGAATGAATATAACAGGAATTTCCTACTTGTACACATTGCTTTATATCTCAAATGGCTATTTTATTGATCCAATAGATTAACAAAAACAATTAATGAAAAAAACCTCACATTATATTTATTAAGATGCTGTTTCATTTTTAATTTATAATTTTTATATTGGTAGATTTGTGATGGATTGGTGGATTTTTGTAAAATGTTATGGTCATTGTTGGTTTTAGTTATTTCAGAATATTTTGAGCAATATTAGAAACAATAACGGGGAAGTGAAACAATTAAATACACGTCATTTGTATAGTATCTTAATTTGTATAGTATCGAGACATACAAAGTTTAATTTCATGTACGCAAATTTTAATTGTATGTTATATTAAAAGCAATAATGATGAAGTGAAAGAATTAAATGCACATAATTCAAATCGAGTATTAAAAACAATGCTTATAGTATTAAGGTATTCAAATCTTAATTGTATGTATATGTATGAAACACTCATTCATGTATTAATTATTGTTATTTTTGTTATAAGGAGTGTCAAGCAAATATGTTTCCATAAGGCAACTTTTGAAATTTTTTTAAAAATTGAAGTCACATTATTAATAAATATTTATGTTGTTCTGAACAAAATTTCTATATTCGGTTTTCTAAGTTGTTCAAAACAAACTATGTTGATCTGTATAGAAAACATAAATGATAATAGAAAGCTAAGTTTTCTTCTAAACACATGGGTAAATAAGAGATGGGACTGAAATGGTTGGTTGGGGCACAAGAACCTTATTTGACCAACTACTCCTAACACAAGACAAACAACGTCAAATTTAGTTCGGCTCCAGGAAGAAGGCAGGTAAACGAATCCATTAGTTATTAGGTACTGGTGGTAACTTTAACAAATCGCTTCCACAATTGGTGTCGTTAGCGTGGAATATCTTCCTAAGTTTATGGCTTGGTGCCCAGCATGTTAGAATCGAAGAGTTGGCAAGTGTAAAACCTTCATGGTGATAGCCATTCATGGTTTTGCGTGCTGCAGCCTCCTGACACCACTTTCACATATACTCAGAATTCAATTGACCCAATGTCTACCTTCTCTCGGGATTTGCACTATAATGAACATACACACTAATGCAATTTTTACTAACACAGAAGAGATAAATAATACCAGGTTAAGTTACAGGAATGAAACTTGCGCCGCTTGCAACTCTCAAGTTGCTTGCACAGTGTGAAAACCCACAAAGCCACGGCAGCTTAAGAGCGTTAATGAAGTTAGATGGAGTCGTTTTAGTGAAGACTTACCTTTCTCGACCGATACGAGAAGGTGCTGCAAGGCGGTGGTGAGCTGATCGTCGCTGATCATGACGTCAGACCCAATAGCCTGCATCCAATCCATGATGATGGATACAAGTCCCTGGTCATCTATCCTGACTTCCCTCCGACCCCTGTTCACGACACACCTCAGGAAAACACTGACGGTTCTGTCACTGGTTCCTCGATTGGGAATGCAATAGTCTCTAGATAAGAAGAGCCTGTCGGTTGAAACAGTGAAGTCAGACGAGAGGATCTGTTTGATTGGAAGTATCTGGTTGCGAGGTTTATTGGAATATGATACCTAGAGAAAAGAAAAGTTGTTGTATTACACGAACAATTGTGTGCGAAATTGCTTTTCTAATAAAGTAAAAAATATGGTACATTACAACAAATAAATAAATTAGTGATCAATAGCTTTTCTATTTTCCTGGAAACCTTACAGAATATTTATAAAGGCATGCTATTTGGTTTGGAAATGAGGTCATGTAATACGTAATTTTTGAAAAATACTAACTAAATTTTACATTTTGGGGAACATATTAACAATATCTTGTTATATTTGTTTTCCCCCTGTTCGCATCTTATTCTATATTCTGTTTGTATATTATATTTTAATTCTTTGAAGTTTTTGTTTCAAATTATATATATTGTTTGACGTTTCTATTTTAAGATTTTATCGATGGATTTATTGCTTGCAAGCCTTGCGTAATACTTTGTAGAACACGAAAACGTGGCAAACTTCTCGTCTTCACAAAAAATTTAATTCCTCATTTTCATTCTCCTAAAAGCATAAATAAACAGTAATTATTTTGTTTAAAATATATATACATTAATCTTATCGTTTAAAAAGTTATTGTTCTGTACTTCACTATTTAAAATTTAAATAATATTTATCACGCATCAATAAGGAATAAACTTTCATTGTTTTAGTATACTCTCATCGCTTTCGTAACTTTATGTAATATTTTGCAACTGAAGAATTACTGTTCCATCAAATGGTTTTGTTAAAATAACACGAAACTGAAATTGCTGTTATTAAAATCCGATAGGCTTCAATAAACTAGTTTTCCATAAACGAATGGGAATGATATCTTTTGACAATACTATATATGAATAAATCTTATCGTGATTTATAAGGAAACTATAAAATGTAACTGTGTATGCATAAAATGTAAATGTATAACTGAAGTCTGAAAGCATATGAGAGAAGGAAGTAAACAGACTCAATGTACAAGGCTACAATCTTTATTTTGTTCTACTCCCTATGAAGAAATACTGTTGGAGAATATTAGAATGTGTTGACTTTCACGCATAATCTCACTTGAATAATCAATTCATACACATATTATAAATAAAAAAATGAGCCTAACAACGGATTATTCTTCAATGGATGCAGAAATAAATTTATTATTTTAATAAATACTTATTTTAATAAATATTAATTTAATAAATATAATTTTAATAAATACTATTTTAATAAATACTTATTTTAATAGATCATATGGCGACGTGTGTATCGTAAAGGTATGCAAATTAAAGCCGCTACTAATTTCAGTTTCCGATCGGCAGGTGTCGTGATGTTCAAATCTAAAGTATAAATATTATGTCTTTAGATCTCTATTCACTGATTTCACTTATTTCTTAGCTTCAGAGATTGACATGCAAGATCAACCTTGTTCAGTTCTTCTCTTCTTAAAGCCACAGTTCAGGCTTTGATTTTGAATGTTTAACTCTAATTTGTTGTCATCATGTTATACTAGTGTAGACAGTCGTTAAATAAACGTTTAAAATTTTATAACTGACTTTTTTATTCACCAAATCCACCACGTAACTTTTTGTTATTCACTCCAATCCCTTCAATCATATGAATATAATAAATACTTATTTTGATAGATGATATGAATTTAATAAATACTTATTTTAATAGATGATATGAATTTAATAAATACTTATTTTAATAGATGATATGAATTTAATAAACACTTATTTTAATAGATGATATGAATTTAATAAATACTTATTTTAATAGATTATATGAATTTAATAAATACTTATTTTAATAGATGATATGAATTTAATAAATACTTATTTTAATAGATGATATGAATTTAATAAATACTTATTTTAATAGATGATATGAATTTAATAAATACTTATTTTAATAGATGATATGAATTTAATAAATACTTATTTTAATAGATGATATGAATTTAATAAATACTTATTTTAATAGATGATATGAATTTAATAAACACTTATTTTAATAGATGATATGAATTTAATAAATACTTATTTTAATAGATTATATGAATTTAATAAATACTTATTTTAATAGATGATATGAATTTAATAAATACTTATTTTAATAGATGATATGAATTTAATAAATACTTATTTTAATAGATAATATGAATTTAATAAATACTTATTTTAATAGATGATATGAATTTAATAAATACTTATTTTAATAGATGATATGAATTTAATATATACTTATTTTAATAGATGATATGAATTTAATAAATACTTATTTTAATAGATTATATGAATTTAATAAATACTTATTTTAATAGATGATATGAATTTAATAAATACTTATTTTAAAACATAATATTAATTTAATTAAGTATAGTATTAATTTAACAAACAATAATAACAAATATTATTTTCATGTATAATATTAATTTAATAAGAGCATATTTTCCCTTTAAACAAGTCATCGTTTACACTAATTATTCGAATAACCAAAATGTTCGCAACTGCATCACATTCTCCACATTCCTATCAACTGAACCTTCGACCGCATGCATTTATAATTTGAGCCACCCACCACGCCAAATAGGCGTAATAATTTCAAAAGTCCATAATGATAATAGCAGTCATGAAAAAAGAAACACGGATCAAGTTCAAGAAGCTCTGCAAATCCGATTAACACAGTACTCTACATTGGAAACTAAGTCGACCGTCCTGCTCAAGTGCCGGTTTCTTCCTGTATTTA
This sequence comes from Metellina segmentata, assembly GCA_947359465.1. Classification (NCBI taxonomy): domain Eukaryota; kingdom Metazoa; phylum Arthropoda; class Arachnida; order Araneae; family Tetragnathidae; genus Metellina; species Metellina segmentata. Next base: position 73,973,681 of record OX375878.1, read on the forward strand.
CATCATTATCTCCGTCACATTCAGCAGTATCCTAAGTGACCGCCTGTCACACGAACGTTAATTAAAAGAGGCAAATAACTAACGGCCACAACTGTAAGCACACAACCCGCCTTTTTAGCCCAGAGATGCGTTATGAACTTTGCTATGCTAATTTATATTAGTATAGATCGTTGGATCTGAAGCTATGGATCCCCCTCACCGAGAGACCTATTTTTATTATTAGCTTCTGTAAGCTTATTTTTTTTGCTAGTTTTTCTTCCATGTTAGCTAATTTATTCAAATTTTAGCTGCATGTGCCAAATGTGCAACATCAATCATTAAATACGACGGAATAAAATTATCTATGCCAATGAAAGTTTTCGAATTTAATAAAAAAATTACGCAATTCAAGCTTTTAATGTTTTGAAGAGCCATTATATTGGAGGAAATTTTATATCTGCCAACGCAATGATGGAAACGTATTCATATTTTTGTAGCAACTGCAAAATATAATGAAAACCTAAAGAACAAAGCGTGGATTCGTCTGTTTTAAATACGATCTCCGGATATTTTTTTAGTCTTAGAAATTGTTTCCCGTTTCTGCTTTCAAATTTAAAAGACGTATTTCCATAAAATATTCAAATTCACATAACGTATTTATTTTTTACATTTAAAAGTAGGCCAGTGCACATTTTCAGTCGCATAATCGTCTTTGTAAACTATTTTACAGAGAGCGATGAGTTTTTTCGTCTTTAATTTGAGACAAAAACTACCAAATATAGTTTAAAAATAGTAATTGCACACAGGCGTTCATGTAGCTTGCTATTCTCTAGATAGTAGTGTGTTTATAAAATATGATCAAGGGGTTTTAACCTTTATAGTATTTAAAATAAAAGTTCAATTACTAGCGTTTCCAAAAGTTATGTATCATTATGCGTAAATATATCTCTCCTGTGTGTCAGTAAAAATTTCCTTATGTATAGTGACTATTACTGGCGATGACTGTCTTGTTTGGAACAACTTGGGCTGATATGGAACTGTCATGAAACCCAATTCAACCAACCAAACGATATATATAGAATTTATGGTATGAGAAAGCAACATTATATCACAAGGTTGGGGTATGGATATCAGTATAGAAGTTATCAATAGCATGGAATAAAAATTTTTACTTTATCGATAATGACAAGATTTTTTTAATTCCAATTTTGGAAAAATATTAACAAATTTCAAAAACCATAAATGCGTATGGATGTTTTATATTTTTTAATATTATTCTGATGAGTGTGAGTGTTTAAAAAGTATGAAGATTTTAATCTGTATAATATTTAAAAAATAAAACTTAAATTATCTGTGTTTCCAAAAAAATATCAACCCCTCTTAGACCCATATTTTTATTCATGCCAAGAAAAATTGACTTTTTTTTTCTTGATTGATTTGACTTAAATTCTTTTTTGTTGTTGTTTAGATCAACATATTTGTTTAGAACAGCATAGTACAAGATATGATAATATACTTTGATCAAATCCAAACGACAAACCAAAACTAATATCGAAATTACGATTTAAGAAAGCAACATTACCACGAAGACAGTAGTATTGTTATCAACTCAGACGTTATCGATAGCATTGAATCTGAAATACGGAAACTTACTATCCTTGTGTATTGTTCGTGATTTTCGTGGCAAAGAACCCAGGGCTCTATTTTTACCCTGGAGCAACTTTATGTTCATCAAGGTCGAAAGAATTTTCAAGGCCATTCTAACCGGCCCGGTGACTGTCCAGTGGATATCCTATCCAGCGCCTCTGATTGTTGTCTGATTATTATTGATGATTCACCATATGACACAGGGATGTGCAGTTCCTGTGCCTTATTTCAAGGTTCGATGGGCGCCAAAAAAGATTTGAAGACGTCTTCATTGTGAACGAATAAACGTGTTTTTTTAAGTAAAAAGAAGTTGGAGAAATACGTTGAAAGCGTAGACTTTAAGACCTTGGGTCATTACTCATTGTTCCCGTTGAAAAGGAATGTGGCAGAGTATCTTGTTATAAAAAGTCTCACACTTGGAAAAATGATTAGGATTTCTCGATGCCTTAAACGCGTATTTTTTGCGTGGAACAAAATTATTTAAATGCACCATTTTTTCCTGCTTATTCTAAGAGTCGTTTTGTTCTTAATTTTTTAACTTCTTGAAGTAGGTTATTATAATAGCGGAAGATATGGCTGTTTATGATTTCGGTTTATAATTTTTGAATACATACAATTTTAATAGGATGATTTGTTCTTTGCGATTTATCGTTGCAGTGAGTAAGAATTGGAATACAAAACAGATGGTTGGTTTGAATTTTATGGCGCAAGGTCCAAAGACAGACAATAACGGGAAAATATACGAATGCTTTTCTAAGAGTGAATTTATATTTTATCGTTACATCCAAATAACACTTATCAAATTGAAAAGTTCTAACAAATTTTAAATTATAAAACTTATAAACAAATTCTTTCAAAATAAAAATTCTAAATTTATGTACACAAATAATTTTCTATGTATACATAAATTTTGGCTACAAACGCATACTGTTTTCCTTGGTTTTTCAAGTTCAATAGCTTTCTTGACAGATTTAGATGGTTACTTGGCGATTGTTTCAAGAACACCTCTGAAATCTAACGAAGCACAACAATAAATTATTGCTAAATCGAAACCATGACTTTTAAAAATTCATTTTCCTCATATTACTTATAGTCGATTTACAAGTGAAACACAAAGTCTAAAATATAGTTCTGAGAAAACGAAGGGGAAGAAAATTCAACTTCCTAAGATAAAGTCATCAGTGTGTTTCTTTAGATATCTAATTTTCATGCAAAGAAGGGAAAAAAACCTTTGTGGACTTAAACAGTCAAAAGATCACCATATTCTCGTCTTGAAAAGCTAACTGACTGTCTTGAAAAATTTAACTCGATAAGTATATTCGTCTCACAAGTGAAGCACAACTATTTTATTGAGACTCAGAAATAAAATTTCCGTTAAGTAAAATTTCGAATTATTAATCACAAGCAAATCATATACAGTTATACAAGTTTTGCTTTAATAAGTTTGCTTTAAAGAGTTATCATTTTACCCAACAGTTAAGACTACAGCAAAACGTACTATTTACAATCAAAAGAGAAACCGGAAATTGAACAGACTGTATCAAGCTGGGAAACTACTCAAATGCATCACTTTGACGAACACAAAATAATGATGAAAAACCTTCAACCATTTAATGCAGGTGCTTAAATGCAATCAGCTTCAATGCTCAAGAGAAGAAAAAAAAACTAACGGATCCATGTGTAATAGGTTTCATAATAGTTGAGTTTGATGAAAAGCAAACAAGGAAATTTTTTAAAAGGAACAGTTAGAGCAAAGCTACGTGACCTAAAGATTGATCGGTTGCGTTCAAATAAGGAGACTTTCAAGAACATGACTCGACAATATATTTCGTAAGAAGGAAAATGTATTGGTCTTCGAGAGCAAAAACGCCTACTAGACGGATTTTGCAATATAACCTCAAAAACGGCTTTAAAATTAAATTAAAAAGAGTAGGGGAAAGCTCAATATATTGGCTCATCTCTATCCAATTGTTAATTACGCATTTGAGGAATAACGAAATGACCCTTGCCCCTAAAGGGGGGTCGAGGAAATCCGGCAAAGCAGGTCATCTTAATTAACCTGAATTTTTTAAAAACAAAAACCAGAGTGAGGAATATATGTTATAAAAACTATATGATTCTTCTTGAGAAAGTTCAGGAATAATGGCAGGGAAAAAAAATAAATCGATATAACTCCGAAGTTACACAAGATATGCACTCAATTTTTGTAGATTTTAATGAATATGTACTACAAAATATCTATTAACATAAACATGCAATTGTTGGAAACAATCGATATATTTTTCTTCCGTTATAATGTGCTTATTGTATTTAAATGCTTTTAAAGAGTAATGTATCTTGCATAGAGAGGTCACGTTCTAAAAACCGGTATTGCAATAGTCATCATTCAAGTGATTGTTAAAAAGGTTAATGGGCAATCAATAATTGACTTAGAATTGAATACAGAAAATAAAAATTCTTATAAATGGCGTTGCAGAATTGCCATTTTAAACTCTCAATTTCGTCTTGAATTCTGTAGAGGAGGCAGCTAAAAATAGAAACGTTGACATACTTTTGAGGATTCTAAGCTTTATCCATACATGCTAACACATAAGTTAGCATTATTGTGAATTGCATAGTTTCAGAATTATTAGTAAAATGTTTATGAACATGAATATCAATGTTACATGAAGTTATGCAGTGTTACATTTAACAAATTGAGAAAACAAAACTCATGAAATCGTTTTCTATCATATCTAAAAATAGACTTTAAATAGTCAAGTAATAACGGTACGATTAACTTTCGTAAAGTATTACTTAATTCAACTATAGTATACTTGGTTTGTACTTCCAAATCAATTACATTTGTCTTTTTAAGTAAGTTAAAAAAAAATTAAAATACGGAAAGTATCTATTCAGAAAATGTGCTGATTTGTTATCTTTAGTGATATAAAATAGGTATTGAGAGATCTCTAAAAGTTCACAAGTTAAAGGGTGAATTTAGCATGTAATTTTTTCAAATAAATCATGAATTTTTGTTTACTTTATTAAGATAAAATTGACGAATACAACTGTTTAGATAGCATTTAGAAAAATCGAGCCTTTGGAAATTCTTTAATTTAAATTGTTGACTTACAAGAGAAAACACAGCCAAAAAACAGTTCAGAGAAAAACGAAGGGGGACATTTCAACTCTCTATGCATTACTCACTAAGTATGTTTCTCTAGAATTATAATCTTCCTCAAAAATACCTTATTGGACTTCGCCAGTATACATGTCACCACATTTCGAACTTAGAAATCAACAATGCCCGCCCCATTAGACTAAAAAAAATACATTCGAACTTAGAATTACTAAAAAACTGGTGTCTTGAAAATTGTGACAGCATGTTCATGAAAGACCGACGATAGGTTAATTGAACAAATTCAATTAATCAAATTTACTAAAAATATAAAACCAGCTTTCACTTTAACTAGATGAAGCTTTTTTTCCATAATTATCTGCCAATTTAAATTTACAACACAAAGAAAATAATATTTGACTCACCGAAGAAAATTTAACTTGCAGGATGCATAAAAACACGGGAATGCTTCACCTGTTTCACTTGCCACAAAATGGATGTCCTGGTTCTTATTGCGCAATGGTCATATTTGGCCACGCTGCGCCAAATAATAGGTAGACAATATCGAGTAACCGACTATCACACATACAGAAAGCTTCTAATGACACAGAATAGACATACACCCAGGGAGGACTCGATATTACCACAAAATGATATCAATCTAATTGCAATCCAGTGACTGGCCTAATTAAGATCCGTGTGCTGTATATAGTGTGAATCTGCTTCGTTACGAGATCAATTCATTTGCAAAAGTTTTATTTTTTTAATACCATGCAGGAAATTGTACCACGTTCATCATGCCATCAAATGACATGACAGTTGTTATAATCCTTCACCTATTCCAGGTCAGTGATTAATTCCTCCCACACTTCTAATCTTAAAAATCAAGCGCATTTTAAGGACTTATTTTAAACCCATCAGCAATACATTATAAACAATGAGGACAGAAAGCTTTATTGAAAAAGTATCGTCAGTGTACCATTGTGGGTAGTGATTAATTTCCGACGATCTGTATGGTTCAGAGACAAGGTTCCGTTCATTGCCTGCAGCGGCTCCCACCGGCATTTGAAAAAATCATCTCATTGGTATTCGATTGGTTCGACATTAGCAGGCACGACATCTCGGATGTCTTGGAAAAGCTGACCTTCGGGGAAAAAAACAATGCGACAGCGGGACAGACACTTCAATTTGTTGTGGGTGATAGGAGGAGAGGGGTCAATCTATACGAGGCAATGACCGGAACGAATACTTCCGGACAATTGTCAGCCTTCAGAAGGCCGAAATTGTCCTAATCGTGGAGATAAAATGACCAACGGTTGTTGACCTCGAAAGCGACATAAAGAGGTAATGGGCGTAATTCAAAAAGAATTGCTAAATATTTCAGCGTTAATATGGCCAAGGAGCAGCAAAAAAAGAAAATCTAATCTGTGTGAAAACTCAACCTTTTATGGAGGGAATTGAATGTTAAACGGTACTAATGATTACTCAACCAATTAACAATGGTTGGTTCTTACACTTTTTAATTTGAATATATTCTAGATCAGTACTTTTCAGAGAGAATAAAATGACGGAGTTTTGAAATGGAACTAGAGATATGTGTGGAGGGGCAATCAATTTTTTTATATCAGTTACTCTGAACACAACACAAATAATTACAGAGGTTGTTCACACATTTTTTAAACAATGTATATTGTATTCACAAAACTAAATTACATAAAATTCTTGCGTTTTAAATGTTCTATTTGATAGCCCTTATTCTGAACTATCTTTCGACACCGTAATTTCCAGGATAAAAATGCCTTTTGAAGTGTCAGAAGATTCTATCCCATTCCTCCTGAACAGCTTTCCAGAGTCCTGTAAGGATTGTGGGACGACATTTGGATAATGCAGATTTTAAAAGTCCGAAAGCACAAAAATCCATAGGTGACACATCGGGAGATTTAGTAGGGACATCAGTGAAGGGTATGGCCTTGATACCGGTTTTTCGTTCCATTTCTTTTAGGAAACTTACAGTGGATTTTGATGTGTGACTGTCTTGATGGAGTTCCACAGATTGATGGCACTGTGGGTAATGCGATGGTATTTCATTCAGAAAAATTGGCGATAAAATATGTTCGTGATAGTAACTTGAGTTGATCTTGACATTTTTTCCCAATCTCTTTATTTTTAACTTGCCATTATATGAAAAACCAGCAACAATCATGAATCCCTTAGAAAAACTTTCTTTCGATTCTGTGAACCATGTACTTAAATTTTTTTCTCCCTTTTTATGTTAAAAAATGGCTCTTTTTTTGCTGCAATCATTTAAATACACCCATGATTCATCTATTGTGACAATTTTTTTCCATTTTTCTTTGGATAAGTGTTTCTCATATAGAATTCGGCAGCGTGTCCTGCGTTCAGCGATATGCTTTGGAGAAAGATGATGCACATTGCGTTTTTTCGCTTTCTTAAGATTTAAATCAACGTTTATCATTTTGTTTACAGTGGACACGAGGCATTTTAATGATTTGCAACTGTCCTTTTACTAGGGGGATTTTCTTTTAACTTTAAACAACGTACCTTTGCAATAGTCGAAGATGTCCGTTTCTTCTTTGGATACTTGTTTGGAATTTTTGTCCCACTTGAGGCTCCAATTTGACGTTTTTTTCCTTTCTTGTTGACGATATTACCTATCGACGCTTTAGATATCACAAAACCATGACTCTCACATCGTTTTTGGATAACGGAATATGAATGTTTCTCTTCTTAAAGAGCATAAATATAGCCTTCGAATCACTGCTTCGTTAAAAACGCCATTTTGAATAAAAACAAACCTCTCAAGCCGCAGACGATAATTTTGACTTTTAAAAACATAGTACAACTGCAATTATTTCTTTTGCAGCAAACGATTTTTTTATTACCGCTAACCAAAATCGTCTAAAAAATGTGCGAACAGCCTCTGTAAAAGGCCCTTAATATTTCTGTAAATAAGTGAAACGTTGGGTTACCAAATGAATTCAATCAGAATTGATTTTATTTTTGTTTTGGTTTTTAAATAAGTGTTTGAATTAAGTTCTATCCACCATCAAAAAAGTATTAATAATATTTAACTTTTGAAAAATTACTGTCGTTAATTTATAATTTTGTTCTGTTGATTACAGTCAATTAAACCTGTTATTATGGCTGTTCGATAAATGCTTTTCATTCTTTTAAAATATCCTCATAAACTGTGTTTGATTGTAGATTAAGTAGTTCAACAAAAGAAGCAGCAATTAAGAAAAATAATTTCGAATACTATAATTATTCATGCAACTTAGCGACGAAACTGTTTAAGTTTAAAAATTCAATCGTAATAATGTGGTTTGAAACAATAATGGCAAAACCCACAAATTTTTCTTTAATTCTGTTTCTGGACTCATGACACAAATATAAAAGACAGTTCTTAAAAAAGAAACTAAGACTTCTTTGAAGTCAGTATGACGGTCAAGTTCACTTGTAAACAGAATAGTTTTTAATAAGATTCTTAAACTTTTAAGGATATGTCGCTTTCTCACACGCAATTAATAGCCGAAGTAGAAACGCTTTTGTATAAAAAAACACTTAAACAGCTACTTATTAGATAAAAATAACTAGGAGAGCGAAGAGACTACGAATATAACTCTTGAATAAATTCGATGGTTATTTACAAGCTTCTTAGAAACAAAAGATCGCTTCAATTGAAACTTTTAAATATATGTGTAAACTGTGGCTATAATTTCCACAACCTAAGCGCTGGGAGGGATTGATATTGAACAAAGTGAATACACAACTATTTCCATTATAAGTTTTCTGACCCATCCTATTTCTAGAGTGATGCATTAATTTATGGTCTGGGAAACTTCAACGATTTAATCTTAAGTTAGTGAGGTTGTAAAATCTGTTCTCAATAGAGCTTCTGCTGGAAGGAACGGGCAATGCAATAAAGCGACAAAGCCTTTCTTGTGTGTGGTACGTGCATTTAAAAATGGCCCACTTTCGCGAAACAAGCAGAAAACTGTTTTATGAGGAGTATGAAATTCGCAATAAATCATTCTTAGGAAAAAGAATATTGACCATGTAAACCTGATATCAAAATTAAGTAGTTGTTTTTTAAAATCACAAAAACGAAGTAATCTATTTGTCTTAGTAGATTTATGTGCATAGAAACGACATGAAATTGATGTGTATATTCGTTCTATTTTTAAACTGCGGGTTTACAGGTACCTTGATGCACTGACTCTAAAAACATCAATCTAGTCTGAAAAATGAACATCAATGAAAAATGTGGCAGTATTGAAATTCTTACCTCAATAGAAGAGTAAAAGTTATCTTAATAGAAAAGCAAACGGTATTAAAATTCTTAAATCGTAAAAAAATTCAGTACTTCGTCAAAGCATTATAAATTAATATCATAGCTTCCAATTTATAATTCGAAATCTTGTAATATTTAAATATAGGAATGAAAACTTTTAGACAAAGGAATTTCGCAGTTCTTTAGAATTAATGGTATTTTGTACTGTTAACGATTCAGGTTCAGACTTTTCAGATACTCTTTCCTAAGATTCAGGTTTTCTGACTGTTAGTGATACGAACAATTCACGAACTACAAAATAACCAAACAGCATCATTCTTTGATTGCAATTTCTCTAATTTGTTAATTTTTAAAGCTAGATTTGTGAAAACAGTTCGAGTTCATTGCTTTGTGAAAGTTGATGAAATATGTAAAATTATTGTTTGTTGTTACTTATTCCTTAGGGTCAATAACTTAGTTATAGTTAAACAGCTTGATCAAGACTACGAGTCTGAACACGCTAGATAAGTACAACACTAGATCAGGACATCCACAGATCATCTCTTATGAAATCAACACAGGCTAGATGATGATTTGGTGAAGCTTATTTAAAGTAATTATAAAAAATTATTAATTATACATATTATATAGCAGAGTTTTCATGTATGAAACTTGAAACTAAAAACAATCTTTTCTATAAGTTCATTCTTCAGTTCAGAAATTGAAGTTGTGCAAAATAGGAATACGGCGAGAAACGCTTGTACTTATCTTCTAAAGTAAAAACATCGTCAAAGTAAAAACCTATTTTAATCAGACGTATTTGTATGCCTCCCTTGACCAGTGTTCAGTTTTATGTAAGATAAGTATTTAATTAACGTTGCCCTGAAACAACACAGTGGGCTATTGGCAGCGGTCTGGATCAACACCCAACGGGAAAGATCCGAGAATACACAGTAATTTTGAACCACGGTCAGATGATGAGGTCACACCTGAGCTTGTATCTTACTCACCAAACTTCAACACTATACAAACGTGAGTACATTTGGGACCATGACAGATTTAACGTGCATCATCCCCTTTGTACACGAGTCTGGTTGAATTCGTACTCGCAACCCTAGTCCGTTACTTTTCCAACCGGATAACGCAGTTCTATCTTTATGTAGAGAAGATAATTACTTTAGATAAGTTAATGGTAATTTAATTAACGTCTTACAAGAGCAACACAACGGGCTATTGACGACAGTCTGGGATCAATCCTCTAAGGGACAGATCCGAGGACACCACCACGTAATTTTGAACCACGGTCAGATGACGAGGAAATACCTGAGCTGGCACCCCACTATCCAAACTTCCACACCAAACCAACGTGAGGACTTTCAGCCGACAGATTTAAGGTGCACCAGCCACCTCTACACCATACGCTTACAATTATCCCTGCCCTGATCCGGATTTGAACCAGGAACATTCCTATCCAATTTAGATAAGGTAAATATTTTTACCATAGAGGAAAGAGAATCTCTCTCCCAGAGGATCTATATTTGTCTATATAGAAATCTATATGTCTGTATAAAAATATGTATTTATTGAGAGAATCTGTTAAAAATATTAAACTTGTTTTGGCGGGAATTCACATTTGTTCATTTCAGTAAAGAACAAGGAACGAAATTCGAAGGGAGACGGAACGGAGAGGGCACTTAAATTGTCTCCAACTATACCTATTACAGAGGTACAAGGCTCAAGGTGAAATTCCTTGGATTGTGACAAACGAAGCGAATAGTTAGGTAGATGCTTTCGTGCAAAGAAGAACATTTTCCTTTCACAATAATCACTGAACACATCGAAGACACGTGAAAATCGGTCAAAGAAGCGAAATCAGATCTGCTGTATTCCAGACGGGAAAATTGGTGGAGACATTAGCATTCGGAATGTGCACTTGACCGTGGAAAAGTATCTTTGACATAGTAAAAGATAAGATTTCTGATCACATGGAATGTAGCCATGAGATATTTTTTTCGTCTAGCTAAATGTGGGTGGCGGCAGTTTTTCTACGTGTTTCCTGTACGTATTCCGAACATGACGTCATTTGGATTGTTTTTTGAATACGATTTCAGCATTTTGCCAACAAAAATTCAAAGGAATGAATTCCAAGCTCATGTGATAGTTGATTGGGTCAGTATCAATTTGATCAAACGCCAAAATGTTAATAAAGGCGATAAATTACATTTCAAACTATTCCTGATATGTGTCATGTAAGAAAATTTGGATACCGGAAGCGAAATATTAATTTCCTGTCTGGTTTTGTGTGTACTGAAAATTCCTCTCAAAGAAAAAATATTCAAGTTTAAATTTAGTTACGGATTGAAATTTAGTTGTTGAGGATAGGTGTTTTAGAAGCTCATCTTTCTGGGGTTACGAGCTGGTTTTATTAAAAATCTTCACTTTTTAAACTTTTGAGATTATTCTGCTAAATTTATTGAAATTTCTTAATTAATCTTTAACGAATGATACTATTTTTTCAGACTTTTCATGTTTGATACAAAAATGCGTTATTTTAAACAGTATATTTATTTTTAATAATGAACTCTGTTGGAAGAAAAATAGTAGAACTTACATAGCTAGTTTACAAACTCTGTTTGTTTTGGAATTAAAAACAAATATAAAACTTTATGTTTAAAGCTATTTATAACACACTTAAAAATAGGATACAGGTCTAGTTCTCTCGTGAAGGAAAAAAAAATGTTCGTAGAGCTGCAAATCAAATTCAAATGGAACAAATTATGAATTTAAATTTTCTAAAAGATTGAATGTTCATTAATTTTTGAACAGTAATGCGTTTTATAAAAACGAAGGGTTGAAATTATAACTACTCTATCTAGTAAAAAAACCTATTTTGCACTTCCTGTTTAAATTCATTACATTGATTTCAATAGTTTCCCATATTTTATTAAAAAAACAATGAAATATGTTTAAAATTTATAACACCCCAAACAAGTAATTATACAATATTTTATGCATTCAAAATAATTTAGTTGGAAAAAATTAGAAGAAAATGGTAGATGGTAGCAACACCAAGTGCATAGAATTTGCTTAACTCTAAGAAACTGACCAATTGCTACCATATATTAGCTACAAATATAACAAAAGGTAATTTAGTACACTTGATATTGATTATTAGTAATACATTTTGAGGTTTATTTGAATACCATTTTGTCTAAAATTTTTTATCTTTATTTTAAATTAGTTAAAACTTAAAAAAATATTTATAAATAAAATAGGATATTTATATAGGTAGCTAAGTGTTTTGCGCTCTTTCAATTGGTTCAACAGGCTCTGGGTTTGACTCCCAGTCTTGTATCAGTGGTTCAGAATCCACTTTTAACCGTAAATCCCTGTTTAATTTGACTTGGTGTACCAAAAAGGACCACAGAGCGACAAATCAAACCATATTTATTACATATTCTTGACTATATTTAATCCGCTTACACACCACGAATATAACATACTTTCCATCCAAAAAACCGGTTTAGTTTGATTGCTGTATACCTTTGATCAGAGTGAAAAAATAATCAAGCCTTTTCAACGGCGAAAGGTTCAGTAAGTGTTGGTTACAGGTATGAAAAAGGAAACGTGATTGTAATTAAGATGTCTGTGTTCTTAACATCCTTACGCCAACTTGCAACCATGGGATACCTATTGTGTACTTAAAATAAGAATAGACAACTTACAGAAATATGATGAAATAGAAAATAGATATAATATACAGTTATCTCTATACATACAATCAAGAACAAACTTTAGACAGCAATCGCCTTTTATTGTGTACAAGTACTTAACTACAGCAAGAATAGATTTGACTCTATACTTGGAAAAATTACCTAAACGGAGTGATCTTTTAAAGGTATTTTTAAGACAAGTACATGAAGAAAAGCACATGTTCCTAACGTAAATAAGAGTAAATATTATGTAAATAACGATGTTAATCTAGATATAATAATCATATGTATATTTGACTAACACATTTTGTGTTAATGTTAAAAATATTTGTAATGATCAAACCTGAAGTTGGTAAATTTAAATTAATTTTAAAACGCGTTTCTCAAATTATTCTATTCACATTTTTGAAGCAAATCTCTAAACTTGTTTAAGAAATCAATTTTAACAGATTTACTAGAGATTCATTTAAGATTGTTCCATCAATCTCAAAAGGATGATACTGGATAAGGCTTTAGCATTATTGTTTATGCAAAACAAAAATGTATGTAGGAAAACTTTAAAAAGTTTGTTTGCTGTTAGTGTTTCTCTAAAATGTTATACACCCAGCAGGAATAATAACATAAATTATCAATAGGAATATAATTTAAAAATTGACTCATAAAATAATTCTATTAAACGGATATAGCAGTTTATACGTTCCTGACATTCTATAGTGGTAAATCAAAGACTCAGGATAGATCTTTAGACCAGGCCTCGAAAAAGATTTTTTAATAAAGGTGGACCTTATGCACGCAATTTTTTAAATTAGGGGCATAGGTTTTATTTTAGAAGCACATTAAAAAAAAGTAATATAAGAGCATTAATGTAATGTAAACTACTTTATTAGTTGGGTATGTTTAGATAGGTTAATAGTAGATAGTAAATAAAAATATTTAAAGATCTAAATTCTCACTTCTCCGGCGCAAGGCTGTCGCGACAGTCACTTCAACAGAGCCATTTGGAAAATGTTTCGATCACCGGAAAGTTCTGATGCCAGTGGCACAAGTAAACCTTCCTCCTGTACAAACCCGTTACGGCCCAGCGATTGTGCTTTTGAAATAAGTGCATAATTTGATAATGAGTGCATAATTTGAAAGAATCGTGAAAACTAGTCCTTAGAGGAACATCTATGAAGAAGTTTTTTGTTCTGTTTGCTATTCATAAGTTCAAATAAAAATACACCAACAAACGGTTAGGTATTAAAAATATTTCGTATTTAAAATATACTTTTCAAATTTGATGATTTTAGGACAACGTGTTAATATTAAGAAATATTTACATTCTTTTCCATGGCTGTGTACTAGAAATCACCTCTAAAAACATTAAGTAGAACCAATCACAGAAAATATTTGCACTGCTTCGCTCGACAAGAAGCTCACTTTTCCACTTTGAGATAAGTGACTCATTACAATTCTCATTATTTAAGAATGAAAAGTCATTGAATGGACATTTGGAGATCTTTTGAAGTGGCCTTCAAATCGAAAACCTTACTTCATTGCATTCATTTCGATATTTTACAATGCGAGCAATCAGACCAATCATTTAGAATTTCAAATATAGTATGTGGAAAATTGGAGCATAACACACACATTTCTTTTGAAACGAAAATCAGCTTTGGGGAATTTTATTAGTCCTTTACTGTTGGACCAATTTGCCCATATTTCCAGAAGTGTCACTTCTTCAGATTAATGACGCTTAAAGAAAAAAACGCCAACTAATCTAATGCAAAAGCACAAGTCAAACACAAAAGACGAATGGACAGTCGGGTTGTCTTTTGAAGTGGTCTTCCTAAGGCGTGTCCGTGAATGAGAATGAAAAATTGCTCTCAACTACTCGGAATAATGTGATCGGATACATGGATCACGGCGAGTTCGACAACTCGTGGAACTGGTTCACGGAATAAAAAGTGTGCATCAAGAGTTTACTGGGTGAGCAGCATGATAAAAGGATTTAATGACAGCTCGTTTTGAAGGGTTTGCCTTATTGGGTGTTAAAAACCGTGTTAACGGTCCTGGAGTGAAACGACTTGCACTGTAAAATAGACGTCACAGTCTGTCCCGAAGGTAGTAAAGAAATTTGATACGCTGCTTACAGCCGAATTTGTATGGGGAATCACGATTTAAGGGGAAAGCGACAAGGAAAAAAGCAATATTAAATGTCAGAGAGCTATTTATAAGGTCGAATCATATATATATATATAATCCAGAACAGGTGGTTAACAATAAAGAGCTTAGTTTTAAAAGTACTGGCGGCAAATGCAGGGGTTTATTTAGTCGAGATTTTCTAAAAAATATGTTTTTTACAGAAAACACAGAAAAATATACCATTTGTATTGAAATGAACTGCAAGTACGTTTACTACCAACAGTACTTTTAATATTGGCTGAAGCTGGGATTTGACTTCCTTTAATTTAGAATGCTTGTAGAGTATATGTAAGTGCATAAATCATTTAACCTCATAAGCAAAGAAAATTGCGCTTTTCTTAATCTAAAATTAATGTAAAAAAAGATAATGATTTAAGGTAGTGTATAACAATTTAATTTGATATAAACTTCTACATATTTTTTGCGGTGATTTTAAAATTATCGAGTTAATGTCTCTACAGCTAAAATCATTTTAACAACTCTGGGGATTTGCAGAAATCAGCCTGGTATAGTCGAATACTTAGCACTATGGTCCTCTCTGACCAACAGATTCTGGGATTGAATCCCGATCTGGACATGAATAATAGTTGTTAAATCGTATCTACGGATATAATTAGATCTCACCAACCCTTAGCGGTATCTTCGTAATATTTTGTATTTTATTCAGCAGTAAAGGTAGTCTACCAAAAATAAGTTTTATATATTCATACGTTCATTGTTCTTCAATGTAACACGTGAAGTGTTATTGGTATTTATTTCCTGTTCTAACATTTCAAGCACCACTTAGTGACTGAGTAATTAAGGAAAGCAGCTTGGAAGTACAACAGATCGTATTTTCTAAATCCATATAAGGTACTATCCTGTATAAATATCTGTATTTGATAATTATGTCAAAAATATGTGCATACAAAATAATTAAGAAAATTCCACTTTAATTGCATTGTAATGAAAGTCATTCGTAATTAATTCACATCTCCGTTACCTAAGAATTGTAGAGAAAACTATTTAACCCATACAGAACTTGAATGAAAACAAAATAAATTTTATGCCGCAGCAGATGTTAAAAAAAAAAGACAATGTGTCGTAAAGTTTTGAATACAGCTCACAGAATAAATTAAATAGTTTTGTGCAAGCTAAGTTTAAGCTTAGTACAATTCCAAGTCTTGAAGATTTGCAAGAAAAAATACCTAATTTTTGTTTTGCATATTATAAAAACAACGAACAACACAGAAAGGTACAAAATAAATTATTCAAAAATAACCAACTGCTAAGAACGGAACATATTTTGTATTTATACCTTTATAATTAATTCTAAAACTTATTTCATAGCAAGGGTTCAAATCAATCCATCAGAAGGTTTTAGTGCATAGCGTAAAGTATTACGAACATATCAGATTTAGGAAAAAAACATCAATGAATTAAGTAATCTAACAAACATAAATAGTTTATTCAAGGTAAAAACCTACTGGCTGTGTGGGTAAGTGTGGCCTGATTCAAACTCAAAATAAAATCTACCCAGTCCAGTTGAAGTACTTTCATTACCAAAAAGAAGAAACGCTGTAAGGAACATTTTACTTTCATTACCATATTCTAATTAATAAATTTTCATCAGGATTAGGACTGATGCTTCTTTTGCTTAAAGGAAGTTTTCACGAGGCAATGTTCTCATTTTACCTCAAAATGAAATATTGATGGTTAATGTTAATTGGGAATATGTACTCTTTCTAGGTGGTATCAGAATAGGGTTAATGCATCATCGTATACCGGTTTGAAAAATTTAAATAAAACGCATTATTCAGGATCAGTTTGACTTCTGTAATCCGTAGTAATGTGGCCATGTTGGTATAACGTAACATTTTTATATGGATTCTGACCTGGAAATTTTCGATTTGAAAATACAGAAATAATGTGTAATACTTGTCAAATCTCCATACGTCAAGGTAAGGGAAGGTAATTTTAATTAACGTCGTATTAGAGCAACACAACGTCCAAACGTCAAGGAAATCTAGAACAGAATAATGCACTTAAGAGTTTAAGGCTCATTTTATTGATACATTTTGAATCATCAAATTACCCACGAGTTAAACGATTATGTGAAACATTACCACATCCAGACATAACATTTAAAATGAGTAAATATTTCATAAGAATTATTTCCGTATTTTTCAATCAAAAATTGTTTTTATTTAAATTCCTTTACGAGTTCAAATGTTAGTTCGTGTGCTGTTTGTATCTGATTTGATCTAAATATGAATTTTATCAGCGATCTGAATTTTTTTTTCTGCATGGGCATTTGCTGTAAGTCTCGTTCTAATTCACCCTCGTGTCACAAAAATGACCGTTGAGTGATAAACCATTCAGAGCTTCTGTGAATATATTTAAGATTCTAGCTTTTTTATATGACATTTATTTTAAAACTAGCTGAAAAACCAGGCGTTTCTCGAGTTTCAAATATAACCGCGACATTTCAACGTGTTAACTCAAATACACAAACTTTGCAGAACGTGTTTCCTGCAGCGACATTTCCCTGTGTTAACCCAAATACACAAACCCTGTAAAACGTGTTTCCTTGTCCGTGTCCTTTTATTGCTGAAAAACAAACTTTAGATTTTAAAATTGGGGCTTTGAGGGGCCCTTTTAGCACTACCTGTGTGCCAATTTTAATGGATACAGATTAGTCTGAAGACATAAAAGAAATAACCAATGTTTTCCGCAGTGTTCTAAAGTATAAATGTACCAAATTTGGCGTGAATTGGTCAAACGGCGTAGATTAGTATAGAGAAAATTCTATGCTACAGGTAAGACTAGCTCAGAAATAAAGGAACAATATTCAATATGTCTCTTTCAGGACAGTAGTGCAATAACAAGCGTGTCAGATAAGATACTATTGACAATCGGAAAACGGATGTGTCAGCCGAACAGCTCACTAGCGTGGTGTCCGTTATCCAGAGGTCAAATCTCCAGATGTGAGTCCCAGCGACCTTGTCAGTGAGCCAATTTAAAGCGGTGACCCAATTAGTCTGCTAAAAGGAACCACCTTTCACCTGATACAATCCATCTCATCGCCCAACCTACTGTTCGGAAGTTATCGAAATCCCGGTTCCAATCATATCCCTTCCCAGTCCTGAAAATAAAGAAGCCAATGAAGAAGCGCTCCTTTCAGAGGAAAAAATGATAATTATCTTAAGACATAACAGCTCAATTTATTTCACAGTTCACCACGGTGTTGAGCAATCAAGGACGCTTTTAAGCTTTTTGAGTGGCCGGCAATCGTGTAAGGCAATGATAATCAATCGATTTACACCAGACGCGGAACACTGGCATGCCTTGCGGAAGGTGAAAGGTTTATAGCGTTAAAGGTTTATAATGAAATGAATTTCAACGGTTTAGTTTTGATTTTTTTAGGCGTTGTGTTCACAAATTATTTGAAGTAATAACCAAATTCTTAATAACCCGTATTAATAATTTTAGTTTTTTTTTATTACACCAGAATCATGAATAAATTGTATCAAATGGATTTTTTCAAATTTAACTCGGGAGTTAAAGTGTATGTAATCTGTAATTGTTTTCGTGAATTGGTTAAATTATGGCCATTTTATTGTCAGATCGGCAAAAAAATATATATTTAGAGTGGCATATAATTAAGTAAGTAGTTTAAGTGTGCCACGAGATGAATATGTTTGAAAATTGCTGATGTAAGGAACGAGAGTCTGTCGTGTTACAGCATTGTTTATCCTTTAGTGTCCGTTTCATTTAAAATTATCAACAGCATACTACTGAGTCGCTGATAACATCATATTACTCTCAGTTGCTGTTAACTACTTTATTTATAGAAATATATAAAATAAGACTAACTTTATTTTACTAGACATTTTAGTGGGAAATTGAGAACAGTGAAACATTTTTTTTGACAATACTCATCTAATCAATACTTTTTATCTCCTAAAGATATACATAAAAAAGATGGAATTGGAATTAAAGGCTTATCCCAAGTCTTTATATCGGAAATATTAGACTTTGTGGTATGCTTTGACTTATAAGCAAATAAATTTAAAAAAAAAATGGTATTTTCAATTTTTTAGCATTAATTAAGGTAGTAATATATCTAGCGTAGGTTCTTGCATTAAAAATAAAATGTGAATATTATAGTATAGATTTATTAGGGGGGCACTGTTTAGAAAGCATTTGAAATCAGATACGTAGACACAAGGGGTATATATTCAATAGAAATAGTATTTAGGTACACGTTAGGATGAAAAATATAGAAATCTTATCCTTTTATCACTTTAAATTTGAAATTAGTCTCTGAGACTTTAAAAGCGGTCTAATTTTGATATTACTGCTTTTAGAATGCACAGAAAGAGATAAACTATTTAGAAATAGCGCAACGAAGGGATTTAAAAGAATGAACCTTGTCATTTAAGAAAGTATAAAACATTCATAAGCAAAATAGATACACAAAGCGGAGATTTATTTTAGATTATCAAGCATTTTATTTTAGATAGCTCTGAATTTGGAATAAACACTTATGCTTTTCTTAAAATAAATGATGAAACCAACTTTGAACAGTCTATAGTAAACATTCTTCGCGCTAGTGATTACAGAACTATTTTGTATCTCACAAACTGGGTCTCTGGTGGATTTCAACGATTCTAAATCTTCTTAGAAAGTCTCGAAGAGAGCCATCAAGTTAAAGGAAACGCCGGATTAGGAAAGCAAAGTGAGCCCCCTGCAGAGAATTTTTACAAATAAAACTTTTTTTTTCGCCCGGAGAAAGTCATGGAAGGATTTAAAAAGAGGAAAACTTAGCAATTAATCGTCGAATACAATGCAGGGTAAAAAAAAATAGAAAGTTTCTTTGGAGGACAGCTCACAGAAGGTTAATGCTATTTTTTAGAGAACATATATAGAAAAAAATTCACACGCTTTATACAACTGAAGTTGAAAGTGAAAAGTAAAGAAAACAAGTTGAATAAACATCACATAGTTAGCACCGTAAATATTCCTGGGAACGCAAGAACATGACCTAGAAAGGGCGATTGTTATAATTTCAAACATAAATAATCCTTCCTCTTTCTATTTTAAAAGATAGCACGAGGAATGGAATTTTGACCATCTTGATTTAACTGAATACAATAATTTACAATATGAGAATGTATGCGTATAATTTCATATCGTAATTATAATTTTGATGCAATAGTTACTCCTTAGATAATATTTGTCTCATGTCTAAGGATTTTAAATACGAGAATATGAGAATATATTTAAAGAATGACGTCGAAATATCATTCATCTAAAGCTGTTGAAATCACCTAATTTTTAACTCCAAAAAACATAATTATCTGATCAAATTTTAAAAGCGCAATTTTCATTCAGATAATTGCTTTTGCAAATATTTTGGCATCTTATCCAGTGATGAAAGCGATACTAATTTCCAGTGAATATGCATTGATTTCATAGCTTAATAATTCGCATCTATTTGAAGCTAGTTAAATAACAAGAGTTGTTATATAATAGAAATGCCTTCTCTCTGCCCCCCCCCCCTCGAATACTGTAAATTCCATGTAAATTTAAATCCCTGATGTAAAAACCTGATTTATAACTTTATATTTTTTGTCGCTGAATGCACGCACGTTTCTTTTTGCCAATTTAAAATGTTTCAAAACATAGTTTAAAACAATAAAATATTGCATTTCTCCCTCTTTGCGCACGTTAAAATTAAACATATTTTTTTATACAAGTCAAACAGAAAGATGTCACCACACAACAAGCAAGCAGATTATTATGCTCGGAGTTATAGGGCTCATGTTTAATTATCATAACTTTTGCTGGGTGCCATAAGCATAGGCGTTATTCACTTCAAGTATTTTTCCTCTCATCTGACGGATACAATAACAATCCATCTTCTGAGCACAAATTCAATTTAATAATTAAATTAAACGTTCTTCCTGTATTGCGTTTAACATTTCCTCTCACATCTACACGTTTTTTTCTCATATTAGCTGCATCATGATGACTTACACAATGCAAAACATTTCGAGTAACTCATCAAATTTATCTTTTGCTAACTTAAAATATTCCAAATAATTATTTAAAAGATTTATTGAAATTACTCTTGTACATTCATAAGATAACTCTATTTTTGACAAAACAATCATGCAAGGAATATAAACCGCCAAAAGTGTTTGTTATCGTAGTATACATTTAATAGTTCCGCAATTTAACATTATAACTAACATATCACTTATATTTACATGATGCATAACGCTTCAGATAATTACACTCGTTAAAGAAAACGAGATGGACAAAATTAAATTTAACTAAAAAGGTGGATTGATTATTGCGGAAAGGTAGATAAAATATTTCAGAGAAATCACTCAAAAAATGCGATAATTTTCCTGGAAGAAATATTGTTTTACTACGTAGATAAATTATTTTAAAATTAAAAAAAGTTTTTCGAATAGTTTTTAATTTAAAACCAGGTGGAGTTTTGCTTCTATTTTAATGAAAAATTCACAACAGAGAAAGCAACACAAACGAATTCGATTTTTTACCGTTTCATTTCCAGTTCATAGTTCTTTTGTAATATTTCGATGCATAAAAAATAATTTTAAAACAAGTATTTAAAAATTTGTAATATATACTATATATATACATAAGTGTTAAATTTTAGAAGAGAGGGATTCAGGTAAAAATAAACTGCAGAACGTTTGGAATAAATAGAAATAAATTTTATTCTGAACGTTCTATTCATGTGAGAGGTAACCGAATCCTTTTTTTTATAAGTTTTCAAATTCGTGCCTCCTCTGAAAATATTCAGATGAAAATTACAATATTCTCATAATATGAGTAATAAATGAATATGTAGTGTTTCTAAGATCCACGTAAGACTGAGCTCCTGATTGGAAGATTTTCGAAAACAAAAGAATGGGTTATTTATTTTTTGTATGAATATAACAGCAAATTAAGACAAAATTTATGAAAAGATAATTTATTACAATTTTAAAAACTTCAAGTCACTCTAAAAAAGTCAGAACTCTGTATTTAATATTGAACACGTATTGAATTTTTCCTGCACAAAATAAACTACACCAAAAATGTATATTTAGAGAACTAAGTAATACAAATAGTACTTTTATGTTTTCAACACTTACCTTTAGTTACATTAAACATATTGCTTTGGAAAATGTTCGGTATGTTTTTATACGGCACATTAAATAGACTATGCTTATAAAATCTTAAAAGATGTAAGTTTCCTATCTAATGATGTATTAACCGATTTTGATTGGAAAATGTGTCTTCCGATCCTAGCAAGCATCATGTCAGTCATATCACGTCGTCGCATGAGTTTTTTTACAAGTACAGTGTAAGCCTCCACTGTGCGAACAATAAAATAACTGTAACACTGAACTACATAAAATATAATTAGATAATGCATAATCGCATCTATATTACTAACAAATAATGTATGCGTGCCTGAAGTCCGCAATATAACCTATATCCACTGGACAATCTTGGAAACATCTATATACATATTATTTCAGCTAAACTCAATTTTCAGCATATAATACTGATGAGTTATAATTTTCAATTAAAAACTATCATTTTCCGTAGAGAATGCTTTTCATAACATGAAAAGGAATTACATTTTCGAAGTATTCAGAAAATACACCCAATATCCGCACATTCCATATTGCGTGCAGTAAAAGTTATCCATACTTCGTCCAAATGCCCTTCGACGGAAAAATTACATTTGTTTTTAGAAAAAAAGTTTAAAAGAACGGATCATTCAAACAGCATTTTATGATAAGTTATGCAAAAAATTGTTGAAATTGTTTTCTCATAAATGATTGTCTTTTCAAATAAGTCACTAAAATATTTTCAGCACCTAGAAATACATAAATTTTTCTATTCAAAAACAAATTATCACTGACCCTCAAAACACACATTCTTTACAGAAACATTTTATACAATTTTCAATTGATGTAGATCACTACCTATCGAGATGTTGCCATATTACGTGCACTTAACCATATATTTAAGTCAATTGGAGACCAGCTCCCTTCCCATTAATCCTACCTATTTGAAACCCGCTGTCACACGTAAAACTATTCAAGGATAATAATCTATAAGAATTTGTAATAAAACCTTTGCGCTGTTATTCTATTCTAAATCACAAGAACATATCGAATTTGAGACAAGAAACTATATTCAGGATCTTTTATCAAACGTTTTTGGCTTAATTTTAAAGAGCACGTGTGTTTCAAACAGGCTACCAGTTTTACCCAGTATCACAATTGCAATCAGTATACTTTAATAACCCACGGGGAGTGTAAGAAAACAGTTTCTAAGCGCTATCGATCAATGGGTGGATGGTGCTCTAGTTTGTAGAAAGATGTAGATAATTTTAGGTTATGTAATAATACACCATGTGAGTGGAAAGCCATTAGGACAGGGGCCTACATATGTGTGGTGCTCCTATTACTTACAAACCACTGCAATTCTTGGAGCATGTATAACTTCTGGATGTTATTTGTTGTTCTTATAAGCAACGCACAATGTTTATTTTCGAATAAAATTACTCGTGTACTTTTGCATGAAACTATCTCTACTCACAAATAAATAAGAGTTAAACCTAAAACTTTATTTGATGCTAAAACCGCTGGAAGTTTATTGATACACTAAGATATATAGTACATTTATAGTTCATAATTATATTGTAATTAAAAT
This sequence comes from Metellina segmentata, assembly GCA_947359465.1. Lineage (NCBI taxonomy): Eukaryota > Metazoa > Arthropoda > Arachnida > Araneae > Tetragnathidae > Metellina > Metellina segmentata. The sequence goes on from OX375878.1 coordinate 73,997,325, forward strand.
TATAAATTTATATTGTATGCGGGTCCCATTGAGCATCGTGGTCGGTTATGTACTGCTTACTACGTCAGAAATTTAAATTTTATCTCAACTGTTTAAATTGTCTAATACACCGCATTTCAATACATTTTTATTTAAATAAATTCTTAAGTGATTCTTTTTAATTTGATGCAATCAATTTGTTTTTGCTATCATTTCATTCTCATTTCCAATCTTAACCGCTTAAATGATTTTTTCTGATCCTTCCAACGGCTATGAAATTTAAATTACTTGTCTACAAACCAGAACTTTTGTCAAAGAAATAGTGATCTTCGTATTAAAACCGCCCCTAACTGTGAAATGGAATTTTTTTCCCAACTAAATTCATCATTTTTAATCTGGGCCATAAGTAACCATTTTTTTACTTGCTACAGGAGGTAAAGATAAAAGAAGCTTGAAACGACAACCAAGATCAGGGACCGGATAAAATTAAAATTTATATTTTCACATTCTTATTTAAACAAGGGTTTAAGTAATTCAATTTAATTTGACGCAATCAATTTTGGTTTTGAAATAATTCTGTTTCCCATCTACAATTCGTTAAATGGTTTCCTAAGATTCCTCCATCATTTAGGAAATTTTAAATACTTGTCGACCAATGGAACTATAAATAAAGAATTAGTGATTTCCTAACACTCAAATTGCCCCTAACTGCGGAAATGGCATTTTTTTTTCAACTCAGTTCATCATTTTAAATTCGGGTCATAAGTAACCGCATTTTTTAAATGCTCGGCAAGGCAAAGACAAAAACAGCCTGAAACGACATGGAAGATCAGGGACTGGATAAAATTTGACTAGCTATTAATTTAAGGGTGTAACAGTATATTCCACTCGGTTTACTTTTTTACCTAAAGCAAACGCTGTGGACGTTGCACCCAATCACGGCTCTCCAGGCACCATTGCCATTATTAAAAATAGCGGGCCGAAAGATGACACTTTTAGATAAAACAATGGCCTCTCCGAACCCTCCAGTAGTTAAATAAGGGGTTGCAAACTGACGATTCATCTATTAAAAAGTGGGGCCAGGGTGCCCCGCCCTCTATTTCATTTTGCCGTTTCCCGTCACTCATGGAGAGGATAAAAATGAAAGATGCTACTTGCGCACACGCCCCTCTTGTAGACGCCATTTTCATGTTAGAAAACCGAAAGGGTAAATCGTGTGGTTAGAAGCCATTGTATTTTCTAGTTCTCGACGGATGGTATTGTCAGGGCACGTTTTCTTTTTCGAGATCTTTATGCTTACGTGAATACTTCAAGCTAATTCAAAGTCTCTGGACTTCGGGAATTGGTAGCGACTTCATTGAAAACATACGTTATTTATATACCTGTTAAGCTCGTTGTATTAAATAAATAATCTTCGCTTCAGACGAAGAATGGCATAAGGCATATAGCAAGATTTGGAATAAGCGTTAAACCGAGCTCCCAGACGTAGTGCTGCAATGTCGAGAAAATTTGTTTTAGAATAAATGCTTTGTTTATTAACAAAATAAGGGATTTTCTTGAATAAAATGCGATGCTATTTTATGCAAAGATCATAGCAGATTATGACGTTATATTTGTGTTTTATATTTTAACCTTTTAAGTAGATTCGACGATAAATTTCACTCATTGAAATCTATGTTTTGCTATTGACCTGGTACATCGTTGAGTCTAGGTAATCTCCAGGAGCAGTAATAAACGCTTTATATAATCATATTTTGAAAATATTTTGCTAGAAAAATATTGAAACAAACACTTCCAGCGCACACGTGTAAAATATTACTTCGAAAAAGTGCATTTATGAGAAGTATTTTTTATAAATGCAAAAACACTTAGACGTTACGTTACGTTACGTACACGTTATTTGATTCAAGCCGCCTTTTGCAATCATGAAGTTAGATCTCGCTTTAGAAGTTCAAGTCAAGATCATGTAATAACACGCACCTAATTAGCAGAAACTAATTAACTAACATTTTATCGGATACCTTAAAAGTTTACTTTCATGACTAGAAGTAAATTTAATATCTGTTGCAAATGTACATTACAATCCGTTTAAAAAGATATATAAAATACGTACAATTTCTATTTGACGTTACGTTATTTCGTATTTTGACGTCACGTTTCTATAATACGTTATTTGATTCAAGCCGCCTTTTGCAATCATGAAGTTAGATCTCACTTTAGAAGTTCAAGTCAAGATCATGTAATAACACGCACCTAATTAGCAGAAACTAATTAACTAACATTTTATCGGACACCTTAAATGTTTACTTTCATGACTAGAAGTAAATTTAATATCCATTGCAAATGTACATTACAATCCGTTTAAAAAGATATATAAAATACGCACAATTTCTATTTGACCAAAAATCTTATAGTTAGTACAGCAAAAACAATATTTTGTCACTAAGTAATTTGCTTGTCCAATCCAATGATATATGAATTTTTATTTTCATCCTTACACACAATAAGTGTTTTACATTATCACCGTAAGTTTAATTTCAATATAAAGTTTTAAATCAAAATTTTTCCACGAGTGTTCACAAGATAATTCAATTATTTTTCATGAAATATATGCTTTCGTAACGATGCAATAAATAAATATTTTTTCGAAAGTATCTAAATAGGATGTCTTAACCATCTATCAAATTTATCTAGACCACCCAACCTACTTAAATGTGAAATACAACAGTTGTTTTCCTATTGTTTAGGATGAAATTTTAATTACAGAATATATTTATAAATTTTGAAGTTGAACACGTTATTTGATTCAAACCGCCTTTTGCAATCATGAAGTTAGATCTCACTTTAGAAGTTCAAGTCAAGATCATGTAATAACACGCACCTAATTTTTTTCGGTGTGATAAAACTTTTCCTTATCACAACCAAGCACGAAAGAATTTAAAAAACTGCCTCATCTTCAATAGCCATAAACAAGGTTTTTTCATACACCTCTAATCACGATTCTGTATCAAACATTCTGATTTTGATCTTGAAGAGTTTGCTTCCAAAGCTTCTTGACCAGGTCATTGAAACGATTACCTTTTTAGTATGTTACATAGTTCAAGGGAGTGGGTAACAAAAAAGAAGAGAAGGATCCTCACAAATATAAGGGATGAATAATCCACTTTGAAGAATCTTAGAAGCAAAAACACTCTCCAATGCAGCATTTTTTTAAAAATAAAATTTTGATCGCAAAAGCACCTCACAGTTTAAAGTAATGTTTAATAGATTATTATAAAAATATTAACGTTTAACACCTTTATAACTATGCATTTTGCAAATTTGTTTCAAAAGAGGTTATGAAAATATGGCAAAATGAATAACATTCTCTAAAATACATGTATTTTAAACATATAAGCTAATTATATTATTTAATTTTTATTTATTAATTTATCTTTAATAGATTGAATAAAAATTAAAGATATATAAATTTAAAAGCTATAATTTTTCAATCAGTTTCACATTATGCTCTTTTAAGAACTAAAAATAAACGTATATAATTTTTACTTCTGATCATGCTCACATGTTTTGAAGCACTAATGTTAAATATCGGAAAATTTATATATATTACCCATAGCAAAAGCACATACCAACGATACAGTGCACACAAAAAACTAAAACAAATATATTCAATCAGTATCTGACATCTTTGCAGTCTGCATATTCGAGGTAAGTTTCCGTATACCGGTCAACTGTAAATCCAAAATCAAACTTTTTGTACCATTTATTATTCAAGTAAATCATTTTGTCACTTCTTTTCTATTATGAGTACTTTGTATTTTTATGTCAATGTCTATTGAATGAAATCATTTATCTCACTTTAATTTTATGGGTGATCATGCACTCCTTACTAAAAACGAAGACTTAATTTTACTGTTAAGGTGTAAATTAAATAAGTGTCCTTTACAGTTTTTTAACAAGTAGTTTTATATAATACACTACTTTCTACCGCATCGAATATTTCGCACAAGACTTCGAATTTTTACAGAATTGCATTTAGTTTTTTTTAATCTTAAGCCCAATAAATAAAATTGAGGATTGAGCTAAATACTTTCGAATTAATGATTTCTTTTCCTAAGAAGAATAGCGGATAAAAATAGATTCAATTAAGAGTCCAGATGGGGAAAATTCGAACAATATACCTGATACGCCAGCACTAAAAACGAACATAAAAAAGTAATCTAGTTTTGCAAACGGTTCCACTACAGCATATTTTTTATAGCAGATGCAAGACAACAATAGAATCGAAAACACTCGGCCTTCGTTGTCCTTCGGTATGCTACTCTCTTAATGATGATATCGTGTCCTGTATCGCTGGCTAAGATTCTTTTGAATCGTAACGTAAAAAAAAAAACTCTATGAAATCCATTTTGGGGAAGGAAGAGCCCAAACAGCTTCGGATACTCTTGAGTGTTTCGACTGAGACTTAAACCGCCAAGGCAAGGTCAAGGACGTACCAACGTCTTTAGCCGGATCCGATGGAGGACATTGGGACTTCGAAGACCCGTGCATACAATGCACTGCAGTTAAGAAAACCGTTACTAAATGTCGTTAAGACGCTGAAGGAAGAAAACGAAAGGACAAATGAAATGTCACACATAACAATCAATATGCATTACAAATATAATAGCGTTCTTCTAACAGTGAAGCAATTCCTTTTATAAATATCAGGTTTTAAAGTTAAAACCGATATTCAGGAGTTGAAATTTTAAAATAATGAGTCTCAGCTACTTAGTTAACAGATATTTTGTCGGGTGTTCGGGTACATGGAAATTTGTAAAAGTATTTTTACCATATTTGGGTGCGGTTTCATGGCGAAGAACCATATTCTGACATAATTTTCCAAATACGAGACATACAATATCAGATAATGGGCATACACTCAAGAATAATTTTACTGACGCAAAAAAGAAAAATGCAACAAAACTAAGTTACAAAAACAAAACTTGTGCCTCTTACAACTGTAGGTTGCTATAGTAATGAACATGCCCATTGATGCTCTAACCACATTTGGTCTGATTCCAAGAATGAGGCCAACGGTAGTTTTAAAACACTATTAAAATAACGTTTATGTATAATAAAAAATGCCCTAGACGTAAATAAACTGATTGAAGGAATTTAAACGTTTTGGTAAAATGGATGGAGGAATTTAATGTCTGGTATAAAAGTTGGCTCATGCCAGACGAAACACATGCTTTTGGAAGATGAAATAAAATTCATACAGGTCGGTAACATGACTCGTAAATAAAATAATATATCAGTATTACCCCAAATTCAAATGCGTAATATAGTTACTATTGTGAGGATAGTTTTTTAAAGGCTAGTTTAAAAATCGGTACTTCAACTACTTCTTGGAATCAAGAATTAGGTTTTGTTCCATATTCCCAGGCAAACGCATTTTGTGTAAATTAGGCTTTTCTTAACATTTGAGATTTATTTAAAAGCATATAAATAGCACATTTTATGTATCCAAACTGTATTTTATTACATTAAAAAACCCATTCAGATATTCGATTATCTGGATGTTACAAATTTAGTGATTACACAAAAGGTAAATACTTTAATGACACGGAAATATTTTCATAGGAAAAAAGTAGAGCGGCCTCACTGTTTTGTAACCGTTTTTAAATCGATTCTACTTGTTCTGTTCTGGCAAGCAAAAGAACAGCAGAAACCATTCAGTCCACAAATGACCTGCATAGAAGACGGATATCCTTACCAGCACAAAGCACATAAGAAATGAAATGCAATGTTTCCATAAGGCACCCAAAGGCTAGCCTTCTTTGTAACTAGCCAAAAAGGAGGATAATCGTTCATTCTCGGGTAGCATACATTTGAGGGGAAAATAAATGATAAATCCCAGTTAACTGAAAACGCTTGTTAAAATATTGTATTCACCGAAACAATGTGATGAGTTAAAAAGGCGTTGTTAATAGTCCTCATTCAGTTAGACAAACGATTCATGAATGTAATCATTTCGTGAGTTAAGTATGAGCTCACTTTCTTTTCCTCTAGTTTCTTCTGACTTCCTGTTTTCAATAATTCCGCTAAAAACCACTTCCGCTGTCCATCATCAGTTAGTTCCCTATTACGGCGAGCCCTTGGTTGTGATGGTTTTCAGAGGTTAAGAGGTTAATGCAACGTGGAAAGAAGCGTAACTCTTTTGTCGGGAAATGAGCTCTCACAGAAAACATACAGAAAATTCATACGACTGAATTTACGAATATTGTAAAAAATGTGGAAATACAGAAAATATTGTAGACAATGTAAAGTTAGTATTGTTTGTTTGGAAACAATAAGAAATATAGAAGTAAAGCGTATGCGATACAAATAATTAATAAAATTGATTGTTTTAATTAGTCAGTCATATTAACGCAAAAGAAGTCACTTCGTTTGCAATAATTTTTTCTCAGCCTGCAAGTAAAGTACTGTCGAACGGAAAGACGAAGATAGTCTTTGAATGAAAAGGTTGGAATATTAAAGTTAGAATTAATTAATGTTAGAGATAAATGTTTAGAATATTGAGAAATCCATATAAATGGCATAAACTAAGAACATGACGTAATTGTCTTACGCTAAATGAAAGCACTTTATTTTCCACAGTTATTAATTTTTAAGGTAGGTAGTTAATCAACGTCACACCGGAACAACACAACGGTTCATCGACGACAGTCCGGGAACATTCCCGAAGAGAAAGATCCAAAGACAGCACCCCGTAATTTTGAACCACGGTCAGATGACGAGAACAATACCTGAGCTGGTACCTCACTATCGAAACTTCCACACCACGCCAGAGGGAATTTGAGGCCGTGACAGCTTTAACGTGCACCAGCTCCCGTGTACACGACGGCTTCTTGCTGGACCAAGTTTCGAGCTGGCAACACTCCGGTTGTTAATCTGTTGCTCTTCCAATTGTATTGATGTTTTCGAAACAGTAAACTTAAAAAATATTAACATTTAACATTTGTCTCAAAATTAATACTAAAGAGAAATAACAACCAACAAAGGAGTGTTAAATAAAATATAATGGAATTGATCGTTTAACCTTTGAAAAGATTCTTAATCCTCTGGGGGTTTATACGCATATATTCGCTATGCAACCTGTAGTCTTTCAAGGAGTAGAAACAGTTAGTTAGTTATTATGTTTGTTATGAGATAAAGGCAACTACGTACTTGGAAATCTTGTGAATTAAAAGTATCAAAAAAAATTATATTAAGTATGAAGTAATAGTATTCTCGTATATACTGTTTGCAGAATTTTGGCTGAGTAACACAAAACACTTTGAACACAAACATGTGTACGGTAACACAATAATTACTTACTATTAGTATACACACTATACGAGAAAGTGACAAACATAATTATTTTCTAAGAAAAAAAAATGGCTTCTTATCGTGGGAAAAACTACCTTTCTACCAAAAGGAAAAAAAAGCTCTTTTTGTTAGTAAGCCAATTACTAGTTCTAAGTATTCAATTTCGTCGGAGAAACATAAAATGGGTATTACTTAGAATCAAGTCGAAGAAAAAGCATGTCAGTTTGTGATGCTCCAATGATAGTGTTAAAAGTTTTTTAATGAATGGATTTCAGGCATGTTAATGGCAAGTACATCAGGAAAAGGGGTTCTATTTCAAAAGAATATGTGTCATAGCTACATTCAAATCGAGAAAGAAGATCAAAGGTTCCATCTCCGCGGGGTGGAAGAGGGTTATGTTTTGATTCAAAAAGCGAAAAGATAACAAGAAATAATAGTTCTTGAGAAACAGTGTTGTTGAAATCGTGTGAAAGTCCAAATTATATACTTGGAATTCTATCGCATATTTTGGATAGTTCTTAAATAAGAAGTGAGTAGAACTTACATGGCTGGATCTTAATTTATTTTATATGCAGTCCTATTGAACAATTTATATTTTCGAAGAATATCGAATTCCGTCCAAGAAATTAAGAACTTTCCGAAATTTGAATAATTTGCTTTCAAAAATTTATTTTGAGTTTCTTTCCTTTTTCCACATAAGTAGGATGGTATGTAAATTTTATGTGAATTTGACTCAACTGTACCACAGACCCAGTGTGGAAAATTTGTTTGTCCCATTCAGCAGTTTTTGAATAAAGTACGCCGTTATTCAAAACTATACGATTTTGAATTGAGTTTGATCATCCTAAAATATAATTTTGAATTTTTTTGAAAAATTATTTCTGTGTGAATTTTATATTCTAAAGTATCACGTCTAGCTATTTTCAAAGTTAAATGTGTTTTAATGCTAAAGTTCATCTGCTATGTAGTCAATGCCGAACAGATCAGACAAAGTTGAAAAAGTTAAATTATCGAACTTTACAGATTCAGCAGAAGTTTTAGACAAATTTGCCGTGTATTCCAAGTCAATATAGCAACAGTATCTTTGTGGGTGAACAGGTAACTATTACAAATAGACTAAAGCTTTTGCAGAATAGTAAAAATTATAAATTCTCTATGTTTTATTCGAAATTTAAAAGCATCGAAGCGCAAATAATTTTGGACAGTTGTTTCCTTTTCTAGGACGTAGTAACCGTCCTAGAAACGGAAACAACCAAGATGTGATAGGGTGCTTGCATTAACTAATAGTGAATCCCACTTTTCAACTAGAAATTCGGTAAAATAAAAAAATATTTAGGTAAAACTCAAATAGCATATTAATTTGGACGAAACTACTTTTAGTAATCTGTTTTGGCTATCAGTTTGTGCGCTGCTACAATTAATAAGACGTCATCAAGACCCTGTATGTAATTTGATTCAATGCCGTAGTAGATACTTAACGTAATAACGTAATAAGAAGTCAATTAGTTATAAAATTAAATAATTATATAATGCTATTAGTTAAAGTTCTTATTTTAGTATTTTTTGCTCGCCATTTTTGCTATATTGCACTTTGATATTTTCACAACCATCCAATATTTCATCGAAAGAGACATTTGTATTAAATAAAATAAGATTTACAAAGAGGCTGGTGAATATCGAGAACAGATTAAGAAATATGCTGAAACGTTGTATACGTGATCTTTATTTAATAATTAACAATTTGAGACTAACACCTCATACCGTTTTTTTTGTAAATAATTCCGACAGTTATGTGATCCGATTTGCGCAAAAGTTTATACCTAGCTTAATTACACTACGGTGTTTTATCTTTAAACCTAATAACTGGGAATTGCTTGTTAAAATTTTGGAACATCTAAATACATATGAAGACAGAACCTTATGAAAATAATATGCGCATTTTTTAGTACTCGTATTATGCATCATTCCAAGTCTAATAATACTTTTGTTTGAAAGTACCAGGTGTGTGTGTATCTGTGTTCCAGGAACGTAAGTAACAAAATGCTCGGATACTTTTTGACCGATATACAATATCATGTTCCAAACACGATATTCTTACGCCATATGCTCACCTTCTGACAAAACAGAATATTATTTCATTCTTAAAAAATCCTAAACTGTTTTGTAGGATTAGAAATTGATTTAAGTCAATACTTAGATAATAAATAATACACAATTAGGGTATTATTAACTTTCAAATGGAACAATTACAATAGTGATTAAGATGCTTTATATTTTTTTCAAAATCTCTACTCAAATAGGCAGGTAATCACCCTGGAGCAACAGAACGGGATATTGGTTACGGTCCGGGACTGATTAATCCTTAATGGAAAGATCGAGAACAATGTCTCGTAATTTTGGACCGTATTCAGATGACGAGAACAGCACCTGCGATGGCTCCCAACTCTCAAAATTTCTACGCCACACCAACGTGCGGACATATGAGGCCACCACAGATTCAACATACACCAGCTCCGTGTATACAACGGTCTATTATACCTATGGGCATTTATATATTTGAAATTACAATTTAAATAAAATATGTATTTCATAAAAGACGTTACAAGGAATTTGCAAATTTTGAAGGATTCAGAGAGTATGAGCCGTTGGGTTTGGGGAAATATACTAGTATTTATTTATTAAAAAAGTAACGGTTTAGATCAGCGGTTCCCTCTCACAAATTTTTTCAGCCACGGAGTCCTTTCTGAAGCAAGTATCTCGTGGTGTACCAAGAAATGTTTAGTTCTATCTGTTTATGTTCTATGAGGCATATTACACGCGATGTGTATACGGAAGTATGGATAATAAGGTCTATATATATATTAATAAAGGAAAGAAAAGTAAAAAGAACTGGATACAATATTATTTAAATCTACAAAATGATATAACTAGTTAAGATATTTGAAAAATACTACCCGAAGTTAATGTGAACAATGTGCCTGCTTCTTACGGCAGAGTTTGTGAATGTCTGGTGTTACAGAAGTCAGTTGAAAACGCATATCGTCTTCTGCGTCCAAACGAGCTCGATATTTAGTTTATATAGCTGTGTACCTCGAAAAGGCCCTTTCACAGAGATACATTGTTCAAAAAGGCAGTAAGAGCAATTTAGCTTTTGAAATTAATATCGAAAGATCCTCCCTAGCTGCTCAAAGTTCGGGAAGTGGTTTGCTTTTAAATGATGCCAGCAACATGACCTAAAATGGCATTTAAGCCATCTGTGCACACGTCAATGCAATTGTCCCACGGTAACGAGTTTTATGTGAAGAAGGCATTAAATAGGGAAGGAATATCACTACCGCTTATAGAGGATGGAAGTGGCTTGCAGAACAGAATATCTTCATGAAAAGAACCAGAAAATTCGCATCGCACAAACTTCATTGACACAGATTATCCGGCAACGTTCGTGGATTCGTCAAGATGTATCGAAAATTTCGTTTAATTGATAAGTAAAATTGTGGTATCTTTAACATCGTTTGATAGATCATGGATTCGATAACGCGGTGTTATTCAATGAGATCACCATGGAGACCAAGATGTAATTTTTTCGTCCGCCATGCACTTCACTACCTTAAATAACAGTGGTTTTATAAGAGTTTCAACAAAGGTGTGAGCTTTACCAGCACGAGCCAGGTCATGACTAACCTAGTACTATGCTTTCAGTGCTTTCTGGCTATTTGTCTTTACGTGAGATACAAATTGTCTAATCTGCATGGAGTTCGTCACTTTTTCTTTTGTTTCCATTTAGCGAGAAACCAAACTACTATCTCAGAAAATACTTTTTGCTTGATGGAAGTAGTTTCGCTTCTCCCTGCTATATGGAAGCGGCATTTAGATTTTTGTCACAATGGAGCCCGTGGGAATCACTCGCAGAGACCGAAGTTTGGGAAACGCTGGCTTAGATGAATCACCACCATCATTGAAAAGTGAAAATCAGTTGCTTAAAAAATATGCTTCACCTAGTAAAAATTGTTTTCATGGATTTCTAGTTTCACTTCATTACTAAATAAAACCCTTATTTTGTTGTCAATGAACATTTAATAGTAAATACCAAATTCGAAATAGCTTTCTAATGCCCCGATCATTGACCTCTGTGCCTTCGGCACTACATGGGGTGAACTGGCAGCTATTTGTGAAGGAGCACCCAATGGGCAGTTGCTTCTAACAGGGATAATCATCAGCACCTATGCTCATACATACCGAGATTTGAACCCGGACCTACTGGGTGGCTGACAAACGCTATCATCACTATACCAGGTAAAATTCCTGAATTCAAAATAGTTCTTCACATACATAATTTTCCTCAACACTTTTCTGTTTGAATTCAAGAAAATTTCCCTTTCGCACAAGATACTGCGAGTATTGTGGTATTACTTAAAAAAAATTCCTTTCGCTGCAGTTTTCCAATATTTAAATATTCAGGCAAGAAATACGCATCACTGACCTAACACTTAAAGGCAACATACAAAAACATGAATTTTTTTCTGCTTCAAAAGCACGATTCAAATGTTCTTTAACTCTTTAGATACACGCACTTAACCTACAAAGAGTGATATAAATGTGTGAGCAGTCACTCTCTTCTCCTGCAGGTTAAGAAACTCCGCCCGACGCATCAGATTTATCCTTCGAACTTGTGTGTTAACTGATGTAATCTGCTCGGATGCTGAAGGTGAAATTTCTCGGGTCGGATCTTAACGCGACCTTTTATAACACGTAAATTGCTACCCGCAGTTCCCAGTCTGATAAGCAGAAAAAAAAGAGTGGCAGCTTGAAATGGGTTAAATCTTGAAGAGAACGTTCCTGTGAAAGCGATAGCAGATGCTATCGCATATAAGATACCTATCTCTTTCATTTAAATTCGAATTCGCACACAATTTTAATCCTTTTCGAATGAAAGTTATTTTGGGGGCAAGCGAATATGTATACCCTAGGTGCTCGTTGATTTTTGACATGATTATTTAGAGACACCCAGATGCGTAACAAATTTGCTTTTGTGATTTGAAATGTTGTGGTGGCTCGGTATTTGAAAAGATGGATGTTTTCCGGCATTTTTTTCTTTTAGCACCCAAGTAGCAAAAAACGAGTCTATTTTAATGTTACTCATACTTCTCCCAAGCTGTAAATACCCGTCGGAAAACATGCCGTCCGAGATATTTCCTTTATGTTTCAAAAGACTATTCCTCTATTTCTATTTTTGATTTATAGGTTTTAAAATATAATGGTGAAACATTCCTTAGTTATAAATTTAACTCACTGTGAATAAATTTTTGACACAGCTTAAAATTTATTTTAGACTATGTTTAACGTAAACACGTGAAACTCATTCCAATGAAATAGGATTAATGTAAGACAAATCACATTTATCGAGCTTTTACCTCTATTGATATAAGTACTTTCATGTATTAGAATTTAATACCCTTACTTCAGATAATATCAGTATATTTAAAAACAGACTAAAAATTTGTTATAAATAATTTGTTTGGTCTATATTATTCATAAAATGTCTATCATAAGAGATTTAAATTATCTGTAATAACACTAATAGTAATAGGTAAATCTTATTTTTCTTGAAACTATCTATAGAGTTGATGGATGAAATGTGAAAAATAATACCCAAAATTCTTTCACCAATTAACAGAAGCAAACTCCAACTATATTAAATAGCAATATGATCAGATATCATATACGTGACGACTTAATATTGTTTTTTTTCGACAACTCTAAAAACGACACGTAGACAATTTTACTTGAAGGGCATAGCTTATATTCAAAAAATATTTGACAGATAAGTAGTAGAAGGGAGCCATTTTAATGAATAAAATCTGTGTGTGATTGTTTCATACGTGACAGTGGAATGCCGTCGCAACGTTTTGGTTGTGTATTTTGCAGTCAAACCATTTTTAATCAATTCTTGGAATTCAATTTTAGGAACATAAACAAATTAAGTAGAAACATTGCTGAACTATTTGCATTTTAACTGAGAGCATACATTTTTTATTATTATTAGAGTTAATTTCCAAAACTGAAATCTATTAGTGCAATCATAACTAATGAAAGAACATGAAATAACTTTGATATAAAATAAGCTACGGAATTACGTGTAACATACTCTTTTAAGTTATGTAATATCAGCTGCACTGAAATGTAGTTCAAAGACACAAGATTTGTAAAATTAGTTTGAGATATTTTAAATAAGTTTTTTTTTTTATCAAGTTTTAACCCTTAAAATTCAAATAAAATGCATCTGGAATAAACATTTTTTAGATTAGAATATTTCAAGATTCAATACAATAATATATTTTATACGAGTCGAATCAGTGATAGGAAATAAGTTGATTCTATTCTATAGGTCTAATAACCCCTCGTGCAACAAAAAAGGAATAAACCAAATCCCAGGACATTTTAATCACATATATAGCAAAAAATGTTTTCGTTCTATCAATAATATATTATCGCTAATTGATTTATTATCACATTGGGTTTGTATGTATTTTCGTTTATTCTGCATAGTTTTGCTAGCTACAATTATGATAAGTATAAGCAATACGAATAGTGTCAACAATAATTTGCTTTTAATATGCTTAACCATTACAAATTTTCTACAAATAAATTTACTCTCAAATAACTAAATCAGTAGTTCTCAAATGCTTTTTACACAACAACGACTTTTAAATTCAGCCCAGGTACATTAAAACTAGCAATATTTTCAAAGGTAAAAGAATATTACATTGTTAAAAATGTCTTACGTGATCGATTTGCAGTAAGATACATGTCCGCTGACAGCAAGCCCAAACCTGGCTTGCAAAACGTGAACTAGGAAATTACAGAGTAGGAAAAGACAACCAGAGAGAAACGTTTCGCACTTAGGACCTACACACATCAATCTCTCTCTCTCAGCATAATCATTATTCAAGCACTTCAATACCACCTGAAGAGGAAGTGCATCCAGTAATCGATCATTTGGAAGTTGAGATAAAGATGGACCATGGTCAAGGTAGGAGATGAGGAAAACGCTTCCACAAGCGAACGCGTGCACGATTCCTGCTTTGAATGGATATTTATTTCCTCTTTGAAATACACGTCCATGAAATCGAGAGTGCTGGTAATTTTGTTCCGACGATTCAATGAATTTCTGCACAAAAGCACTCGTGGATAAAGCGTTTCCGAACTCCCTTTTTTTCAGTTATTCGCTTATTTATTTAAAAAAGAAAATGAAACAGAAGTAGGGAGAGCGGTTTGAAAATGAAATGTTCCAAGCGGTTTCAGAGAAATTGTGCTTTTCTATCGTTTCATGCGCAGTTATAACTCTCCGTCACGGAGTCATTTGTCCGTGAAATCAAGTTCCCTTTTGCAATTTAGTTTTATTGAGATGGTTCTTGGGTATGTTTCAAGTATTTTACAACTTTGTTTTTCATGGAAAGGTCAATAACTGCCAAAAAATAAAGCGCTGTGCTCTCCGCGAAACGGAGAGATTGAACCTTGTGCATCCTGATGTTTTTATTTATATATTATATTAGAATATTTGAAATTACAATATTCATTATTGACTCAATGAAAAATTGTAAAAGTTTGAGCAAAAAACACAAAAACCTTCATAAAACATGTACTTAAAATTTTTAATTTCGTTATTCTACAAAAAGCTATACATAAATAGTGTAAGGTCGTGTCTTAAATTCAGCTATTTCTCTTCTACTCGTAAAATTTACAAAAATGAGCTCGTAAACATATATATGTATTCAAGAACCAATCCAGTTAATTCCTCATGAAAAATTTGTAGCTAATTAATGTAACAAATATTCTGTTTTGCCACGAAAACTAAAGGTTAGAATATCCTAATTTATTATTATTATTTTTTAATTTTTAGAGAACCTTTTTAGATTGTTGGATTATTTAGATTTTGATCTTAAACTTCAAAAGTTGGGTGTTTGAATTTAGAAACGTGGAGCAAACGTGCAAGGTGAAATTTAAATGCGATTTATCTCCAATAAACTGGAAAATTGAATAGTGCTGTTACTGTATCATGGACAAAGGCCATATAATTTGTAGTTTTAAATTAGGTCATTACTCTTATTTTAATATTCGAAATGATTTCTCAGTTTTTCTAACATTGTATAGAACATTCAAAAAAACATTCTAGTCCAACCAATAGCTATAGTACAATCTTTGAGTATAGAAGATTGATGTTTTTAAGAAGCTGATCATGTCTATTCAAAAGTTCATTGAACAGAAAACACTTATATCAACAAGGAAAGGATACATTAACAAATTATTAAACATTTATTTTGATCATTTGACAAAATATTGTCGCTTTCTAACAAATCTATAAGAATAGCGAACTACACACATTCCAAAAGTTAAGGATAAGACTTAATTTGTATCAATCAAGATTACCCAATCTTGATCCACTAGAGCAGTGTTTCCCAAAGTGTGGTACGCGTATTCCCAGGGGTATGGGAATGGTTTGGTGGGGGTACGCGTAGCACCGGAGCTGTTAGCGTCATTCTGATCTCTCAGGCACATTGCGCCCCAATGCGTTACATATATAAAGGTACGTTACAAGGCAAAGAAATTTCATTGCTTCACGTTCAAGATAAAGTGAACGCTGCCATCGCAAAACTAAAGTTATTGCAAAAGAGATTTGGTAATGGAGAAGTAGACTCGTTTCCCTTTCTTCATGAGTTTATAACAAGTTCGACTACTAAAATTGATGCTGATACTCTGAAATGCATAACACAGCATATGGAGAGTTTGCAAGTGGGCTTGAAAACTATTTCCCTTGATTTAACCAAAAATATTGAATGGATAAGATATCCGTTTAACATTAACACAATATCCATGCCAGAAGATTTGTCGCATGCGGAAGAAGAGCAATTGTTGGAATTGGCTTCTGACGGATTCTTGAAAAATAAACATGAGAGAACTTCAACATCATTCTGGTTACAAAAGCAACTTGTGTATCCGGTTTTAACAGAAAAAGTTATAAAATACATCTTGCCTTTTCCAACTTCATATTTATGTGAAGTTGCTTTTTCAGCATTTGTAGACATTAAGTCGAAAAAAAGGAACAGACTATTGAACGTGGAACCACATCTCAGATTAAAATTAACAACCAGGGAACCAAATTATGATGATTTGTTATCTCAGCACAAACAATTTCATCCTTCTCATTGATCCAAATAAATGTTATTTATAATATAACTTTTATTTATATTTTATTGTGAATAATTTTATTTCTCTTTCCTTATTATTTTGTATATGCCACAAAAAAGAAAAAAAAAACAATTTTAATTGTAATTAAAATATACCCATTTTTTTGACGAGGGGTACTCAGCTTTACGAAAATTATAGAAGGGGTACACATATGTCAAAAGTTTGGGAAATACTGCACTAGAGCATGCTTGTAATGCTCCCATACGACACATTGCAGCCTACATAACACACTAAGGAACGCACAATGCAAAAACGTGCTCTAATGCGTTAATGGTACTACTTACCACAGGAACTCTAGGACAACATCGTAGAAAACCTGCTTTTGTTGTGAGGCCTGAATCATGGTTGGATGCAACCACATTCTTTACAAGGTAGCTTTTAGTATTTTTTGCTATAAGTAAAGGCATACAATGTGTTCACCTAAGCTTCTACCCTATTTCTAGTTCCCTGTAGCATAACGAGGTACAGTATATTCTTATTTCATCCCACATAGATTTTGAGATATTAATTTGTCACTTGAGATTCTTTGGTGTTGTACCTCAAGTGAAAAACAAACATGGGAATAATAATGGATTCCACTGTTTTTAGTTTCTGGATATAAGTGTGTCTAATACCTGTGTCTCTTGAAGAAAAGATAATTTTCAAGAAAGATGTACAAAATTCTTTCACCTCAATCCTAAATGTACATAAACGATATTATTAACGAACATAACCAAACAGAGCACAAATGTATGCCGCGTCCACAAAAGCTTTTCTCTCCCTGTTCCATCAAGCTGTTAAGATCCCTAAACGCTTCACAACTGGAGCAGATGGCCCCTAATAGTCATAGAACTAAGCAAAATAACTGTACCACAACTTCATTTATCTGAACGCACTCCGCCACCCACTCATATTATGAGGAGAGAGGGTCATCTTTCGCCTCCACCTCTTCCGAATCCCTGGTTACAATCGATAAACTTTCCACCGTACGAAATCGAAAATTACGTGATGAAAGGTTAAGCCACAGTCCAATCACTCGCAAAAAAATACTTACTAATATAAAGGACAGAGAAAGAGGCGGCAGACGTGAATTGAGCCGATGGGTGGAGGGACCACTTTCACACATGGCTGAAGCATCCCCCTTTTCCGTGACTACGTCACACGGAAGGTCTCATCATCGTGCGCTTCCCCACACCCTTTTACCACACGCGCCGCAGCATTTACAAGTACAAAACCATGCGTGGTTAATTCTTTCTCCCGTTGCTCAGGGTAGACTGGTAAATAGACTTTTTCGTCCGAATTCCGCCCTTAGTTTCCCATGCATGACATGAGGCGTAATGATTATCATTTAACTTTGCAGAGGCTTCGTGTTGTGAGAGCAGCGGTTTTTATTATTCTTTTTTGCTCATTTGCCTCCTCTCCCTACTTTCAAATTGCGGCAGGCCTTTGCGGTCCCTTTTCAATTTTTTTTCCTTATCTCATTGAAATGCTAGATTGTAATGACTCGTAGGATGTGGATTCGGAAGTGGTTTTAAAAGTTCCGGAATTGTGAACTCGCGAGTTAACGAGGAAACCTCGTTTTCGAGTGGTTTCTTTGTACACTGCGGGAAAATTATTAAACGCGAGAACTCTGAGCTCATTCAGGAGTTTGGAAACAGGAGTAAAATACAAAACTTGAATCACAAGCAGCGATTTAAAAGTCATTGGCATTACGCTAGTTGAGTTAACAGAGTACAGCTGCAAAGCACTTTCTAATACCAGCGCCATGTGGTTTCTGTCATGACCAGGGATTGATGAAACTAGATACAATACTTTTTGCATCTTTAGCAATAAATTCAAAGATAAGTGTTGTTTGTAATACAACGCGGGCTTGAAAAATATAATTTAGTATATAGTGCTATAATCAGAAGATTTAAAAGCATATAATTCATGGAACTTTATGCATAAATAAGATTTGTGTGTGGGAACTGTGTGATAATAAAAAATAACCCATGAACAATAAAGATGAATGTTGTGTAATAGCCAATACTTATAACGTCTAAGCCTGGAATTAGATATTGCTAATTTCATAGATATGCAACAATGTAGCAATTATCTATATGTAGACACTATATGGACAAAAGTATTTGGACACTGCATGTTTTTCAGAAAAAGTGCTTTATTTTTCTATTTAGTAACGGGTAGGATCTCCTTTTACTTGTATTACAGCTGCAACACGTCGAGCCATACTTTCCACAAATTCTAAGCAAGTCTGGGCAAGAATAGCTCGCCATGCATCTTGCAAGGCTACGGGGTGAGATTGTTGTGAAGACGGGCGTGTCGTACTCGTCGCTCCAGTTTGTCCTACAAGTACTCAATCCGATTGAGATCGGGACTCTGAACAAGCCAGTCAAGCAAATTCACCTAATTTTCATAACACCAGTTCAGCACACGTTTTGCAGTATGACATGGAGCTCGATCCTGTTGGAAGAAACAACCATCATAGCCGTACTATTGCCAGTGTAGCCAAGGTCAAATTATACAGAACGTCGAGCTGCATGTCCGCGTTCATGATATTAGGTACATAAAGCAATGCGCCGAATCCTAATCAGAAAAATAACCCCACACTAAGAAGGATCCTACTCCTAAATTCTGCAGTTTTCAAATAATTTTGTCCATATAGAGAATAAAGCAGAGCTGGTATATGTATATATTTCTGTCTATCTGTTCTCTATACAAATCTTCGCCGCTTGACCAATTCACACCAAATTTGGCACACTTGTAATTTAGAACCCTGCGGGTATCGTAAGCTATATATCTATCCCCATTTGCAAAGAAAAGGGATAAGTCTTATGACTTTAGAATCAATATTTGAGCCGTTATTTTTGAAAGTATTATAAGTCCATTTTTTCATACATTGAGATATTTAAGGGTTTGCGTTGATTTAAATTCGAAAATATTGGCAAACGTTACTCAATTCGTATGATGCTTTTAACACTATAAACCTGTTACATTATATTATGCAATAATAATTATTAAAATTATTAAAGAAAATAAACTAATTTTTTTTTCAAAGTGGACTTATACCACTTTAAAAAATAACGGCTCATTTAACGAATTCAACACGAGCAACGTGGGGTAATTCTGATAGTGTTTTATAATTATTGGAATTTAATTATCTTTAATAAAACATTTTAAGTTTTGAGGAGAATCATGGGTTTCTTTTGAAGGAATAAACCTATGTTATTCAAAATTAAGCAACCAAACTCAGTTGAAAAACATTAACCAAATCAAATCGCATCGTAAGAGCAGAGCAGAAGCTCATTAACTGAGGAAACGATTTTTACTCCCTAGAGCTGATTAAAGACAAATTACTAGTTTTTAGAAAAAAACAAACAAAATATTTAGCATTTTGACAGGGTTATAAATCTTTAAAATAACTTTTTTTTCGTTATCTTGAAAATAAGTAGCTAATATATACGAAAAATAATGTCCGTTAATAAGTTTCTGCTATGAGCCGACGACAATAACAAACAAACCCAAATGAACAGAAGATTTCTAACGCGAGAAGAATATTCAAACTAAGGATTGATTACTGGCGCCGAATGCATTTAGGTACAGAGGAGCACCAATGCTCATTATGTAAATAAGCAATTAAACAAGAGGAAATACTCTAGCTTATTAGTAGGGTGGGTCATCGAACATGAATCATTTAACGGAAATCTCTCCATAATCCTCCTTATCTAGGAGGAGAGATTTTAAGGCAAATGCGACGAGGAAGAGCTGCATTAGCGTATTCTATGCGCAATTATAAGTCATTCGCACGTAAGGACATTATCGACCTTAGGTAGTTGGAGGATGATTCGTTTTCCAGCTAACCGAGAAGCTCTTGTAGAAGAAAATCGACAATCTTTCTTGATTAATTGACTCTGAAAAGTTGATTGTTATGCATTGGGAAATTTACTTAGTTCTTCCACCAATCAGATACTAAATAAAATATTCAATCACTACTTAATAAAATAATTGTTTATTTTTAATAGATTAAAAATCAAGAGCGTTCGCAAACAGCGAACGATACTTGCTGAAATAAAAATTAACATCTTTAAAGTCTTTTCACCTATTTAAGGATTTAAGAGTATCATATTCTCTTATATGACCATAGGTTCTTTGAATTCGTTAGGGGATTTCGAGTAGAGCGTGTTATGGCATAAGGACTATATTTTATTAAAATTGTGACATTCACAACAGACAACGGAAAGTAAATGGACGGATGATACAGACAAGGAAGGTTTTACTGACACAAAAGAAAATTCACCAAAGGAGGAATCGAAGCTTCCACCTAGAAATCTTAACCCTTCAAAGCGTTTGGTTTTTGTCATTTCAGAGCGAAAGATGGTTGGCTTCGGATTTTTTTCAACAAATCAACATTAATTAAATATTTTGATTTAAACAACATATCTTCATATAAAACTTAATGGTTGATTTATACTTTTTCATGCACAAATGAATCATATGCACTTATATACGTATATATCTAGACTTATGCTTAAGGTTATATGCCCTACATGTTAAATTGAAGATGAACAATTTTGTCTTATTAGTATTTTTTAACCTATTATTGAGTTTGCTACAGTACATATATTTAAAACATTTTAGTTCATGTTTGCAATATTTGCTTACGCAAGCTGCAAACCTAAACAGCATGTACCATGTCCAATTAGCCAGTTTTTAAACTTCAATTTAACCCTTAGATTTCGTTTAATATTCGGCCTATTTGACCTAGAGAGAGAGAGACCTGTGTTCTCTAAGCGAGTGCACCCAAGCTGTCATTTCATGCCCATCACAAACAAAAGGCTAAACCTCGACCTAGACTTACGCTTAGGGTTATATGCCCTACATATCAAATTGAAGCTGAACAATTTTGTCTTGTTACGATTTTTTTAACCTCTCATTTAGCTTGCTATAATAGATATATTTACAAATTTTAGTTCATGTTCACAATATTTGCCGCAAACCTAAACAGCATGTACCAGTTGTCAATTAGCCAGTTGTTACACTTCCAATTTAGCACTTAGATTTCGCTTAACCTTCGGCCTATTTGACCTAGAGAGAGAGAACTGTGTTCTCTAAGCGAGTGCACCAAAGCTGTCATTTCATGCCCATCGTGAACAGAAGGCTAAACCTCGACCTAAAACGAAACAGAAGGGAGTGAATGAAATAAAGAGGGAAAATACTCCCGTTTCACTTCTGCTGGCAGTCCTTTCTTCTATATAAATACACGGATCGCTTTTTTTTCTTCTCCACCTGTCGATCGAACGGTATACTGAGATAGATGGCAATCAATCAGTTTAATTGTTTAAAACAAATAGCCAGGGCAATTTGGACGCGTTCTCATTTCCCCATTGTTCTAACCGCTGGTAGCCTAAATAAAGTAACCTCAAGTAGAAAAGGGAGAGACCCTATTTTTAAAAGATCAACAGGTGGACCAGAGCACCGAGGAATGCAATTGAAAATGAAACTCTGTCGTGGGAAGGTGGCAGTTGCTTTTAAAATGGGAAGGCGAAATAAAGTGGCCGTAGGTAGATCAGCTGCCCCACCCCCTGGCCTATGCAGAATGAACCATCTGCCTACTGAAAAGAAACTGCTCCCGGTGGGCGGTGTTGTGACCTGTGACCTCCATTACAGAACTATGATTTGACCTGCTTACAGTTGCATTAACGATTCTCGGTACATCACATTGGGAATACATCTCAGCAGCAAAGAGCATAAATCACCAATGCAGGCATTCATAAAAAAGAACGTATTAAAAGTGTTTGATTCATTTCTCGTACATTTCTGGACAGCGAAAAGCAAGTTATTGCATGTAATGAGGAAAGAGGGAAACAATCACTTATTTCTCTCTTATGTATGCTATCTATCAATTCTGAAAAGGATATCAATCACAGGCTGACTGTTGGTGTGCGTTGAGACTTCAGGCGAATCAAAGTTAACGCATCCGTCTTTATACCATTTGCGATGGAGTCTAATTAAATACCAAGAGCTACGACTTGTGGAGTATGTTTTTCTACTAAGTGAAATTTGAGGCTTTTGTCCACCTAAATGATCCACAACCCTCTCCCCCCCAAAAAAAAAAACAAAAAAAAAAAACTGAAGCCAGAGCGCTCGATCCGAATGAAACTTAGTATGTGTGATGTGTATGGCGAGATAAATAACTATCACAATATAAATACTAGAGAACTCTTCATTGGTGTCAAATTACTTAAGATCGTAAATTAATGAGTTGTAAGGTCAACTCTGGCTACGATATATGCCGATGTACGATATGGTAGAGTTTCAAATGGAGTCCTTGTGATATTTTGTGGCAAATTATGCCAAGCGTTCTGCACTGCTACTCCAGATCCCAAAAGAACCAGGAATGGTGTAATTGATATGCTCAATGGGAGACAGATCTGGGGATCTCTCTGGCCAAGAAAGGTCAACGCCACGGAGAAACTACTGGGAGACGAGTCATGGCTGGGCGTTGTCATGCTTGTGAATAGCCTTTGGACACGTGATATGATACACAGTACAAAAGGTTTTTGGATCAACTGGACATTCCGCTGTGCTGTCAAACAACTTCATAACACAACTAGAGGGAACCGGCTGGTTGTATGTAATAATTCCTCACATCATTACACTAGGAGTTACAGTGGTTTGCCTCTCGATAGAAATATAAGAATACTTGTCAAACATCGCTGGTTGTGTCTGACGAGATGTCGCTTCCGAGAGGCAGCTGGTGGAGATCCAGCCAGAACTACCACTTTCAGTTTACTGTTGAGCCGGGTAATCTGTAGTAGCGGCGTGAAATTTGAAACCACGGCAATTCGTCCAGCACATCCTACAGTTTGTTGTTTTTGCTTTTCTTGTCACAATTTTAAAGGACTATTTACCAGCACAATAATTAGACCACACAGCTCGCATCTCCTTAACTTAATTTCATCATGGGATACCGACCCAACGATTGGGTTTACGGTAAACAAAATTTCCTATAACGTAAAAGATGACCAAATGAGAAAAGGGAAAAATTCTTGTATGATGCAAAGCAGAAATTTTGAGCTATGAAATGCACACGCAGGTGCTGGTATAAAATAGTTTTCTATGCTGTTAAGGAGGCAATTAAGGTGTCGTAGTCCAAAAATGAACTTAAGCGGCTCATATCCCCTAGAAGTACCTCCGAGGCGTTGAGACCCTTCATTGTTCTGAGATTCCCAGATTGATCTCGCATTAAACTACCTGGGAAATGGAATGCCGTTATTGCAATACGTCTGGAGTATAAGGTATCTGGAAAAGCTGTTGCAGAATGTGACATATTTTGCCACAGGATAGCATCAGGACTCCATTCCACTGCGTGTGTTGACATTATTCACTCCCCACCCCAAAAGAGGGCTTGACAACTCACTAATGTGTAATTTTATGTAATTCTGCAATAATAGCTTTCTATATTTGACACGAGAATCGTTTGTTTTATTTTTCATCACATATGGAAGTTTCATTCCGATCGAACACTGTCTTCCGGTGTTTCAATTTTTTTAGCAGTGTGTTGAGATGTGTAATTCTAAATCCATCAATATATTTTTCTCAGAAGTAAGCGTGCTAAATTAAAGTAAAAGTTTTAACATCAGTTACCGCTCAAGAAAATGCGCATATTACTCAAATGTATCTAATATCTTTCAATACAAGGTGGGTAAGGAATTTACATTTCTTTACCGTAGTTTAGAAGGCTAATCAATCCAAGCTAGAACAGAATGACAAATATTAAGATCCTTCGTTAATTTATATGAAAGAAAAATTAGGTTAGCTCTAAATGGAAATTAAACATTTCCCAAGAAAAATAATCGAATTACATTCGTTCAAACAAATATTCAATTTAATTTAACAGGAACATGGAACGTGATTGGGAAGTTATAATTTCATACTTTGTTCAGTTCATTAATTTGAAGAGATATTTTATTTTTAGGCTTGAGAAAAGAATTAAACGTCTCCAATACTGCTATTACGTAGAAAATAACACTTTGCATTGATTTGAATTTATCATTGAAAACAACGTTTTAATTTCTACAAAACTAAATTTATATTTCTTGAAAATTTTATCAGTGGAGTCGTCTGATTTTCTATTATCTCAGTTTATCCTTACACAATGGAAAAGAGCACAAATGAAAACAAACTCAGTTTGTTATGCGAAATGTAGTTAACTGTTTTTCCAAAAAGTACTTACTAAAGATTGCCCAGATAGTATCTGCACAATATGGGGAAAAGTAGTTTGTCGAAGTCTCTGGCACTAAAATAGAAAAATTTCTGTTAAAATAAATTTTAGGATAAATATAAGCAAAACAGATTAAAATTAACAACTATCATGAGCAGAAAAGAAAATATTTTATTAAGAGGAAAATCACAGGCATAAATGAATACAAAAATATTACTATTACATGTATAAGAACGAGAGGACTCATGGAGGACTTAAGTACACCACACTCAAAGGCACCTTAATTTTAAGGTAATTACATTTATATATCCTGATTCTGAAGTAAAAAGATTTTTCATTTTACAATTTGGTTGACAGTATAGATTCATTCAGCGCTCACACACGATAAACACTAGCTTGTTTTGAAGATAAACATGACTAACAGTTTTAAGGTAAATTTGTATTTATTTATTCTAACTAAAGGAACGTAAATTTCTTAAAATTGCACTTCAAATATAAATTAAGAAATATCGTGAGACAGAAAGACCCATACAAAACGTGAAGAACATCTGAGGATAGGGTTATTTATGTTGTGTCACTGATTACGCATCTTGCATCACGCATGAAAGGTTGCTTCTTCGCCCAAACAGCAGGTTACCAATAATGTAATTATAGGATGATGGCGGAATTAATAAATGCCTTTTGCAATGTCATGCTACTGCCTTGCCATGACATCAAAAGTTTTGAGAGAGTTGCGAGCTTTGTTCTAGATAGAGTTCACTTGTGTTAGCTCGTCACTTCAGATCGTTATTCTGTCAACAAAATATAGCCTCTTTTCATAATTGAAGCTTAAATCAAATTTTTATCAATCAGGATTTCAATAAATCTTTTTCAAAGTCTCGTTGAGTAATGGCCTTCAGCACCTTGAAAAGGTCCTTTCAGTTTTGGAAATCTAATTGAATGCTTGGAAAAGATTTCTCGTAATCGAATTATAACATGGTGTAGCTTGATATGTTTCAATGCTATCGGGCCTTTCGCTCAAGAAGTGATCGCGTATTTACAGAAAACAGGTACTAAATATGTCATGCCTAAAATATTCCCAATTTTCCTTTTTACATTAGTGTTACATTAGTTTCAACTTTTGTTTCCTCTTTCACACGCTCCGTTTGAATATTGCTGTTCCAGCACTAATTATAAATATTTCCTAACCCTGTAAACATATTAAAAGGACATTATTCTTCTGGTCGTGATCATTATCTAAGGAGCTGAGAGTTAAACTGTCTGCTACAACGGGGTGTGAACCCACAAACTAAAATTAATAATTTACCTATCATTAATTCTTTATAAATACATAATCTCAAAGAGGTTTTTAAATTGTTAAAATCTTACTTGTTATAAAGTATTAAAAAATGATAATAACACCCTAGAAAATTTTAACTTTCTTGAGTTCCATTTGCAGTAATTATCGTCGTTCCATCACGTACTTTGTTCTTTTTGTAAATAATGTATATAAAAACTTGCTATCACTATTCGAATATTCCATGAAAGTTTGTTCCCACTGCTAGAAATGTCGATTACAATAAATTCAGAAAACAATCGATTGCAATTGTAATTGAAATTAATTTTAATTGAAATCAATTACAACGTGAAAATATTTTCAAATACAAACTGAGCAATATCCCCATAAATAAAAAATGTCGCACTGCATTGTTTTTGATGAGAAGAAAACACTAATTGAATACTCTATGATATACGTGCATATATTTTAGAATATTTCAAAAGGACTGTTGCTAATAGAAAATCAACTGACTAAAATGACTATCAAATGACTAATTCTCTCTTTGAATGCTTCAAATGAACTGTAAACACGATTATAACTGATTTAAACTGAAAGGAAAACCACAAACGTAATGTTCAACAGTTCTTTCCTGCATGTGGTCAGTTATAAAAACTCGATAGAAATCCTATTTGAAATGTATTTAATTCCGGAGAAAGTGAAATCACTGCAACTAATGACGAAATGTACGTTGGTTATTGTAACAAAAATATTGATGTGTATTTTCACAAAAAAATAATACATAGAAAATGGTTCCGATACATAATTCGAACAAATTTCCAATGAGATATCAGCAGTTATTGCAAGTTTCTCAAATAATGAAATAAAATGTGAAGATAATTAAATGATTATTAAATCAATTCTATATACACTGAGTTAATATATTAATTACAATTTTAAGATAAAATAGCCTTATTTGATTCATATCCTCGAAAGACCTCAAATCAGACTCATTTTTAATTAATCACTTCCCTCCATATTTAATGTAAAAATACTTTCAAAGCAATACAGTTGGTTTACATTCTTTCCTTCTCTTCATGTGCTCTCAATGAGCTATTATTTCCAAAAATATAGTTTTATAAACAGTCCTAAAAGAATATATTGTATACATTAAGTTCTTCGATCTTGTTTTGGTTTAACATCGTTTGGCCAGTTATGGCCCTTGCGCTATGAAACTCAACTAATCAACTCTCTTTTCCAAAAATCTAAATGTAGAAAGCGCTGTCAGGTATCGCAATCGAGTAATCAGTTATTTTAATCAGAAATATAATTCTATTACAGAAAGATATATTTTGAAAAACAAGTGCAAATATTTAAAAAGCTTAAAATGTTTCAGAAAATTAAAGAATGCGTTTAATTTTTTCTTTGCTAATAAGTCTAAGTGTAATAAGTTGTTGTAATAACATAAGTCTAATAAGCTGTTGTAATAAGCTAAGTCTAATACGCTGTTGTAATAAGCTAAGTCTAATAAGCTTAATAAGCTATTAAGTCTTTACGAACAAAATAATCTTTCAATTATATCACATAAAATTTTTTTTTAATTGTTATGTAAGAAAATTTGAAAGTTTATTTGCAAAAGAAAACGCAGTGAAGCATGTAACTATTTACTCATATAATGATAATGATAACATGCAATAAAATTAGTCTGATGTTTGATGATATACAAGATATTTATGGATGCTCGATAATGTCGTTCGCATAAATACAAGTTTTAATTAAAAATGGTTATTGCAAAATATTGGCTGCCACCAAAGGATTAATGGTGCGTTTTTAACTTGAACCTCTTTTTTAGATTAATTTATCATTTGAACAGTTTTACAAGTGGCGATTCTAACATAAATTTATAAAGGGGACCCGATAAGCAGGCACATGACCTTAGAGTAGTCAGTCGTTCAAAGAGGATTCAACTATCAGGGAAAGGGTTGGCATACTCAAAATTATGTATGGCGATTGATATAGGTGACTATTTGAGCCGCCAACTTGTAATCACTGCTGTGAATTCCGGCATCGAACGTTAAACATGAAGCTAGAAATATTCAATAGTGGGAGAACAGTGTTAACTTGCCCCGTATTTTAATGAATAGATTGTTCCGAAACCACGCCACACAAATGCCAACTTGCTGGAGTCGAATATAACTTTAGATATTGGTATTTTTAATTAACGTCGTGCTAGAGCAACACAACGGGCTATTGACGACGATACGGGATCCATCCCAACGGAAAAGATACGAGGACAATATCACGTAATTTTGAACCACGGTCAGATGACGAGGCTACACCTGAGTTGGCATCCCACTCTCTAAACTTCCACACCACGCCAAGGTGAGGACAGTTGAAGCCCCGACGGATTTAACATGCACCAGCCCCCTTTGAACAAGACCGGCTTTGGCTGGATTTGAACTCATAACCCTCCGGTTCTATTCCGATGCTTCTCCAACCAGGTTACCACGGCCCATATAGCTTTAAGAGTTCTAAGGATCGCTTACTTCTTTAAACTATAAAAAATCTATCTTTTTTTTTTTCTCGAAGAAAGTGTTTAATCGTGTTGTGCACTATGAATAGCTTCGTCCTACAACGAAACCGAGTCTGAGTTGATCTCTCACAATGACCACCCAAGTGTTTGTCTGGCTTCACAGACACAACCAGACTGAATTAATTCTGGAGCAGACTCGGGATGGAGATTCAGATATTCGAGCTCATTACCTGCTAAAAGGAAAATCATAAACTGCGGGACGTCATAAGTGTGTGTTAATTGTGACGAAAACAATCGCGGCAGGAGGAACACCGGTATTAATTGAGGAAAGTGCGTATTGTTTCAAGTTGCTGAATGGTTTTCAGGTTTGGGTGCCTACTAATCCCCACCGAAGACAAGAGCCCTATAGCTGCGGCGATCAAAGTGCATTGACATCCAAGTATAATGCGTGTTCGCCCGCTATTTTAACACACGCAAAGATGCTCGCCATCGTAATGTTTTCGAATGAATTTCGATGGAAAATATTCCGACATAAAAATGGGGAAGTCCTCTTCGGATTGAGCAATAAATAATGCCCCTGATACAACAGCATTTCAGTGATGCGTCGTACGCTTCTTACAGAGCGGAAGTAAGCGACGCGTATTAACTATCGGAAAAAAAATGTCCCAACGCAGCTCGAGATATTTGTTTTGAGAGTTAGGTGGTCTATCGGGTTATTTTCTGATCGATAACAAGACGGCAGTTGAGGACGAAAGCAAAACGGTAAGCAGGTTGGCAAATAGGGATTATCTTGTTGAACACTCATCGCCGCTTAACGTTAGATTTCCGGGTTTGATGTGGGTGACTTGTGTCGCTGAATGTGAGAATGTCTTGGTTCGTATTACGTAATTTACCATTTCTCTCTTGAAATATAATAAACAGTTGAATGATGGTTTACTTTTTTATGGAGCAGCACAGGCAAATTATTATCTGCGGTCAGAAAAATGTCAATGTTGTAACAGTTAGATAATTGGTTCTTGAAATATATGAGTGGTTGATAAATAGTCGAATCGTATTTCATAGTTCACATTTAAAAAATAAATCTCTTTCGTAATCTATTACATCCGCTTTCTTTTCTCCCTTGAAAATTTTTTTAGTAAAATCACATTTTGTAATTTTTTTTTTCTTTTAGAGAATTTATAAACAAACACGGATGTTGATTTCATGAAAAGGTCATGAGCACAAAATATATTCAAGTTAAGTAATGGGAACAGCTTAGAAATGACTATTTTATCGCTTTAGGCTATTTATTCGTATCATATAAAGTATTTCTAAGTATCACATCAGTATTTGAAATACCTTAAGCCGCATGTTTGTAATTTTTTTCAAAAGATGCAAAGGATAAAACGGATTATTTTGAATATTAATAATATTCTTAAGCTATACACAACCAACAATTCAAACCAAAACAATTTGAATCTCATAGGAATGTTATTTTTTGCTTGCTCCGCATTCCAACCTTTAAAAAAACAATATGTGCAAATCATAAAAATATATAATCTAGGCGACTCCTTACATTTTCTTAGGATTGGCGTGAATTTACGTTTTTAAATAACGAAGGGATAGAGAATATAAAATGTTGCTTTGGCGCAGACTCCACGTCACTTGGGTTTACCCAGTTTACGTGCTCTCAGAAAATAAAAGTGTACAAAAGTGAAGTTCTTGTGTCAATACTAATGAGGTTAACCACGGGTCGTAGGCGTGTAAAAAGTAAAACTTCATTCCCATTCAAGTTGCAATCTTCCTTCCATTTGTAACGCAGTTTCAAAAATACAAAAGTGAATACTGAAATATAGGTTTCAAGTTCAGTCCAGCGGTACTTTTCAAGTTTAAAACATTCAGTAACATTTCTTTTTGTCAGAGACGAGAAAATAAGAGAAAAGCTGTATCGTATCCTTGTCAACCGGTTTTTAAGGAAACCAATAAGTCTTTAGTATTCTTCTCAGGATATTGATTATTCAAATTGTCACATATACATGTTCAAATAATTCATTATGTGAGCAGAAAAATCAATCTACTCTATACTTGGGAAAGCAAGTTTGAAAATTCAGCTTCGACTCAATAAAATTGAGGCTGACGAATTAAGACGAATCAGGTTAAAACACTTAGTTTTTTTCTATGCGCTTAAAGGGCTTTTCAAATATGTGTTGGATTTTACTTCGGAGTTTTAAAAATGCAAACCTTCCAGTGTCTTGTAGTAGAAGAGCAATAAGACTTAAAGGTATGACAGTAAAAGCCATTTGTTTATTGGAACCTTCATCAAATCTCTTTGAAAAAATTCCTATGAAAAGCTTCATATTTCTTACTAAAGGATTCAATAAATCTGTGTCTAAAAACTAATATTTACCAAACTCACACATCTTAGGATTCACTGAATCTAAATATAGAAACTAATAAAGTACAATGCTCAGATAGTTGGAATTTTTTTGGCGAGAGATAAAAATGTGCTACTTGCAAGCAATTACTCGATTACGAAGTCTCATAATTTTGTTAATCACATAACATATTTTTATTGAAAGATTATAAAATGAGGAACTCATTTTCCTCAATCCTAACTTCATTGTTTTATAATTTGAACATTTTTATTGCGTTTTGTACTAATAATAGTTGGAAATGAAGTTTCCTCGTAAGTTAAATTGGTCATAACATAATTACACGATAAAGTATAATCGAGAAACTAAGAATATCGAAATGTAGCCATTCCCAACTAATTTAAAACATTACTAAAAATAACCCTACAATTAAATAGTAAACAGGAGAAATCCAATTATATCCTGTGCCACAAGTAGTAATGAAAAACAAGATATCTCTGGGAATCGATCTTCTCTTATACTAACTACACTGTTGCTTCTTTTCGGGAACGTATCGATATTATTATTTAAATTTGGCTCTCAAATCATTTGCACCAATACATGCTTCAAATTTACCAGTTGGATGGCTCACAAAAGTGTTGTCCCGATTTCCAATTTGGAGGTAATGATAAAGTGGGAACCAAATAACGGGTATCTGTGAAAAAAAGTAAAGAGGTTCTCTGTTACACAGTAGCAACACAATGTCCTGCTTTCTTTTCAAACTCGACTGTTTTTTTCTCACTCAAATATTGAAAGGGGGCAAGAAAAGAAGCTTCTTTAATTATACAATTTAGAGAAAGGGGGAAGGAAGGCATCTAGTAGTTTGACAGGTTATTGAGCACACTCTAAAAGTCGCCAGCATCGCTAAGGCCGGTTCAGTTGCTCAGTTTTTTCTTAATATATTTTCGTGCACTCGAACTCATGTGTGTTTTGAATTCGAATTCGTGTTTGCGTTTCCAGTTTAGTTTTACAGTCTATTGTTTTCTAGACTTTTTGGGTTTTGTTTAGAAAAGGGCTCACTAAATGAGCACTACCATTAATTTTCTTGCTTTTAAATAATTAAAATGTCTCGTAAATGCAACAGAATTGTACGAGAGAAGCTTTTATGTTCCCTACGGTTTCTCTCCGTTTGATGATAAATATTATGACACCAATAAAATTGTTTTAAGATTAGTCTTTTTTTTTATATTTCTACTCTTTTGAATCCATGCCATAGAAAGGGATTTTGTGGATTTAGTACAACTAAATAGACAGCCGCATATAGCATCTCCTCTAAAATGTCTTAAATCTTTATACCTGTTGATGACAAAGTGTCGACACTTACATTTATACTCTATTTCAATCCACTTATAATGAAGACAGCATCCGCAAGTGGATTTCATACCTCAAAATAAAATAAAATTATTCCAAAACATTTTACAGAATTTGATTTACTTTTTTTGGTCTTAATTCTCATTTTCTGTAAACGAATTCCCTATTCTTTCATTCAATACAGTGCATATAATTAGCGCTTCTTTAGAATTTCCATACAATTTTGTACTGTAGAAAATCCTGTTTCAGAATTTTTTTTTTCATTCAGCGTAAGATGTTTTCTACGTTAAAACAGAAGAAAGTTACCGATGAATTAAAAAATACAATACTACAATGGGTAAGGGAATTAAAATGTGAACTATTATTCTATTTTTAAATTTCTTGCCCCCACACTTGGCCAACATGTGAACAAATTTTATACCGACATTAGAACATCTTTGGAGGAATTGAGAGTAATTTCTATTTCATCAGAAATTATATTTCTAAAGACCTGGAGCTTAGAGTTAAAAACATACAACGTAGATGTGTCAAATTTTCAAAAATGATTCTCAAAGTATGGTTCAAAGTGCCTTTAAATTACGATACAAAGGTTAGTCTGCATGGAAAGTTAAAACATCAAATCAGAAACTAAACAGCATTCATGAAAATTCCTAGAGAAGAGAATGAAGTCTTTTGAGCTTCTGTAATAAAAATGAACTTACAGCAAACAAGAAAACAGCAATCTCAAATTATCTAGGAAAAGGGACAACACTTCTTTTAGCGCTGTGACTAACGCAAGCACTTAAGATAATCCAGAAGCAAGCGTGTTGGATGGAGCGGGTTCTTAAGAACAGTTAGACCGTGGTAAAAAAATAAGACTAGTAACAGTGCTTTTTAACAAGCAAGAGAATGCAGCGGTTCTATCTACAAAGAATGTCACGTGACGAAAACGTCTACTCTATGAGAAGTGACAAAATGCGTAGGCGATGAGTTGAGGCTTTAACAAATGTGCATAGAACTGAGCATCGCTTTTGGCTAGATTAAGACTCGCATGGACAATGTGAATTATTTTCATGGAGCATTTACATTTTCTAAAAAATAAAACATCGTTGGAAGCAACAATGCACTTCCAGGGGATTGAGAAACAAAAGTTTCAAACATCGGGATTGAATATTTAAAAAATGTTGAGTTTATTTTATGCTCTTTCAAATGATGCTTTTATTTCTGCCTAATTCTTAACTTGTGAAAACCAACAAACTTAATTCAGTGGAGTATAATTTTGAACTACAAACTTGATTTTCTTAAAAATTTTCAACTTTGAGGCATTTTTTCAAGAAAACTATATTAAACCGTAAAGTAAAATTTTTCGTCACGATATTTAAACTATCGTTTTGATATTGCTAGGGTAATTTCTTTTAGGAGGAAGAGCATAATTATCTTAATTTATATTAATTTAAAAAAAGGAATGTTAAATTACGTACTTTCTAGTGCCTATATGATTCGGGTTTTCACTCAACGATTCATTTTTCGCTACACGAAGACTAATTAAACCGGAACCTATATGGCTTAAAGTCGATTGAATTTATAAAAGAATGTTTATTGAACAAACAAAAATTGGGCTAAAAAGATAAGCCTAATAGACACAATACACAATTTTGCTATCCTCAGTAGGTAAGAGACGTCATAAAAAAAACTGCTGAAAAGTAGGATGTGATATTAATGGCATTTGATACTACATTTAGCAACGGCGCTTCCGTTGAAGGCGATTGTTTTTATCAAGCAAGGAACAGGGGTCTAGAAAACCTTAAAATAAATCAGCATTTGACTGGAAGAGATTAAATAAAAAATTCCAATGTTATATATTTATCTTTTTAAAATATTTCGCTTTAAAGAGCACACTAATCTATTCTTATAAAATAAAATAATACAGTTACAAAATTCCTTCCCATTAAAATGAAGCAGATAAATTGTTACATACTGTCTACTTACATTAGTATAGAACCATATGAACTGCAATTCGATTTTATTTGTCACCAATTATAAAGATACGGATACATAAAAATAACTAAATTAAGATAAGTATAGCGAAGTTTCCCTTTTTATGTTTCAACAGACGGAAATCAAACTAATTATCTATCAATTACATGTAATTGAGAATTATAAATTACAGTGATCATTATGTGATACATTTCATATGAAGATAAACATGAAAAATAAAGAATTTATTTTACACAAGGGTTAATTAATTAAAAATACCAAAAATTAAATTGTCAAATAGAATAAAAGTTTTTACTTTTCATATGATGCATCAGGGATGTTACAGAATTGTCAAGAAGGGGCCACAAGATCACTTGTACTTAGTGGAGGGCAGCCAAAGAACATGACGTTATATATTATCTATTATTTATATTAATTGACATTTAATAATTGATAACTTACACTTTATATTGTTACAAAAAGAGAAAGATAACAAAAAGTAAATAAATAATTTAATTTGATACGTGGCATTGCATGAAATTAACAATTATTTTGATATTTGGTTCACATTTTTGTAGCAGTCAAGAGCAAAATTAATTTTAAATTTTCAAGGATCAAACGGTTTCTATTTTTCAATTTGTTAATATTCAGGACTGAAAACGTTTGTTCAGAAATATGTTGACCCAGACATTTGTACCACAATGTACAACCTCGCAACGTAGTTTTGCGTCTTGTTAAAATTAAAATAAAGCTTGGTGAGGCTGGCTGCCGGCAAATCAATTGAGGGCCGCATGAAGCCTGCGGACCGCGGTTTTTGCATCCCTGTAAAACATTCATGACTGAAGTTTGCAAACACTCACACACATTGTAAGCAACTTTTTACCAAAATACATAAAATTCAGAAAGGAAGAATTCGTTAAAATACTAGACGTAATTTTAGAATCAACTTAAGTTGATTCAATGCGTAAGTTTAGATTCAATATAAATTTATTCAATTCTTAATTTTAAATTTAATATTTTTCTAATGCCCAGCCAATTGAACACTAATTATGGTACTACAAGTGCTGTTTTGAGAACCACTGCGTAACCTTACAAGTCAGATATAATTCGTTAAAACACTAAACGCACAATTTTAGATTCAATATAAATTTATTCAATTCGTAATTTTAAATTTAATATTTTTTCTAATGCCCAGCCAAATGAACACTAAATTATGGCACTACTAGCGCTGTTTTGCGAACCACTGCGTTACCTTACAAGTCAGATAGAATTCATTAAAACACTAAACGCAATTTTAGATTCAATATAAATTGATTCAATTCTTAAAATTAGATTCGATACCAATTGATTCAATTCGTAATTCTAGAGTGAACATAAATTGATTCAACTCATATTTTAACAAACATAAACTAATAATTCAAATAATTAATGACAAGTATACATCAATGGAATAGATTATGGTATGTGGCCTCATTTAACCTACCTCATAGTGAGGTTAGAAACGCGTAAAACGCCAGCTAATAAAAACAATTCGCCAACATAAAAAATTTCGATAAAATAATTAAGAGCTGTAGTAAATACAGTTTATATATATATATATCTCTAAATTACCATTTTATACAAATAATCGCACATGAAAGATAATTATTCGTCAAAAGGGGACACTCATAAAATATATTTTGCGACAATGGGTCAAGTCTCCAAAGCATGTGAATGAAACACTCTGTCATTTGCGTGTCTGGAAATAGTACCATCTTTCTGCCCTAGGGAACTGACTGCATTATAGTTTCTAAAGGTTTATTTACTTCCAGTTCCGTATTCGCTAATAAGTATTCTCTACTGTTGATGGAATATTAATGATACAAGTTTATATACCTTACTTTTCGAGATTTGATTTCGACTCGCTC
Organism: Metellina segmentata; assembly: GCA_947359465.1. Classification (NCBI taxonomy): domain Eukaryota; kingdom Metazoa; phylum Arthropoda; class Arachnida; order Araneae; family Tetragnathidae; genus Metellina; species Metellina segmentata. The sequence continues at coordinate 74,033,455 of OX375878.1, forward strand.
TACATCCGTGAGATTGCTGGAAATTGAACGCCTTCTTTGATTACAAATTAAGAAACTTAAAGGGTTATTTATCTATGCTTAGTGAGGATACAACACATATCATTAGAAAGTATACCGATTATTTTATATCCCCAATCTTTAACATTTCAGATATTCCTGATTGTCAATTGCTGTAAAATTGACGTAACAGAGTTCACTTTTCAGATAACTATAGTAAAGTATCAATAACACGGTTCTTAAAAATAGAAAGAACATTTCAGTGAAACTGCCAAGTAGAAATAGCTTTATATACACACAAATGCATGTTTTTATTAATTTTATTTCTTATTAACAGACAATTTAATACAGGCTTGTGAACGAATTTGGTAATCACAAAGATCATTTTCATTATTCGGGAAAATATGAACTTACGTTACCTCGGATAGTCAGAAATGGAAAATACGAACGTAGTAACACAAAAAGCATCCCATGCAAAAACCAAAAAAAAGTATTTAATGTACTACATGTTACTGCTACACCTACTGAAAGATTCATAAAGTGAGGAATCAGCATTCTTTATTCGGATTTGTGTCACAGTATGTATCTATTGTGATAATTTTACAATGAGTCACTCATATTGTGACAGGCAACATTCAGCCCACTAAACCGGACTAGTCAAGGACAAAGTACGTACACTCGTGTTTGAATCCTTATTTAACTCATTAACACTGACACTCTGTTTATCGGAAATAGGATAATCAAGGCCCTACTGCAGTTGTCTTTCATACAGAATTACTTCAATTTTAAAATTTAATTTGGTAAATATTTGGTCAAGAATTTCTGCACTTAATTAAAAAAAATATTTAATTTTTAACTTCGTAAACATTCAATGTTCCTCAAAATCAATAAAAGCATCCATCAATAATGTTCTACAATTTGAATAGATTTATGTGCCTTACCTGATATGGCTGATCAACGTATATATGAAGTGTTAGAAATTAATTGTATTAAACTATTATTTAATTGGAACTGATGGAACTTGTTGTTACATTTTAGTTTTATTTTAAGAATCGTATAAGAAATAAGATAATTATATGTTTAATACCATCGTTACGTTCAAATTGAGTGATGCTCTCAAACTTAAGATTTCGTAATTTACTATCGTGCATAAATTAAAGAATTTTATGCTTAAAGCCACGCATAACTAACAAGTGAAACAAATTCCAAATCACACAGTAAGCAACATATTAAATAGTATAACAGAGATTTCTCACTGTACGTGTAAGAACTAGATAATAAATTTAATCACAGTTAAAAATGCATCCATTAAACTATGTGAAAACTGCTAGACCCGCACATAGAATCTACATTGAATTTTTTTAACTGCTCATATAAGTAAATGGCAAAGTGGAGTTACTCATATTTCATATCTTTTTTCAATACATTTAAAATTAATATAGCATCAATATTAAATAAATGAATTTCATACCTCTAATTGAAATAAAATTATAAAAAAGGTATACAACACTTGGTTTACTGTTACGGATGCTAATTCCTATTTCCAATAAAATACCTGGTGATAAGCACACCTCGGTCATGTTATTACGATTAGATTCTGAAAGTATACTTCAATTTCCTCCCATTTCCTTTTTCAAAGGCGATTTGGCATTTTTTTACTTTTAACCTATTACAGATCATAATTTCTTTCTTGCTCTGTTTTCTTTCTTCTAGATTTCTCATTTCTTCAGTAATCAGACTTATGAATACTTTCACAAGGGTGTCCGTGTAGTTACAGCAATATTAAGCAGCTAAATAAGCTCAAACCAAGAAGGGAAATCGGCAAATAAATCCCTTAACGGTCTATTTTATATTGCTTATATCCGTTGTAGGCCATTCGACAATAAACACGTAACGTACAGATAACGTTTATGTACATAAAGAATTGCTAAACGTAGTAAAGCATGATTTCATGCTGTTCTTAAAATATTTCTAATAAAGGGTATGGAGTTTACTGATCCACTGCATCATACAAATACGTAATTTGCATCTATACGGAAGTGGGATAGTTTTTTTTATTTACAATACAAATAAATAAAGATTTTATGATTAATTTCGAAAACGACTTCAACCCCTACACAGATTTGAGGGAAAGAGAAAGATCAACTTCCTCATAGCGATGTGGATACAATGTCCACTTAAACGATTGATAGAAGATTGTCCAATTTTCTTTTCAACCTTAATATCCAAAAGCAATTTACAGAAGGAAAGAAATATGTCAACTTTTAACGTGTTCCTCTTGACACCTTATATACGTTTACTAAAAATTGCGTCCATAGACGTATAGATGAAAAGATAGAATAAAAGTGATTTAAAGATATAAGGGATGTTAAAGGATGATAAGGAAACCAGAAGCTGATAGCATCAAATACTCCAGGCTATTAAGAGACAAATATCGAAGTTGAGCAATTGGCTACTTTTAGCCTGTAAACTATATTTAGTAGTCTCTGAGAACTTGATTTCTGTGGCACACAGCAAATTTTAATTAGCAGGATTCAGAATTGGATACTAGGTTATGATCTGAATATAAAAAAATAATTAATAAAAGCGTCAATCTGATTAGCGTATGTAAGTCTCGGTGTTCAATCCGTATAAATTAAAATGGAGTTGCATATTGAAAGTATTTTCAACTCATTTTCAGTTATTTATCAATTTTGACCAATGTAATACAAATTTATTGATTTCCGGGTTTGGTAATGAATGTTATTGTTAGAAAATGTCCAAACAAAGAATGGAAAAAATAAAAAAAATAGCTGTAGTTATAGTAGCTCGAGGTACTTTAGCCATTCTCAAACAACTTATAATACCGATTAAGGCCCGGTGAACACATCCGGTTTTTCAACGTGCAGCGCCGCTGCCGAAACGTAAGTGCGGTTCGAGATACATTAGATTCAACGGAGTAGCGCACACATGTCTCCGGAGACGCTGCGGCGACGCACATCCAACTTGCGTGCAATTTGTACCGCAGTTCCCCACGGCGCCGCAGCTCACCGACACGCGTCTCCGGTCTGAAGTACTTTTTTTCATAAATAATTGGAATATAAATAATAATTAATAAATGGTTGTATCCAGTAACGTCTATTTTCTTTCAAAATATACTTTTTTTTACACCCAATAAGCGAAATAAACACGTTTTCTTCGATAGAATATATATCGCAAAAGGCGCGAAATGAGTACTTGCGTCATTTCACGGTTATATGTGCATAGATGTGCTTCGGTGCCGCAGCGGCGCCGCACGTTGAAAAATCGGATGTGTGCACGGGGCTTAAAAGTTTGCTAAAAGTAGTCATTTTCTTTTGGAAAATGTTTTCAAATAGACGTACCCTTTTTTAAAAATGGCAATTAGTTTCCTTTGTTTTGTCTATATTGAAGACATTTGATTAAAAAATCTTTGTATTATTTCACGTGTCACTAAATGAAATTTTCAAGAAGGAGTATTTGCTTTGAAAAAATAACTCATGAATATCGTATAAAATTAATTTGTCTCACTGCGATTAGTGATGATTGAATTTGGAAACATATCAAGTGCCTCAAACCAAAATGCATTGACAGGAAAACTGAGTGTAAGTCTGCGGTAGATTCGTCATTTCCTCAACAGGAAACGATCCTTAGAATGAGCATTACCTAAAAGTTTGCATCATTTAACAGGTTTGTTGCATCTTGTCAAATTTTGGACCTTACACCATAAAACCTGAATTCAATCTAATCCAGTGAACGGGTTATTAATGTAAGTTTCATTTCAAAGATTGTAAGCAGTACAATGATAGTTAACTTTGCAACCGAAGATGTTGCCACACATAAAAAACAAACTTCTCAAACACAAATAGGTTATTATTTAACTAGTGCGATTACCTTCGACAGTGTTCATGTTGCAACATATTCTTATCATTCATTATTCAACTTTAGACACCAAAAATAAAAACATTACTGAAATATAGGTTTCAAGTTCGATCCAACGCAACCTTTCACGTTTAAATACTCAGAACATAATTGAAAACAGTTCATTTCATGCAAACTTTCCTTGTAAACTTCTAAAAGAACGTGTAAAGGTCTAAACTTTCAAATTAAAATTCAAACCCTATGTCAGCATGTGGGATGCCATGAAGACAGCACGCATGAAGCATCCGATCGTGAGCGGGATGTAGCTTCACCATTCAGCTCAGTTCCGAGAACTTAGCGTCAAGCATTCCTTCGGCTTTCTATCGACAGCCACTTCAGATGGCCTTTCACCCTCAAATCTTTAAAAAGTAGCGTAATACCACAACGGTTAGAGACGTCGACCCGTTTTTGAGATTCGGGAAGACTTCGACAACCCGCATTTATAACAGAAGCCGCCAGGCCCCTTTGGCAGTCTCGCGTCTCAATAAGTACAGGGTCGATCCTGACAGGTAGGCCGGGGTGCCCCCTCATGCTCATTACCATACGACTGCCATGAATGGCAGGGTGTGGAAACACGTGCTTTGCTGCAGGCCCAAAAAATGCTTTTGGTCCTGCGATTCACCAGCTCATGAATTATTGAACACATTTGAGGAAAATTTTTTTGTTTGTGTTGAAAGATTTATTTTCTGACCGATTCCAAATTGAAATGGCGGACCAGTTTATTAAATCTCTTTGTGCCGGCGTTGTTTATAGAGTGTTTAGTTTTTAGGGTGACAGAAATATAGGCTGATTTTGCATTCCGTCGGGTCAATTTTTGTGCCCTGGGGTCATGTAAATGAGTCTCAAACGTTGGGGTAAAGGCAGAGAATATATCAAATGCGTCAAGTGTAGGAAACATTGTATCGTATGGAGTGTAATTCGAGGATTTTAGGTACTTCCTTATGGTCCATCTCTGCGGCCCTTGACTGAGGAATGGACAACCGTTGTTACTTATGAAGCTCGAAATATCATTGGTTGTTTGAAAACGTTGGTTAGTAGCATTAGAGTTGCGAAAAAATGCTAGATCAAAAACCTAGACTAATTTTTTATAAAGAAATGACAAGAACGGTATTTTTCTCTTGTTCAGAGATCTAAGTAACTCAACTCCATGAAATACTGGCCCTACAAAGAATTTGCGATAAAAAATTCCTACAACGATGCAAAACATTTGGAATGCCCAAGCATGTGTGATGCTTTTAAAAAAATTTACTGCTAGGGTCTAAAAGGTAAGAGACTGAATTTAAGTGTCGTTCATTGGGGGAAAGAATTTAGGCGTAAAAAAAAATATCTACATAAAATAACCGGTTGTTTCATCTGAAGCTCCTTTGCGTCTACAAATTGCATTATTTGTAAGATTTTACTTTCCAGTAAAGGGTAAGCTACCAGGTGTCATAGTTCTAGGGGAATGGTTCCCTGATGTGGAGATGAGTTGCAGAGATCACTGCCAATGAATATTCATTGGCAATATATATTTCAAAAATGGCCCGTGTAATAGTGCGCGAGTTCTATAGATCTAAATAATCAGAATTTGAAGAATGAGATAGACTAAATTACATAGGCTTCCCTCTTAAATTATTGATACATCTAATGGTATAATTCCACTGTAGAGATATTGATTATTTTATAAATTCATTACTGTATCAGTGAAGTAGCTTTGTATTTCAGAAAAATACGAATACTTGAAAATATACTTTGTTTCAATCAGTTTTATATTTCATGAAACATTTTTAATCATCAGAAATTTGTTGAAGCAACGCTTAATAAGATCTCAGATTGTAAAAACAAATCTATGAGAAATACAGTTTAATATGCGTGTGTTATTGCTTTTGTCTCACATTGGTTAGTTTAAACAGCGCAATTTCATCAAAAGTTTAGAATTCATACGCGGAATTACGTTATGACGAAATCATAAGTAGCACTTGTGCAGAGGCATAATGAAAAAGATAATTCTCGAATACATCCAAAAAGAATGAATTTATTTTCAAGGCCCTGACGTGTCTTAGTCGCATTTGCACGCACAGGCCTCCCGAGACAAACGGTAGTATCAAACAAATTCTATCGTTCCAAACCCGACCGAGCTAGATTAAAGACCGACAAGTGCTTAATAAGCCTGAAAAATGAGGTCCCTAAACACGTGTTTCGTTTCATTAATTTGCAGTAACTGCTATGGGAAAGACCGTAAATAAAATTGTCTTTGCGATTTTTCTTTCCTTCTCTACATGCTGAACAAAGGAAAACTACGACACATTATCGACACAAACTCGGTACATCTCTTCATAAATATTTTGTAAACGGAGTCCTTAAGAATAAAAAAGACAATGTAAGCGCACACACACAATGTAAGTGCACAATGCCATAGAGAACGGTCGGTGTTCAAAGGAGAGTAAAAAAATAAGATAAGAGACACGTTTATTTTCTACTGCAAATCAAAGGAGAGTTCCCCAACATGTTTTCGTTTAATATCTCAGTATTATTGTGGTGGATTGTGGAATAGCGTTTCGGTTGGAAGACGATGTCGCATTGATGTTTCTCCCTTGACCGATTTTTCGGGAATCTGAATGCTTTTGGGCGAAGGGGCGATTTCTTTTATGCAGGCATCATCTCCCGTTCACTTTTTCTCGAAATATCAAGTAATGTTTAAGTCTAAGCATAATTTCACCAAGTAACCTTCAGTCTTCCCTGCATGGCTTCTAACCATTTTTGACCTTTTTGGCAATAGAATCTGTCCAAAGGATTCTATTTTAAGTAAAGGACCAATAAAATCATTCAAAAGGTTCTATTTTAAGGAAATGAGTTCATATGAGAGCATATCAGCTCAGAGGCATATCTTCGTTAGGTGTGTGTGGGCTTCATGAACCCGATGCACTACTCTAGTAACCTTTTTTCTCATGGAGTTTACTGTCTTTAGTAAACATGGGATCGCTCTCCCGGTATACCAAAGCAATCTTTTTTTTATTTCATCACACTACTTTGTTCCACAATCTCTCTCTGCTTTTTATTTCACCATATTTTTTGCTTGACCTTGTATTGGGTTTGGCGCATCTTGGTCAAATATGGTCCTTACACCATAAAGCCTAAATACAACCAAGGAAATGAGCTATAAAATAGTTCCAAAGAATTTCATTCTAAGGAAATTACCTTTAGAATCTTCCAAAGGGATTTTAATCTAAGGAAGTAACCAATAGTATCTTTCCAAACGATTCTGTTCAACAGAATAGGCCAATACAATCGTTTAAAAAAAACTCTATTCCAAGGAAAATACCCCATTAGAATCATCCCAAAGGTCAATAAAACCCATGATTTTCTTATTAAAGGGAGATTATATAGTCATTAAGTGTGTTGTATGGGGTAAAATCAACACCTATACAAGCAAATCTTGCTACATTTTTTTTGTTAAGTATTATATTTATATTATCTGTCAGGTAAAATTATTTAATAGAGATTCAAACTATGGAAGAACAATATAAATTCTTATTCGCAATCTACATTAGTTTTTTCCTGAGAAGTTACGATTGCGGGTACAGTTATATGGCATTTTATATAATGGCACATGTTTATCACCGTAAAACTTTTCTTTCGATTATTTGTTAGCAACCTGCGAGTTGTAGGCAGCACAGGTTCAATTCCATCCTGGGTGCATTTCTCTCTTCTGTCAGTGAGGATTTCTTAGAGTATATATATGATTACATGACGCTGTTTAGTGCAGTTTGCGAAAATATGACTCTTGTGCTATTCAACCATCTTTCGATTATACTCTTCATTTGACTTTTTGGATGTTTTCTGTGAATACATTATGACTTTAGGGGCACCAAAATACGTAATAAAATATAAGCAATGTTGAATACCAAAAACTATACATCGCGTCTTTATCATCGTAGTAGTTACTAAGTGATTATTTTGGATTTATTCAGCTCTTCATTTTAATTTCAGAAAACATAACCTGTTACAAGTAAGAATTATTTCTTCGGTGTTATAATCAACTGTCCAATATATATCAACAGTAAAACGGCAATTTTTAAACGATGTACCGGAAGAATCGCACTGATGTGCCTTATGGATGGTGAAACAGTTTGAATAGTGCAATATATTTGTTTCATATCAATGGTAGTTTTGATCTTTTGATAAGTATTCACCAATAACTTCAAGCAATATCCAAATTATTAATATCCATATCAATACTTTTCAGTAGTACTTTTTTATTACAAAGTATCATGAATAGTTTCAAAGATGCTTTTTTAAAGCTACTTTGCAGCAAAAAAGGGTAAAAAGATACATTTTTGTACAAATCCATCGAGATTTTGTCTACTTTAAGTCACATCAGTAAAATAGGTAATAAATATATTTGTAGACTGGAGAATTTTCGTAAATAGTTTATGTGTGTCATGAGATGAAAAAGGTTGAAAAATACACCTACTTGATATTTTTATATAACTAGGAGGCTTCACCCCCGTTCACCATCCCCCAGGAATTGCTATGCAATCCCATTAGGTTTGCTTCGCAAAGCAACATTCCTTTAGCAAAGTCAATCTTCTGCGACGGCCAAACCTACTCGCCAGACCCCTACTCGCCTACGCTCGACAACCCTGAAAACTTGTACGTTCTTTGCTCACTCGCATTAGAAATTTCGCTTTTTTCAACTTTGACACTTAAAAAACAGTAAATTAAAAGCCGCATCGGAAGAAAAATCTTTTTTATCGTGTTCGCTATACAATTTTGAAGAAACCATGTTAATTTCGTAATTTTCTGATCCGCATTTTCCCGGGAAACCGAATAAGAATCGAGAGAAAAAAGACATTTTTGAATCCTGCGTCGGCGGCGGTAACTTTTTTTAACATAGAGAGATACACATTCTTGCCCACAAACAGAAGACAGCAAAATGAAATACTTAAGCGAATAATGAGCTGATAACCAAGAATATAAAATACAAACTTTAAATTTTATTTTTAAAACATTAGCTTTTCTGGTGGTTATCTAGATGAAGTAGTTCGTCATTAACAAAACTAGTGACATCTTTATGGACGAGATATCTCGTCGAAACTACAGGGAGAAGTGAATATAAATTTACTTTGTAAAATATCTTTATCTTTATGGACGAGATATCTCGTCGAAACTACAGGGAGAATTGAATATAAATTTACTTTGTAAAATATGGGCTAGGATTTTTCCAGAAATATGTCTTTAAATAAATATTTAACTATTCATTTTTAAATTAAATAATTATTGTGTTCAGAAAAGTAGATGTGGTAAGCATGTGACAATCAATGATTCCTATAAAAAATTGTACATAAGTTTTATTTCCTGAGATTTTATCTCGAGTTCAACGTTCTAATTTGAGTTCACAAATATAAAAATATCGCAGAATGGTTCCCTACGAGCATTCTATTGAAAAGCTGTTTAAGCCTTTCCTAAATATCAATCAGCAACAATAAAACTAAAATAAATGTATGTAGCTATACCACACAGTAGCCCACACCACGCATAAAGGTAGGAGCCACAAATATTAAATCCTTCCTAAATATAGAAACTATAAATTACAGGGTATAAAGCGCAAACACATCCAAGTCACCAATCCTTTTATAGGTCCTTCCAACTTTGCTATCTAGATCGGAGAGCTATCATTTAATGCTGACAACTTTATAAGGGTCCTCCTAAATCAAGTGATTAATCGATTACTGCGCTTTAAAATTCCTCGCCTCTGGGTCTTTGTAGGACTTTGATGTAGGAAGTGGATCATCAGATTTTTTTTCTATACTAGTTCGTTGATTTTTTGGTGTTCAAAATTTTCTATTAAAGATCCGCGTCAAGTTTCGGCTTCCTGCTGTTTGGGAATACTTAGAAAAGAAAGAAAAAACGCCAGAAAAAATGTGCTAGAAAGTAAATAAAAATAAAAAATTAATGTGGAGGCGATCGAGTTTTCTTTGGTATGAACGAAGAATACAAAATCTATCCCATCTTTCCCTCACCGGTGGGTAATGTTTTGTATTTCTTTTCTCTAAACACATCTTTCAGACTGCACGCGTTTTATTTTTCCCCGTCCCCTATATCCCTGTGGATTCCATTCATGGTCCAATGTACTCTACTCACCTGCCGGAAATATTTTCGAGGTTGAAAAGATGAAAATTGGCGCGGTTCCATGTGTATTCCTATTCCTATCTCTACCAAAATATTTATCTTACAAAGGGAAGTCTTTTTGCTCAAATTCAATGGCATGAGGTTTTTAGTAGCGATCCTTTTCCAACTAGTCCACAGACGTGTCGTATAAGGATGCGAAAGAGCATTTTGTTCTTCAACTGTTCCATTTGAAATTTTTAATAACCATGACACACAATACGTAAAAAACTGTTGAGATTCTTTATTAAAATCATTAATTAAGCCTCAAATATCATTCCGGTAATTAATGTAATTTAAAGAGCAAGTGTCGGATGGAGTCAAAAGTATACGACCTGCACTGATTGAAGAGCAATTAAAATGACCTTCCCATATTTCTCAGACAGATCCAATGCTAGTAGAACTCTATTCTTACTTATGTTCTCAATTACCGATTTATGAATTTAAGTATTTTAAACTTTATTTAAGAGAATATAGTTAACTAATTTCAGACATCATTAATTACATAAATCTTCGGGTAATAAGTGAAACGCATAAAGTCAAAAAACATAGTTTTGAGAAAACGAAGGTGAAGGGTGAAATTCTACTCTCTAAGTCTGCTTTTCTAAAAGAAATTGAACCGTCATGCAAAGAAGAAATGACTGGTTTTCACCAGTCTAAAGATTCCCCACATTTTTGTCTACAAAAGCTAAAAGATGGACTATCTTGAAAATTTTAATCTTATGTGTTTCATCTGCAAGGCGACGAAATATTATCGTAATGCAAAAAATATGTACATGCCTTTTAATTTAACAAAGCTGTTCACTAAACAAAAGCGTAATTAAATGTATTTTTGCATCAGATTATTTTCCAGTCATAAAACGTATAGTGATTCAAAGATCAGGAGTGATAAAAAGAGGAAGTGTATAATAATTCACCTACACTATAGTGCATAATAGGATATAAAATAAATATATACACGGGATCGATATTTTTCATGTAATGATATTCTTTTCATATTAAAAAATATTTCTTCTCACGAGGAATTAGAACACAAATTTAAATTTGTTGGACAGTCTGATTATGAAATAAACAAATTAAAACAATTTATCAAATAATCCTTGTAAGCGTCTGGTTGTTGGTTGGTTTTTACGGCGTAAGAGTAATATTTGGCCAGGTTACGTCAAACAAGATAGACGATAACAAGTAATGGGCATATATATTCAGTGAAAATTTACTTTCAAAGAGAATAGACCCGCGGTAAGTTATAGAAATCGAATATTTTCCCTCAACAACTTCCCAGGCAGCTGGTGCAATGGACAAATTCATTGAGCCAGGGTAACCCTTTTTTGTAAGTCATGACTGAAGAATAAAATAAAAGAAAAGATAAAATATAAAAACAGTTGCTTTTTCGAAAAAAAATACAACCACATTCTTGGCACTAACTTCTCCATTTCGAAAGGTGTAGATTTTTAAGAAACAAGCAAATGCAGAAAAAACTCCACAATTTGATTATCCAGACTGAAATTAATTCTCCCTCACACGAACATTTAAATAAAAAACAATTCAAAGGTTGGCAACACAATAGGCAAACCCAATGAGCCACAGGGGGGACTCCCTGTAAGTCATAAGACTGAAGACTAAGATGAAAAAAATTGTGCTTTTTTTCGATCAAATGCGCAACCACATTCTTGGCACTAGCTTCTCCATTTTAATAGGATGTAGCATTTCAAGAAACAAACAAAAACAGAACTCCGCAATTTAATTCCCAAGAGGTTAAAAATATTTCTCCCTTACTCAAACATTTAAATAAAAAATGCAAATGAAATTATTTCTGCGGAGGAGTTCTCAAAAACAATGTATAGAGTTAGGCATAGAGGAATAAGCAAATGCACGAGATGAATCGGGGGAAGAAAGAGTAGCAACCTTGTTGCATTTTAAAAAGAGGAGGAAGAAAATAAAAATCGGATCGCAGGATTTGCTTAAAGTATCAGGAAAGGGGAGTCTCGTGTAAAAGCGCAAAGAACCCCTAACAGGGAAGAAGAAACATTATAACAAGATGAAAGAACGGCGGCAGGGTAGTTTCCCAGCACGCTTTTCATCATAGCAGGAGCTCACCCCCTCACTCGTCAAATCATCTCGCATCCTCTGAAGTTATGACATTTTCATCTTAGATCAGAGCTTCTTTCGTAACTCCCCACTCCCGGAAAGATCATTTATCACGAGTGCAGTGAATTGTCTGCTTCCTCGTTCCGATGACCCGTACTTCTCTATTCCCTAATTCAACAAAATATATTTTGCAGATGTTATACAGACATAGCAACTGGAAAATTTGAAATTGATGACTCTTTTGAGACCAACCAACATTTTTTTTTCAGATATAATAGCTGTAGTGAAACTAGCAGGTATAAAAAGGAGTATCTGGCCTAGGAGGAAATATTGCATCGGGTTTTATCAACCTTTACCGATTATTTTAATATTTGCATCACTTGTATTAATTGCTTCCTTGATATTTAAAACTGCTAAGAGATACAGCAGTTTGATTTTTTTAAATGTGGGTACATGACATTTAAGCACCGTTAACCCACTCTGAGCAACACGAGACAGTCGAGCAGAACAATATTACTTTTTTCCTACACAAATAACCAAATAAGTACTCCCATCTGATGGTCACATATAGTAATATATTGGGCAAGAAGTTCAAAGCTGGTCATATGTCATGCAAAGAAGATTGAAGGGTGCAGAACGGCTGTATGAAAGTAAGTACGTGCGTAACCCCCTCAGAGGGTTAAAATATATCTAAAAATTCATGGGTGGGTTTGCTACTCTAAAAGGAAAGAAATATAAGTATTTTCCTCTAAATTCAACGCTACAACATAATGCAAAAGTATATTTAGATAATTTCATATAAATTTCGGTTTCTCAATACAGAATTTATGCGACGCACGTGGACTCTTATCGACTACAAATAAAAATAATATAACCAAGTGTGAACAGTAATTACTGCAAACTGGGTTCGATTCAAATTGAGAGCTTCTTGGGTGTTACTTTTTGCAACACATGTTAGAAAACACGTTACAACCAGAATAACTATTCACCTTAATTAATAAAGTTGAAATTGAAATGTTATATCGGAACATGATATAACACAGACTTGCATACTTACACATATTCTCCTATTAAAAATTATTTCTATAATCAAAATCGAGGTAATCGTTGCTTTCAAATAGCACAACAGCTTTCATTATTGTTTAATTTTCAGTTCAGTCATTATCTTTAGTTCGAAATAATAATAGCAATTTTTTTTAAAAATCAACGAGAATGAACTTTTTTCATTGATATGAGTAAACATAGCATTGATAAAAGAGATTTTGTATAGTAAAGTAAGAAAACTAATACAATATTTTTGATACTTAGATCTAAACAAATTGCCTTAGAGATGAGAGGAATATTTCCGGACATGTGAAAACTGAAATTAGAAGACATTTATAAATTTCATAATATTTTATTTTACCACAAGGAATCTAATTCCTATAATCTGACTATTTTGTCTAGAAGTTTAAAAAAATGTCTTAATTAGAATTTAGTTCAAATAAATAGATAATACTTTTTAAGTTTCTTGTTTATCTTTCTTACTTCTGAAAGAACAGAAATTACGAAATCGAAAACCAAAACAGAAGTTTTTTGGTTTTCGATGCGAGAATAAAACATTTATAAGGCCCAAAACACAGAATTTCAACATAAACATAAATTATTCACAGCTGCGCTAGTTAATGGAAGCATTGTCTATACTAGCACAACTCGAATGAAAAACATCCAACAAAATGAGTAATCCCAAAAGTATGGTTCATCTCAAAAAAGTTTAAGTGGGTCTGAGACATAAAACAAAAAAAAACAAAAAATATGTTACGGCAGTGATGACGTAAGTGGCGCCACATGTGAAAAAATTCCCATCATCCTTGAACCATTTAAAACAGTCCCACTTTTTAGAAAGCGCTCGCGTACTTGAAAACTGTCAAAATATTTCCAAACCGAGGAAATGACAGCTCGTAGCCCACCTACATTCTCACCTATATTCCCCAACAAGAATTTGAACTTAAATAGTAGCGGTCACATCTGGATTATCGTGTTACACAACCACAGGGGGAATATCGATTTAGAAATCTTCACGACCATTAATAACTTTGTTACGTTACCAGTATGCAAATTGGCATACTTTTGTTAGCTTCAAACTGATTACTTTGCACGGATGTGGGATGTATAGAAATTATGCTAATTCCATGGAAAAAAAGAAGATATGTATAGACCGCTGCTAGAATCTATTTCATCCATGAATGACAATTATTTTGTTATTGTTAATTGTCATCTTTATTGTCCACTAATGACTCGTTCTAATAGCCTCCCGGCTGGAAAAATCACTGATCCAGAGAGACACATCCGGGGAAGACAGCGAGTGGACCAAATTGAAGAATAATGAAGAAAGTGAAAGGATTGGTGCAAGGTTCAATAGTAGTGGTATTGAATTTTGCCCGCATTGGTAGTTGCCAACTTGTTGCATATGGATTGCTACTGTTAGGATAACACATCAAAGAACATTCTATAGCAGAATATCTAGGAAAAGTTTCAAGAACAGTTTGTCATCTTAAATCTCAATAAATTCTCGATTGCATACTGAATACAAAAGAACTATTAGTAGCCTTCACGTAGTTTTTAAGTGTAATTCAACCCTGTGAAAGGTTAATACACATATATCCGTTCTGCAACCTGCAATTTCCCCTGCAATGGAAAGGCAACACTACACTTTTCGGAAATCTCATGACGCTAAGAAAATAAACAAAGGACGCAAATAAATGTTCGAGATTATAAAGGGAAAATGACACTGCAAACTACTTCCAAGCCTGAAAGAATAATGAGGATTAAGTCTACTGTTGTTTGGAGATTATTTTATTAGAGCTTTTAAACACAAATTCAAAGATCTAGATGGGTACTGCTAATTTAAGTAGTGCGTCTAGTTTCACACAGTGCTACTGTTTTAAAATGAGCATTGATCCTTTCAAAGTTTCAGTGAAAGACACGGTAAAAATATACCGATACTCGTAACGACAGTTGTACATCAGTTAGAAGTATTGAAGCAATTACTCCTGAATGTGGATGCATTATAAACTCAACGAATGATGGATATTGGATTTTTAATTACTTGTGATTTATACGAAACAATAACCATGTCAGTTATTGTGTAGTAAAAGGATCTAAAGGCAAGGTATAAATCCGCTATATAGGATCACATTGGCTGTTAAGAACTTAAGTAAATAATCAGAAAACTTAGAGTATTTTCAAGATTGTCAATGTGTACAAATAAGAGCACAACTTAATCTCACTCTCTACGTTTATTTTAAAGTAATGATTGTGTTCTCATGCAATCTAGAAAGCAACAGCGTCTCAAACTTTCGTTATGATGGAGAACTATTTTTAATGTACACTCCTTCGTGAGTAGTGATTTCAAGTACATGTATTTCTAAAACGGATTTGTGAAAGCTTACTGCTCCGCTCCAATTTTTTTTACCTCCATACATTTTCTCTTGCTAAAACGAAAGTCAAGACCGTGTCGCTTTATTTGACAGCAGAGATGATATAGAGGCTGAAGCTATAACCCTGCTCTTTCCTAGAGGAGGAAAAATTATCGCGTCCTTAAGCCAATATCCGTGAACTGTTTATGGTCCGAAATTAGAACGAAAATTTAACGGATTATCATTAAAGCTCACATATCTCTGAACGACTTTCCTCTTGCCCACCTGAATCGAGAGGCCCGGGCCTTGTTATCACGTCAGTTAATTGCAGGCTGTACCGCGGTACAATCCACAGCCCCACGTTGCGCCCAGTAATCCGATATGACAGAAGGATGAGTTATATCCTTCAGGATCGAGGACAGAGGAGACGGGGCCCTGCGAAAGGGATCGTTGAAAAGCCCACCGCGTGATGTGGAATCAAATATTTTTATTGCCGGGACATCATTGGATTTATGGCTCATGAGGCAAGCCAGTCACATAGCTTGAGTGAATTACACACTTTAGACTGGGTGATCTGGCGGTGGTTGATCTAGTTGAAATTCTGCGAATGATTCAGGATCCGGGGATATCGTATCACCGCGTGTCTGGCGGGGACTGTAATTTTCCCTTCCATGTCGCGCGTGGGACAGTGTTGGGAGACAGTAGGGAATTAATTATTTCGAATTCGAAATAGTTAGTTTCTGAGTGGGCGATCTTATGGCTCCATTTGTGATTTGTATTCCGGTCTCTATGCGTGTTTTTTCTTATTCTTATCCCGTATCAAAATTTGGAAAGTTTTGTGATTTATGATCTGCACCTGGTTGTAAAGAATACAAAATTACATTAGAGCAGACCAGCAAAATTGTTCTCGATTCTAATCTAATTTTCTGATTTCATAATCCTTATCAATAGTGATTTCGGTTTCTACGACATTGATTCCCAAACAAATTTTGAAAAAAATGTTACGGGTTCCAAAATGTTTTGCTGATAATGAATTGGTTAGCTTATATTTGGCTAGAAAATAAGCATAAGTTTAATAGCAAAATTATTTGTAGGAATGGATTAATTTAAAAGAAGATGCAAACTGATTAGCATGTTATAAAAATAACTTACTCAAAAATCATTAACAAGGAATCACTTAATAGTTGTAACTACGTGCTTCGAAAGAGTCACGTTGCTCTGTTAATGGGCCCAGTTGGAAGGGTTGCGAGTTCGAAACTAGGTCCAGCCGAAGACCGTAATGTACATGAGGCTGGTGCACGTTAAATTGATCGTGGTGTGGAAGTTTGGAGTGTGGTGTCAGCTCAGGTGTCATCTGACCACATGTTTCAAAATTACTAGTAGTTGTTCTTGGATCTTTCCCTTCAGGGTTGATCCAGCACCGTCGCGAGTGGCCCGTTGTGTTGTTCCCGTGTTACGTTAATTAACTATCCTATCACACCCCTGCTCTGCTTATATTACATAAGCTGCATCGGAAAAATATTTTAAGATTTTCTATATTTTGATATTTATTTACTTATAAAAGTACCGTATTTGTGCAAATATATTTAAATTAGTATCAAATGGTGAAGATAATTGCATTTGTTCAAAAGTGGAAAAAAACACACAAACACACACACTTAACAAAAATAAAAACTTCATAAATATTTTGAAATAGAAATAAAAGGGGGGTTAAGAAGGTTTCATAAGTGTAAAATGATTTATTTATTAAGTTATTTAATTCATTACATGATACGATATACCTACTAGTTAAACTATTTTACTTTTCAAACATTACTATAGCGTAATTGAAAATAATGTTATGAATTTTTGAGAAAGGTTTATTGATAAGGTAAGAAAACATAAATCTTCAAATAGAGGAAACTCTCCAAAAATTTAATAGAAATATTTTTTATATCTGTTGAAAGTTAGCCTCATTAAAAGAAAGGTCAATGTTTTAACACTATTAGTTTCAAACACATAATTTGTACTAATTTATTGTCATGAAAGTTAAAACGGTGTTATGTCCAATGTTGGTCTTTTACGAATTGACAATTTTGTGTGTGTGTTTCTCTCTCCAACCTGCATAAATATCTAATACTTCACAATAATAAATAACAGAATGACTCGGAACAAATATTAATAACTTGTGCACTCGCATTTCTAGCGCGTTACGAGGCACTTTTATGCATATAGCATTTTAACAACCATCAACTTTAGAAACTAAATAGAAGGTACTGAATTTTTGAATAACACGTCCGCGATTAGACAATTTCTATATAACTCCATATAATATTAAATGTATTAAATCTATCTGAAAAAAAAAGAGCGTTTGTACATTGAAAACTTCCGCCCCATTTCATATTATTTATCCCTTTTAGGCCATTTGTAAACAAAGTCAGTGGTCTCCACGTTTCGTATTTGTTCATATGCGTTTGTTCACACTACTTCCAAACTGCTGGAAATATGTTCATGAAATTTTGTATAATTTGAGTACTTATAGAAACTTAGTGACCGAACTTCACACCATCAGTACACACCATTTTGTCTGTTTTTTGTGTTTGTATGTTAGTACAAGTAACACATACCAATTTAATTTATTTTTCATAAGATGTATACCTTATAAAACATTCTAACGTTGGTAATATATTATTTGAACGTACTCCGCCTATATTTATCGGTACGTTTCATGCTAAAACAGCTGAATGCAGCCACACAATTCTGTTAGTGTAAAAAAAATGGTACGATCCGCCGCTTTAATGATCTTAATGCTCCAAAAAATAAAGCACAAGCTCCAACGCTAAAACTATTGATTACTGAAAGACTAAAAATAATCTTTTTCAGCTTTAACAATACCATAGCTATTAAACAAAGTGCTCCCCGTCTATCCTTCACTGATAAGCCAGAGGCTGTCTGGTACCCCGAATGACATCTATCCAACCTGAGTTCACCCATTACCTTCAGAAGCGGAAATAATTGATAACGCACAAGTTGAACTTGAACTGAATCATTAACATCGCAAGACGAACGTCTCTCTCTCTCTCTTAAACGTTACCGCATTACGAGACTAATCCTTCAAAAGTGAGGAATCGATGTAATTCTCCCCAAACGAAAACCTGACTTTCAGTTTGAAGTCGGGCGAATGAGGTGCCCGATGGGCCTCAACGCTGTCTGACCCAGCACCGCTAATCAACCCTGAAAAAGTCGAGAAACGGTTGAGCAGTTAGAAAACCGAGATTGAAATCTCAACCAGGAAGGCACCAGTGTCAACCTTCGTTTTGCAGCTGTGCTCCCGGTGTGAGAGAAAACACAATATGTGGAATTGTGAGCTTAATGAACCTGAGGAGCAACAGACGACGGACAAGGGTTTTGCCGCTTGAAGATGCTCGATTAGTTCGAAGAAAAAAAGGTCTTGCAATTATGATCGGAAAAACTGGGACTTCTCGGGATTTATGTTTGAATAAACTAAAATGGCTATTTATTATTTGTGTTAAATTGCCCGCTGAAATAATAAAACTAGACACAACTGACTAAAAATAAATATAATTGAACACAATACAGTAGAACTACAACTATCCGAACTCCAGTTATTCGGATCGCCTATTATCCGGATCACTTTGAGAAAAAAAGAAATTAGCAAAATCTGCACTTAAAAGTTTCTTAACGGTGAATTTATTATAAATACGAAGAGGACGAACTGTCAGTTGAGGACATTAGAAACCTTATAGTGAAAAATCCTGGATGTTCCCAGTGCAGTGCATAGGACGTAGGCTAGTGGCTGGTGGTGATTTTTTTCAGACTCTGCATTCCAAATTCTCAGTGACGATGAACTCATTCAAAGTGTGAGGGAAGAATTCATTGATGATTCACTCTCAAACGCATGCGAGATTTGGCTGAATGGAAACGAGTCGAAACAACAGACTTTGACCGATATGTTCAAGAAATGATACATTTCAATACAGTATGTTCGTACAAACGCAAACAAAATTGTTTTCATTTCATTAAATTACATTACATTCTAAAGCAAAATTCGTTTTTTTACTAAGAAATAACCTTTTTTTCGTGAAATATCCAATTATCCGGATATTCGATTATCCGAATGGGGTCTGATCGCAATTGATTCGGATAGTTGGAGTTCTACTGTACAACATAAATTCATCCCGATCCAGCCTTTTAGAACAAATTTGAGCGGCAGTAAGTTTGTAACGAAACGTAGAATGAAATGTTTTATGGCATAAGCAAATGGAAATACAAAGCTACGACACTGATACGTATAAGACTGATTGAAGCAACCGAGAAATCATTTCAACAATCATCATGCTTCACAGACTTGCTAGGTAACAAAGCAAAAGATGACCTTAGCAGAGACAGGGTCAAGTTAATTTAGTTAAGACACAAATTTTCGAATAAATTTTAAGCTGCAGAATACAATTAAATCCTAGAAATAATTATGTTGGGGTCTGTTTGGTTGGATTTTCAGGCACAAATGCCATATTTTGTCAAGCACAAAACAGACACTCAAGTAATCGACCAACCTATTTCAATTAACGTCGGAGAGGAATAACACAACGGGCTATTGGTGAAGGTCCAGAATCAAACCCGAAGGGAAAGAATCGGGGGTAATGCCACGTAATTTTGAACCACGGTCAGGTGACGAGGTTACACCCGAGTTGGCAACCCACTCTCCAAACTTCTACAACACGAGAACGTGAGGCCATTACAGATTTAACGTGCAGCAGCCCCCTTGAATACGTCGGTCTTTGGTTGGATTTTAACTCGCAACCCTTTTGTTACTAATCCTTTGATCTTCCAACTGGTCTACCGCTGCCCCTCAAGCAATTGACAAAAATACAGAAAGAAAGTAATTCTCTAACATAAGAGAGAAATACATTGAAGTTAAGTTACAGGAATAGAACATGAACCGTATAATTCGCAGGTTGATAGAGCAGTAGCAAAGCCACTGAAGAAAAGGAGAAATAGTTAAAGTTACTTCAAGTTAATAAAGAGCACATTACCTGATTGGTACACATTTTTCGAATAAATTTTCAAAAGTATAAGCGTGTAGTAATTATAACTAACTTGCAAACAAATAGGGTACAAACAAATTTTTACTTTTGAGATTTTATTTTGTATCTAATCGTTTTCATAATTTTTGGAGCAATACTTAATTCCCTCAATGTCGATGTAAAATACACAAATGATTGTAGGTCACCAAAGCATGTCGTCTATGTGTGTGTGGTTAGTTGCATTTTACCAAGTTTAATCAGCTTGATCCCTGTCTACGAAATTAATTGTGGATAACAATTGTTCAGCGGAAGTCGTGCTTATCATCCAGCTTCCTTTCCATCGCGTGGTGGTGACTTATTTAAACTCGTGTTTCGAGGAATACCTTCGCGGTGAAGATAAGAACTCATTCATTTGTGTTTTGTGACGGATATAGGATATATCCGACGCTTTGAAGAGATTTAAGCTCAATGTCGTGCCCTCAATAACAATCGCCGCAGCATTTAAAAATGAAGAACACGACCTTCTCTCAACCTTTTGAGATAACTTTTAAGAGCAACTAAATAGAAAAAAAAATGTAGAGTTGGAATGAATAGCATAAATTATTCCACTAGACGTATATTTGTTACTTAATTTAAATAATAATTACGCTTTTTTTATGCAATGATGGTTCTTTGATTCGTTGTAGAGTGTACAATGGGCATAAAATTGAACTTTTAGATCGAACTAAATATAAATCTTGGAAATAGTCAATTCTTCCCTCCCTGAATTTCTAAGGAATGAGACAGTAGCAGAATTCAGTCTTTCCAAGAACCGTGATTGACTTGCTTTCTATACACATAAAAAAAGCTTGGTATTTCAAATAGCCTCTTTAGCTCTATTAGTATAGATAAACTAAAGGATACAGAACGCTTATTAACCTGTGCAGTTCTTACCAAAACAACCCTAAGTGGATATTACTGGCAGGCGAGGGAGGTTGCTAGACAACGTCTTTACTTTTTGTATTTCTATTTGTTGTATTTTATCTTTGATATATTTTGTTTTAATATCTCTTTTATTTGTGTGGTTGCATAGATTGTAATGGCATGCTACTTTCGAGATAAAGAAATCATTATTATTTCAACACTTAAGGAGGTTTTGTCAAAATATCTCGTTCATCAATATCTGGCCAATATAGCTAATGGCGAGTTATCTCGTCATAAAAATACTGGCAATATTTTAATGATGACGAGATCAAAATGTAGTCAGTTTCCTTTCAATGACGAGCAATATCGTCCACCAAGATGCTGCATAGGATTGAGAATGTGTAGTTTTTGCTAATGACAATATACCTCGTTGAAATCACTACTAGGAGGATTCCAACATTCTGTCCTTGACACTGAGTTATTTCGGCACATTTAGTTGTTTATTTGAAAACAATTTAAATCATGCAATGTAATCGGATGTGAAATAAGGTTTAATTTAAAAATTTCTTTTGAATTATATACTGTTTTTTAAACTTCTTCCTATTGCATTAATTGTACTAAAACAGCTTTACAAGTATATAATCAAAAAGTACAAGAATCAAATTTTGAAATATTATTTCCAGGAGCTTTACAGAATTGTTACATTCAGTTATACGATAGTCCTATGGTAACTAGCTCACTAAACACCTAAATAGCTCCAGTAGACGTATTTTCTAACTCGTCAATTAGAGCAGCGATTTTCAGCCTTTTCCAACTCAAGGCACATAAACTAAATATATTAAAATTCTGCCTCACAATGAAATTACACTCTGCCATGTATATGAAATGCCGTTCTGACATTATTCTTTATTAATTTACAAAAATATTTTTAGACCGTTTTGCTTCGAAGTGGCTTTAAAAAATATTTTTGAACAAATAAATTTATATTTCGTAACAATAAAATAATACGTCGAATTATTTATTACGGGTGTTAAAAATACGTGCATTGCTTGAAATTATTTGCAAGCATACGTGCCAAAAGGTCAAAACCAAACCATCGAAGTGAAATATATATCATACAATTTTAACCAATTCATTATCCGTACGGCAGATCCGAAAATCGCTGCTCTATGGACACATTTAAGATTCCTAAATCAAAATACAGATTTTTTTTTTTCGATTTAAAATTTTGTACAAAATCCGAAAAGACGTAAACCAACTGAAACAAATTTAAATTGTTTTTTAATTCAATCTCAAAACCTAATTTATTTTCCCACTGCAGGCACACTTAAGCCTCCTAACTCCAGGAAAATAAACTACATAAAACTCCAAGAACGCGGCGGGAGTACATGAAAAACATACAGTCGGAGGCTACTGTTTGATCAAGTTGCTTGAGAAAGTTATATGCAATCTTTCTTTTCTCTGGTGAGCAATTTGTTTCACGCAGAAAGAAAAAAAAGTATCGCAGTCATCAAGACTATACAATGTGTGCCGATAAAGTAAGACGTGAATTAAGTCGGCATGTATCAAAACCTGTGGTGGGCTGAAAGGATAAGCTTTGATAAACGCACTATTTAAATAGGCGTTTGCACCCTGTCAGCTTTTACTTGAGAAGATTGAAACACGAATGAGTATCAGAATCTACTCCACTCGTCACTCCCATTACTTCATTTTGCATCAAAAATACTTTCACTTCATGTAATTAAAAGAGCACGAAGTGATTATAAATGAGGTAATAATTTCACCCTTTTAAAGGAGAGCATAAGAAATTAATTACATTCTTGACTTTTGGAGCGTGGCTAGAAAGATGCTGCATAGGATTGGGAATGTGTAGTGTTTTCTTTGAATCGAAACAACCGATGGCATATCTGCGTGATTAGTAAGAATATATACTTTATGCATATTATACATATATAAGAATTTATATATATTTATAAATTCTTGAAATTCTATAAATATGTTAAAGTTATGTGGTATAACAGACATATCCTGAGGGGACAAACTAAGTATGCTCCTGTTTATAGAAAAACATGGTTAATCCGATAAGAGAAGGCATAAAGTCTCATGAATATTACCTCTAAAAAATAGATAAGATCTTCCAAACTACAAAATTTACTTGCTAACAGGCAACGTATATTTGCTAGACTATTTACTATGAACCAATAAACACTACTATTTTATTATAGAAATCCATTTTATACCATACTCCGTCGTTTTGGAAATGCGGTTTTACTCAATAGCTGATCTTAGTCCTCTAATTTACGATTAATTATTGCGCCAGGCATTTGTCCATTCAGGTTTTTAATTATTTTTTAGTTTTAATTTTTAATTTTTTGAACATTAAACATCTTTATAAGCTTAACAACTTTTCTTTCCATGTCTTTTCAAGACCCATAGTGTGAACCTCTTTGTTTAAACAGTATGAATTGATTAACATCTCATGCTTATTGGGCAGTCTATTACGTTTCAATGACCCGTTATCAAATTATTATTAGTTTGAATGAATGTAAATGACAAATAATTTCAGTGAAGATTAAGATATACTTAACAAAAGATTTCCGGATTCTAACACATTTTCACCCAATCATCTAATATAAATCTAATCGATCTGAAATCTCTTTTGATAAGTTTGAATGCTGATTAAGTTAGTTACTATGTTAATCAGATTAGCGTGCAAGACGACAGGCTGATAATATATCATTGAATTTGTTTTGTTATAAGAACCTGAAGTGGAGCTTAAGATTTCTATAAAAAAACTGAGCAAGGAAGGTACTAAAGAGCTTAAGAAAAATATTGTAGTTAAAAAGTTGTATCAGAAAATGTGTGTATGTGAAGCCGATTATTAATACAGTATCGAATTTAAATAAAAATGATTACCAACTGTATTCGACAAAAAATATTAGAAATTATGGATACAATCATGTTCAATTCTAAAAAACACTAAAAAAATTTCAAAAAACTAATTTTCTTCATAGTCTGTAGAAAATTAAAATTTTAAATTATTAGCTTTATTGTTTATATTTTTTTTAAATTCTGAAGCTTACATCAATTTAAATATTACAACGGAATAAATAATTTTCAAAACATGGACAGAATAATTCTTATGAATTTATTATGAATTAAAAATGTAGATAAGGGAGAAATGACTTCTGGTGTACAAAAACTTTTGAGAACTAGGTCATGTAGAATATGGTTTTCAATAAAAATAATAAAATTCTAATCTTATGTGTCCGTTAATATATAAGATAACGAGCTACATATTTAAATATCACACAAACAAAATAGAGTATGTTGCAAAAATTCAACTTAGTTATTAGTTTATTTCAATTTATATCAATTTATTTATTAGCTATCAATAAATTCAATGATAAACTCATTTACTAAAACTTTTTAAACTGAATATTTAATTTCACACTATCGAGAAACTAAAAGAAAACACATTTTTCACAAACTGTTTGCAAATCTCCGATCGTGGAATTTCACAGTAAAGTAGATCACTTCAGTTAAAAAGCTTCAATTACGTACTCGGGGAAGTTAGTAGGTATTAAATGAGCGTTCGAAGATGCAAAGAGTAAGATAAAAATGAACATATTTTACAATTCCTTCGAATTCATAATTAATTCAACCAATATATACATAAATACAAATTTTACACTCAATAAGCAGAAGCAATTCATCTTAGCATAGTTCTAAATGCTTCATTTTGTTCCTGTGATTGAAATCATCTAAAAAAGCTAGTTAATTTAATTTTATCTAGGGCTTATGCTATTTTTAAATAAATATATGAGAAAATAGCTATTTTGCTCCTATAAATTAGAATATATATAAATTATAATATTTAAGTTGATACTATTTCAAGTTAAACAATAAATTAATAATGTAAATTGTTATTTATTAATGAAAGTTTGATAAAGAAACGAAAAAAAGTAGGTTATACAAATCCGTCAACGTAGTATCATGTTGAAGAATTTTTATCATATTTTTACTTTTCTTATAAGATTAGTTATCGAAATAAATCACGGTGTTTTAATTTATCAACTAGCTGCATTTTGGACTAAATATTAAACCTGAAATATTTTAAAATGTAATAAGATATTTTTATTAAAGTATTTCCGATAGAGGCTCATTTTATCACTTATATCGTGAACTTATGTAAAGATATAGCACAGTAATATAAGGAACGTGTTGTAAATTGGTACAAGTACACTTTACGCATATAATTTTCGCATTAACTGATAATATACCCCACCTATTAATACAAAAATTTCCATAGAACTGTATACCTTTAGAAATTTTTTTTGTAAGGTAATAGTTGGTTCTCTCTCATGGTACAACATAATATACCTTCGACCGTCATATTTTATATCTTAAATCGTTTTACGTTGTGATACCTTAAATTGTTGCACCGCATACCGTCATATGCTGTACTTTCAACAATGGGATAATACTATTTTCGCGTTAAATATTTCCGTTTTAATCTATGAATTGATTGAATCACAGTACTTAACGTAATAAACAAATTTGTAACAATTTTAAGGTCGAACAACTGAAATAAATCAAACCAAATGAAGCTAAAATCAATAAAAATCAGTGTATTTTGTAGAAATATTTGAAAATTTTATACTTTTATGTGTCAAAGTAGAATTGTATCAAGGGATGTCGCTGCAAATAATTTTTCGTGGTTATAAATGGATGCCTTAAGTTCATCGCGGTTATGATTGAAGGAGAAATCAGTGGAACATGAAGGCCTATTATCGGTTTTAAGATTTTGGTTTTCATTGAATGCATCATATGGTCAATCAGTAATATAAGAGGTTATATGGGTATTGTCATTAAACATACTTTCATTCGAAGGGCATATTCCTGTCACTTTAAATACTGTGAAAACGTGAAAAGCTTGGAGTAAGTTTTTAATACGTCAGCACCAGTCTTGGTTTGTAGATAAAGTTTTATCTCTAATCTCAATAGAATGTTAATTGTAGACAAAATTATTCTTAACTATTCAAAAATTGATGTGCTTGTAATAAGAATGAACTAAACTAAACCTGAATAGAAGACAAAAATTGGTTCTAAAGATGCACCACAGATCAAGTTTTACAATACCAACACCTATACAAGCTATACTCATACATATTTACTTGTTCTGTAAAGTAACCATTTTTGTTATTTTGCTGTATCTAACAAATACAAAATCATGCTATTTAAAAATCAAAAATTTCGTTTCACAGATAATTACATTTGGTGTAATTATCTACTTCAGTTCTGATTTCAAATGTACAGTAACGTAGTTCCTTTTACAAATTAATTAATTTTGGAAATTACTCAGAAAACAGAAATAAGTCATTGGTCAAGGTTTAAAAATATGAAAAGGGCACCAAAACAGTACGTAGAACAAGATGTTACAAATGGTGATTACACTTTTTAATACAAAATGTTTTCTCTAGATACCAGAGGTATTTAATTTAGTTCAAGGTGCATGTGGTCCAAGATGGAACTTTCTACTCTTCATAATATTGAATGGATGACTTCATAAAAAATAACGATGCTTTTAAATTAAACATGTTTCATGGTAGTATTTTATTTTATTGTGAATATTATGTTCTTATTACATGCAAATGTACCAATAATAAATTATGTATAAAGATAATATATTAAGAAACCCCTAACTATCTAACTGCTTAATATACAATTCAGAACATGCATTTAATTGCGCAATCGATTTTAGCGTTTTAAATTCTAATAATTTTAATTACTCATGAACAGGTTACGACAGACACTAGATAATGTCAATATGGTGGCAGGTGATATTATGATGGAAGACATTGAGTATGAGTGGCCGGGAGATTTTAATTATAAGAGAGTCACCATTAACATTAAAAAACATTTGGTGTGAATATTACGACACATATATAGAAAATTGAGAATTGTAAAAAACAAAAAACAAAAAAATTACATAAAATAGAAATTTATAATTCCTTAGTTTAGAATGAATTCGTAGACAGCATACAAAGAGAGGGGTTGTATTCCTAAACAGTCTAAAGCATTTCAGAATAATTTGGCATGTTTAAAACAAGTTCAGGAAATAGTGTTGATGAAATTTAAAAAAAAATTGTAAAATAAATAGCAATAAAGAGTCAAATTAGTTACCTTACCGTTCAAATTTTGACAGAAATTCCACAGTAATCCAACGGATGAGCGAACTACGAGAAACCACAAATATTTTATCCTCGTCTTCAGTTTGTTTTCTCCAGCAATAAATGCAAATCACTGCAGAATTTTGTTTTCGAGAAACATCTAACAGTATGTCACGGAGAACAAAAACAACCGCCGGAGAAAAGTATAAGAGAAAGCAGAAAAGAAATTTCGCCGGTTCAGACGATAAGCACTATTTTGGATATCAACACAACTCGGTCGTAGCATCAGCCACCACTGACGGACTGAGAACTACTGGCGATCTGGCGTGAGGGGAAAATGCTCAGTCGTACGTTGGCATCGGTGGAAGACGTTGGCGCGGTCGATTTTGAAGAGTGTGGGGGAGGAAAGGTGCGTGAGATAGAGGAATAACATGGCATCGCGTGGGAATTTATTGAGTTCTGGTATGTAATATGCTGCGATTCATACAGCCGAAACTAGCGACCATTTGTAGTAAGAAAATAACATTTGGAAAAGCAGGTTGCGAAATAGAATGCATGAATATGTTTGGAAGAAATAATTCCACCTAAATTTAGCAAAACATTTTCTGGCGATTTTTCAAATGAATCCGTGAACACAACTTCTAAGATCATGGCATTTTTGTTTCGTTTAGAGAAAAATAAACTTACAAAGCATAAGAATAAAAATTACCGAGACTCTCTTCCCCTTAGTATTAATTGAAGATATGCTTATTTTTTAAGTATAGTACCGGTCCCATTTATTAAAAAAAGCTATAATAAAAATGTAGATTTCCCTGAATAATAGCTATTTGAAGAAACTAATTTGAATTTAGTTAGATTTGGACAAATTTCTATTATACAGTGGTTCCCAAAAGTGTTCATACGTAAAAAAACTACATAAAATAGATTAAAAACATACTAAAACTTTTTTTTGGAAAATTAATAATCAAAAAGTAACAAAAAAATTACCTCACAAATTTCTTCGTGCACTTCAAAAAAATTTCTACGTATTAGTAAATATTGTAATATTTTGGTAAATTAGTACTTGGTGGGAAATACTATAGCATCCATAACAGCTTTAAAACGTCTGTGAATATAGTTCACTAGCTTTTTGGTAATTTCTGCATCATCTCTTTCTTCATTCATTATTGTTTTTAGTTCACTTTTCGTTTTATGTCGTGTCTCCGTACTCTAACCTCTAGTCCTCTCCAAATGTGTTCTATTGGGTTTAAATCCGGTGACTGAGGTGGTATTTTCAGAACTTGTGGATAGAGACGCCAGAGCCGAACGTTGAGAGCCGTGTGCTTAAGATCGTTTTCTTGATAAAAAAAAAACAAAGTTGTTTCCAATACCCAAATTTTGAGCTGATAATTTTAAAATATTTAAATAAAGAGCATTATTCATTATATCATTAATAAATACCAAATTACTTAGTCCTGTTGCTGACATTTCCAACTTTCTTCCTCCTTTTTTCTTCTCTATACAATTATACGCCCATCGGAACCAAAAATGTTCAGTTCGCTTTCTTCTGCAAATTAGACATGGTTCCAATACGTTTCTGGCCAATTTATCATTAATTTTTCGAAGGAAAGCCTAAGCTTTCTATTTTTCACACTTACAAGACTTTTCTTCTGTCAGAAATCTCATTTAATCCACCTGTTCTAAGCACTCGTCCTACAGTTTCAGGTGAAATTGAAAAAGAAAATATTTCAGTTAATTCCGTAGAAATTTTTGCAGTACTGAAACAAATTTTCAAACTATAAATCTCTGATCACGTTTTTATTAATTTTTCTGGACGACATTTTCTTACCTAGTTTTCAATCCTATTTTATTTTTTAAGGCGTTTTATCACACAATGCAACGTTTTATGGGACAAATTTACTAATTTAGCAACATTCCGAATTGATTTACCACAACAATGATAAAAATAATTAATTTTCGAATGCTGTTCGTTGTTTCCTTACGACTACGAGTCATTTTTAAATAATAAATAGAATATAACAAGGTAAGTAAGCAAAAATTAAAGCCAAACGATTTTTTAAATGTCACCACAGTGCAAAAATAAAAAAATAAGATATAGACGATAATTTTATGGATGAATTTATATGAAAATGTTTCGGTGTACGATTACTTTTGTGTAAGGTGTTCTTTCTCTGCCTCATTGCATTTTCATTTTTATCCAAAGAAAATGAGTCAATATTTTTTTAATGTTAGACATGGTTCAGAATAACATGTATATGATATGAAAAAATATTGGAATTAAATTCAAGAAGGCTACACCGCTTTTTCTACAAATTTTTAAAGTGTTCGAACACTTTTGGGAGCCAATGTACGCTATTGAATCAGAAATATTTTGATGGCTTTCGCTTGATTGCCATTTTAATTAAAAGAAATGCAAATTAAAATTTTTCATTCCATTTAAATTTTAATCTTAAGAACTAATGCTAAAAAAGAATTTAAGAATTCCTATAAAGTTGTTGATCTGTTCTGAAAATTATTTTATAATTATCATAATCGTTTTTAGAAACTGTTTTCAAAAATTTTTGCTGTTTCATTGCTAAATTTCAAAGTAAAAATTACGCATTATCGTATAATTTAAGAAAAAATGTACATTTAATTATAGATTTTATGAAAAGTTTGTAAAGTTCATTTTTTTAATATCTGATTTTTTATATTCGCTTGAATGAAGAATTTTTTTGAATACCATTTGGAAATTATTTGCTTATAATGTAGGAATACTAAACAGAAATTTGAACTTTATTTTACAGTATATATTTGTATGTTAAATTTATTAAAAGCGTAATTCGAATCAATCAGTGTTGCTCATAGTTTTTGCCTTATTTTAGTTATTGGAAGTCTGGCTTAATTAATATGGATGTAATCTTGTCAAGGGCTTCAGAATAACCAAAAATCTGGATATTTAATAACGGGTGACTAGTTATACGAGATTAAATTACAAAATTAGTAAGATGATCAAATGTGAGAAATACGACAAAATATACCAAATTTTTGTTCACGACGTACTTAAATTGTATTGTAAAAACATGCCATGTGACGTCGCATTCGGAATACAAATAGGAAGTTCGCTCCACTACAAAAATACCTCCACCAGGGATCACTCTTGAAAGGAAAGATAAGAGGACAACACCTCGTAAGTTTGAGCCACAGTCAGATGACGAGGTTAACACCAGCGCTGGAGGGTCATTTGAGGATGGTTGGTTGATTGATTGATTATTTTCGTATTTTGTGGCGCAATGTTCATATTTGGTGAAGCTGTACCAAACACGTCAAGCAAAATGTGATAGGAAAACAAGCAGGCATTGGGAACAGAGTAGTGGAATGAAAGCAAAAAAAGATCGCTTGGGTATCCTGAGAGCACGAAACTCATATTACTAACACTTACTAAAGAGAATAAACCCCACTTGAAACGAAAAGAAAACTGAAAAACCTCGGGTCTGTAATACCCATAAACACCTAAGAGATGTGCCCATTAGGTCAGGACATTTGAGGCCAGATTTAATGTGCACCAGTCCCCACGTACATGAGTCTTTGGTTGGATCGAGTTTTGAGCTCCAATCCTACAATTACTAAATTGCGTCTCTACGAACTGGGCTAATAACCCTAGTACTCTATTAGGCTAGGCCTCCACTTGCAATTTCTAGTCGCGCGATTTTTCAGTCGCAAAAATAAAACACATCATTTATAATACAAGTGCACAAACTTGCGACAAAGCAATCGCAGCGATTAAAAAGTTGCAACCAGTCCTATTTTCGCTGCTACGCGACTGTCGCTCTTCCCAGTGAATCACACAGACAAACATGGACATACACCCACTTGCGATAGTTTAGTCGCAGTTCTAAAGCAGTCTTGGTCTGGTCTCTGCTTAAAACACTATAAATACTTGTTCAAAATTGTTCTGACAGCGAATCTACCGGATTTGATGATGGACGAATATTAATAGTAATTGATACGCAGTTACTCATTAAAAAATTGAAAAGAAGAATTTAAAGAAATTGAAGATTGTTATTGATTGACCAAGTATTCCCAACAATTCATCAAAACTACTTTTTAACATTCAATATTACTGGAAAAACTTTGCATGATGCTCACATAAATCTTCAAATAACTTGTAAAACTGAACTTTCAATAATCTGACTTGTCATTGGATGTACCCAAAAACGATGCTTCTTCCGTTTACTTCTATCCCGAAGCAAAAGAGCAATCTCACTAGTAGCTTCAATGACATCCATTGGAAAACTGTTCTAATTTAAGGGGTTAGGTACTTCTTAAATGTCAAAATGTGCAAAAAATCACTACATTTCGAATCTTAATATCTCCAGGAATAAATTATTAACATAAATGAAATTTTGTATGCAGATTTTAACTACCTTTATCTTTTGTAAACTAGTTTAAAAAAAATTTCTACCCCTTAAATATATTGTAAATTGGACCAAAATGAAATGCATTGTTTTTGTTGTTAGAATATTATATGGTGCATTGCGCGCAGTATTCTGGGCAAAATAATTATTATTCTGAGCTGAATTTTTTTATGTACTTAAAAATATATAATATAATTACAATGACGAAGTCTTGTATTTTTTTTTTTTAATTTCTTACAAAAAATTTTTAATAAAAAAAAAAAAGTGCATTTTTTTTAAACACAAAGTTAACCTTTTTTCAAAAACTTTCAACAAGATAGACAAAAAAGTTGGTCATTTTAAACACAAAAATGGTTTACATAATGAATTAAAATTTCATGTAATTCTAACCAACCATTCCAGAGAAATCTTGTGCGCAAGTGGTAAAATCACAGTTTTGAGATATCGTCGTTAAAAACAATTAGCTTGTGAAATTCTTTCGCATTAAAGAAAGGAAACAAATGAAACTAAAAGTAGAATTCAAAGTACATTGTTCCCAGATAAAAAATATAATTAATTAAACAATGCACATGGAGATGGCTTTAGCAATATAAAGCGTAGTCAAATTACATTTTTGTGATCACTGATATCGACGAAGTACAAAATGTAAACAAACCATTTTGGCTCTAAATGTTTGATTAAGGGCTTCACTCTTTTAACCATAACTTCCGTTCTAGAGTGAAATTTTACACCAGGTTTGTTTTAAAACGTTGCTAAGAAACAGAACATTAAAATTAGATCATAACATTTTTTTTTTGAAAATTTAAAAGGTACCTAACCCTTTATCTATCGTAGAGTGCACCTTCTAGATTTTCAACGATAGCGATTTTTTAGTCGCCGCGACTAGAAATCGCAAGTGGAGGCCTAGTCTTAGGGAATTAAAGGGAAATAACAGTAACATTTCTCTGTATTATCAAGTTTTCTTATATAAACGATTTCAATATTTTTGAATAAATTTGTCTTCATATAAAAATGCGGCAGCATACAAAATATATCAACCAGTTGTTTGATATAACAACGCGCAACTTTAAGCTGGATATTATTTTCAGGAGAAAGTTCATAGTTATTTAAATCCATGACATTGAAGAAAATAAGCTTTACCTCCTCTCTACACACACGGGAGATTTTCAACTTAAGAATGCATTACTAATCTCGGCCATTTAAATGTTGGTTATTAATGTAATATTCGTTCGTCACATTTTGAGTTATCTTAAACTTTTGATATATTTTTTAATTTTAAGTTTGCTACACGCATTTAAAAGAGTATTTTGTAAATTAATTAATAATTTGAAGAGTTAAAAATCCGCTCTTGCACATATTTATTCTTAGGTAAAAAATCATATTTCATTATTAAAAATCTATTTTTAAAATAGCATACTAGCTATTTTTATAAGGGGTTAATATTTAAGTGGTATTTAATGTGTTAACCTGGTTTTATTTTGTTATCAAATTTGCTTTAAAGTAATTTGAAGACAAAATGAAGTATTTCTTATGTTTGTAACTTTAACAAATCGTTATTAAAATATAATTTTATTGTCTTATAAATATTGTATGCTTAGAATCATAAGTCATGATTCAAATAATTGTAATTTAAATACGTAGATTCCTTCAGTTTTGATTTTAAGCAAATTGTAATACTTTTAAAATTATAATGATACACTTGACTACTTAAAAGTCAAGGACCCTTCAAAACTCAGACTCAGTCCCTTTTGTATATATACAGATCGAATACGATTTATGTTACATGCAACTTAATAATATGTTATTTTTAAATTGAAAGGCATTAAATTAAATTTTTAAGTTAGTGTTTTCTGTTAGTTATTTTTTAAGATGACACGGAAGTATTGAAACCACCTTAAAATAAGATAAAAAACTATTAAACATCTATATTTTATACAATTTCAGATACACATGACTGATATTTGTAAAGACATGAAACGCAGGTTTTTTGTTAAAGAATGACATAAAATGGATTTAAAAAAAATCGAAATTTGGCTGACAGTTCAGTTTATTTATCCGGGTTCTTTTAAAAATCTAATACTTGATTTTTATTTAAAAAGACGAAACAAACTTATGAAAACAACGAAATTGTGCACCAATAGCTATAATATCTCGATGACCTATTGGAAAACAACGGTTCGGTCTTTTCGTACAGTACACATTTTAGATTTTATTCTCTGGAAAACGTAAGAAAATGTTTTCCAAATGTTGGCTGAAACTTATAAAGCAATTCCCTTAAAGGTTTCCATGGAAACAGCAAAGTTATCGCAATTGCACTTCTGAAATCTTCAGTGACACTGATTTGTTTGACCATGACGAAACATTAAAAAAGACTATGAATTGAAATAAATTGAATTCAAAAGAATAATTTGGTTGAATTTTGAGGACTGCAGTTATTTTACCAAGATAATATTATCTGGAGTTGCTTGGGTTGAAATGACGAACCAACCGAAGAATCTTGTACTCAGTTTTTATATCAATATCTTTACTTGCGGTACTCTCCAAACTTACATACCATTCCAACGTAAGACATTTGAAGCTTTAACAGATATAACGTCCACCAGTCCACGACGAATTTTGGTTGGATCAATTTTCGAATTCACACCTTTCCGGTAGCTCGTTACGCTTTCATGGTTTAGTGATTTTTAAGAAACTTACATGAAATTTAAAATTTCTTATAATCAATTTTAAAAAACGTATTACCCATCTACCTTCCAGTTTTCTAGAAACCCATTGATGGAATTTCTCACTAGTGAATAACAAACTCATATATAGATTTTAATTTTATTTACCATTAGGACAAGATATTCAGTTGCTTTAGAGTAATGTTTGTGCAAAAATGTCGCCAGTGTAAATTTACATAACTGTGATGAACTTAGACGACACTACAAAAATCAACTTCAATAAAGTGGTATAGATATCAGTTGTAACCTATTTTCACCACGAAATGCCTTTTTTTTTATTGCATTGTCTTTCACATACTGTGCTCAAATAGTGTGAACACGTACTTTCAAATACACAAGCCAGATGGCGCTTGCCTGAATCGACATATAATATCGATAGATCGCCCGATGCAGCTCGCATCTATATCGGCACATAGTATGGATAGATGATCTATGATGAGAAATTTTTAAGTACGATGCATATCACATTCAATTTAGCTTTATGATAACAGATGCTATTTTCCTCTATCACAGCTTCCCTATTCGCGGCCGCTCAACAGAATAATTTCAGCAAGTTGTTGAATGCATTCACACTCGGCAGTGAACGGCAACACAGTACAGCCAGCCAGTCGTAATCATCCATTGCACGACCTTGCATACAAAAGCACACTTGTGATCTTAGATCTTAATTTAGAATCTGCTATCGGAAACCAATCAAGTAGTGGTAGCAACTCTCGAATATTGACTAACTTCTGGAGGGGGAGTTTCTGATGAACTTAGTTACAGCTACAAAAATTAACATACCAGAATGTAGTATATATAGTAGTATAACCTTCTACCATGAGGTACTTTTAGATAGACAAAATTGCTATGTATTTCACGTCTTGGCTAAACGTATTTGCCAAGTTACGATAAATATTGATTAGTTACTAATTTGTTGTGAGCCAAATTTATATAAATGTGTATTAGTTTATTATACTTGCAGACGCAAAACGTCAATGCTGATTATGAACAGCTCATTCGCAATAATGACAAGAGTTCAAAATATACAACATTTCAGAATAAAGTATTTCGCTGCTTGGGGGAGCGTAGTACTGCCACACACATGGGTATAAAATGCAGAAATACTCGGTTTTATTTTAAAATGACAAAAAAAAAAGGATAAATAAATTTAAACGGGACGAAGATATTTTTTGCAATCATTCCATTTTTACTGACAAAAATTCATCCATTAACGTATCTAATTCATTTTTTCAGCATTACATGTCCAACAATATTTTTCGTGTAAAAAAAAACATAAGTCATTTTAGGGCATGGGTTGAAAACGTTTTTCGGGTAATCAATAATATAATATGAGATAACTGTTGGGTTGTTGGAGAGTATTAATTTTTAACATTAGTATCGAGAGAATAATGCCACATATTAAAGATAACATAACATAAACGATAACATATATTAAAGATAACATAACATAAATGATAACATGTATTAAAGATAACATAACATAAATGATAACATATATTAAAGCAGAAACATATTGCAATGCATTATTTTAAGAAAGACAGATTTAATTAAAAAATATAGCGAATGCTGAGTTTTTTAAATTGGAGTAAGAAACGTCATTCACACACCCAAAAGATAAGAGTAGCAAGAGCACATCCGGATTTAGTGTTTGCCTACAGGATACTATTTGTTCTTTTAGCAGCATATATATACCAGAACTTCGAAATACGCTATAAAACAACCCGTTCTGTAAACATCGTAGACCCGTTGCTGAAGCATTTTAGCCTTGAACATGGCAGATCTGAGATGTGTGCTTAACCTGGATCCTGTTTGCACCAGTAAGATACCTACATTAAAACTATCGTGACCTGGCTAAGAAACAGTTTCCTTTTATACGAAAATATTTCATTCTTATTTAGACTATCACAATGTAAATTAAGTGAATTAACTTAAATTTCAAATAGCTGACCCATTAAGACACAGGGATATTTTTATTTAATTTTTCAATTATACAAAATGCAATTCAAAAATACGTTTACACATACCAGGTGGTCATAATTAACTTAATCTATATATGAGCCCCTAAAAAAGAAATTATCAACGAATCTTTATTGAGAGATTTAAAGGTATGCGCTCGAGAATTGTGCAAATAATTAGAATCGAGCTCTCACGGCTAAGGACAGTTAAAATTTTGAATAACAGTACTCGATTTTTTTAATACCATTATTATCGACACAGCTAAAACGCAAAAATGGCGTTGAAATCTTACATTTAGGTCCGAAAACGACTTCGAAAAAGCACCGTCAAAGGTGCGATAATTCACGCAATTCGCATAAATCAAAAGCCAATCGGTAGCCACGTCATCGCAACCAGTCCTATTAATAGTGTAATTTACGGTTAGAAGTTTAGTCAGTTGGATCGGCGAAGAACAGTATCTACTATTCTTCGCTTGGAGAACAAAGCGAGTTTCCTTTTAACAGCGTGGTGAACTGATCAAGCACTAATACATGAATGGTCAAAACATCGCAAAAGCATCGCGTGTTTTCTGTTGAACCCATAATCTACGACGAGTCAATGTTCAATTCAACTTGTTAATGACTTGGTACAAAAATGTGAAGAAAATTCAATGCAATTCGTTGAAACTTGCGGTCGCTAGGTACTCGTATTTTGGGCAATTACTTTATGACAACCCAGTAAATATTGGGTTGCAAAAGTTCGTCCCGTTTTTTGACAAAAATTGAAGAAAATTATTTTATTTACAGAAAATTACATTTAATGAATATATTTGTATGTATCGTTCTGCTCTATGACCTTTCTCCATCTCTCCGGTAGCTGAATAATCCCGCGCTCCTAGAAGTACTGAGGTTTCTGGCTATAGAACCAGGTGACGAAACTTTCTGTACCACTTACGGACCGTGGAATCGTGAACGGCACCTTCACCATAATCAACACAAATCTTCCTTTGCGTCTGCGAAGCATTCTTGCCTTTTCGGAAGTGAAAAAGCTTATGTCGAAAATGTTCTTTAATTTTTGTCATTTTGCTTTAAAAAAAAAAAAAAACGCAGACCAATGACTCAATTTTTTCCGAAGTACACACTTAGGCCCGGTGCACACATCTGATTTTTTTTGACCTGTGCGGCACCAAAGCCAAACTATGCACACAAAACCGTGAAGTGACGCAAATACTCATTTAACGCCATTTGCGATAAATATTCTATCGAAGAAAACGTGTTTATTTCGCTTAATTGAAGTAAAAAAAGTATATTTTGAAACAAAATAGACGTTACTGGATACAACCATTTATAGAATATTATTTATATTCCATTTATTTATGAAAACGAGGTACTTTTCAGAACGGAGACGCATGTACGGCGAGCTGCGGTGCCGTGGGGAAGTGCGTCACAAATAGCACGCAAGTTGGACCTGCATCGCCGCAGAGGCGCCGGAGGCATGTGTGCACTACTCCATTGGATCTATTGCATCTGAGACCGCACTTGCGTTGCAGCAGCGGCGCCGCACGTTGAAAAACCGGATGTGTGCACCGGGCCTTAAACTTCTTATTTCAAGCATCAAAGTTTTACATGTGTGAAGTACGGAGATAACACTTCGGTTTTGCGATGCAATGTCATTAAGCGCTATAAACGGGACGAACTTTAGCACCAACCCCATACATCTTCTTCTTCTTGAGGGGAGGAAGATCCCTTCGTGTCACCCGTAACTTTGGGTATTTCAGATTTTCCATGTTAATGGCTGGGAAATTCCTCTATTAGGAACCAACCCCACACAATACATGAAATTAGTAAAAAACACTACATACTAATTTAAAAAATATGTATGTTTGATACTTCTGTATGATACTTTCATTGATTAGTTTTAAAATTTGGGTATCTGTTGAATCACTGACGTCTTGACGTGTTTCCAAAGTTTTGCTAAATATGTTATATGGTGTCTGTAGTTCTCAAATACTCACCGTAAGGGAAAGAATATTTTGCTGTGGAAACCAGGACATACGTTCCTTTTTGAAGTGATATATATATAATTTTGCAAACGTAAAAATCTAAAACAATTCTTTAAATTAACTTTTGGGATGAAAGTTGTAAAAATTTTTCTTTTTCGCAATTGTTACGGTAATTTTGCCATTATGCTTAAATCATTTAAATGTATCTAATCTGTATAGGATTAAGCTTTTCATTGATATTGATTCGTATTAATAAGTTAATAAAAATTAGCATTAGGATTAATATAAAAATATATATCATGTTACACAAATCTTTGTTTCCAGTTAACCTTCGTAATTTTAAATATTTATGTTAATCCTTACTTTACCGGATTGTTTTTGCTGTTATATGTTAAGTAAATTTTTAAATCCAAGTAATCAAGAAAACATTTAAGTGATTAGAAATCGGAATCCAATTAATACATATATTTTGTAGTTAGATAGGTATTTGTTTTTCCATTCTAGAGATAAGTAGGGATTTCATCAAATCTGTAAATGTTTAGATGAAAAGGATTGAATGGAGATTTTGCTTAGCGTAAGAAGTTAAGACAACAGAACAAACAAGAATAAGTTGTGCAGCACAATGTATTGTTTTGGAAAGTAATTGATTCGGGTAACTGTCTGAAGTTTTTCAAACACAATTTATAAGATGCACGTATGGGATGAAAGAAATATTTGTTTCGGGTCATTTACAAAACAAAATACATGATTGAATTTTTGGAATCGCGCAAAATCCGACGATTGCAGTCGAATTTGCATATTTATGGTCGTAAGTAGCAAAATATACATAAATCTGAGTAAATTCCTGAGCCTATGTCGGGTAAGAAATATTTCGTGAGGGTCATTTCTCAATAAAGCGAACGAACGCTAAACTATGAGTAAATCAAGACACATTGCGAGCAAATTTGTAAATCCAAAAGTTTATTCAAAATTTCACCTGATCGGGACTCAAAATTGCTTGATGTTGTCATCGGGTTATCGGAATTGTTTTCGGATTTTCGCCAATGGTATGTTGTGTTGCTCTTTTGCGACGTAATTCAATTATCTTCGTTAGATAAAATTATGCATCAATGGAGTAGTATGAATGATAGTAAATGCCAAAAACCGAAATTTACTTTCGTTTTCTTCTTTATTTCCGCGTAGAAAAAAAAATGATCTTAGTGCGACAAACACTTTTTTTTCTCATGCCACTAGAAAATGTGACATAATTTAGACGTAATTTTTAACAAATTCTCTTTAGATCTATTTTTTCATTCTGAAATGTGTGCCAAACCTGAGTTGTCAGTGAAACAAACAAGCCAGACGGAAGACAAGATTTTACTTCCAGTTACCCAAATGCTCTGGCATGATACATGTCGGGGTACAGCTACACTCTACGTTTATGAGTGATGGCAACGGCTTGGCAATTTTTTTTTGGCGAACTTCTAGTAGCGAGTTACGATAAATTAAGGCAGCCCATCTCTCGTTACGGTTGTTGTGGTTTCCATGGCAACCTCGGCAAACGGAAAATTTCAATTTTCATTTTCCATAATCTTGAAAGTTCTTCCAAAATCCGTTAAAGTCGTTTGATTTCATCATTTTTCTTTCCTCCCATTGGTTATTTTGTTTTTAAAATATCCTTTGATTGCATTGGTCCTTTTAAATCGTTTTCTGTGATACCATTGGTCCATTTATTTGTATTTTGACAGTTGTGGAATTTTTATTTTACTAAAACAATTTTCACGAAAGGATTAAGAGTTTTGTTTTTTTTGACCATTTTAGTTTTCATTATTTTTTTACGAAAGAATTCTGACGTTATCAGGTTGTATTATTTCTTGCTTTTTTTTCTTTTGTAAATCTTTTTCTTTTTCAACATACCCACTGTATTTAATGTAATTGATAAGTTCAAGTGTTTTGATATATGCTTAAACTTACTACTTCTTGTGAAAGTTTTTAAAAAATATACTTTTCAAAACGTTCTGAAATGTGTTTAAAAAGTGTGTTGTAAAAAGGAAAAAATTTGTGACAGAAAAAGAGTTAGTAAATAATTATATCCTTGGCGACATTAGAAGTTCGCCAAGTCAGTTGCCATTGCACATAAACGTAGAGTGTAGCTGTTCCCATGTCGGGTATCTTAAGTGCAGTTTATCGACACTTATGTAAAATTTTGCGTTTAATCAAATTTTTTATCATATATAAACTCGTAATTGATTCTTTGGAAATACTGTGACGATATGCTGAAATAGGATTAGAAAAGCCGCATTTAACTCATACGGCTGTAAATAAATGTCCTTCGTGAATTCGCTTTTCTCTTGAGAAAAAACGAAACACTTTCTAAAAACGTTCGTTCGTTGATATATGGAGAATATAAAGTATCTTCCACTAATATTATAAACAACTTGCTGAAATGATCAAAACTATCTCTTTTGTGAATACTAATGTTTAGCCAAATCTGAACATACATAAGCTGTGAAAATGATCAGTTTTCTGCAGTTAAGCTTTTGATAACAGGATAAAAATATTGCAAAAAAATCACCGTTGCTTAGAACTATCGCGAGAGCTGAATTCATATCATTACACATCAGTATACAGGTCACGATTAAAATCTCGAGCCACTTTTCAAGGATATCATATGCTAATACTGTCAAATACTGTGTTCTAAATTGCATAGTCATAAGGATTAACATATTGGAAATTCCAGTAGCAGTTGTTACAATAATGACTCAAATAGCAAAATGTCAGCGCTGGCGGCCTTCTTTTCGTAAAATTTTCCACTGAAAATTATAAGATTATGATGCCAAATACAACCGATTATTCCGGATTTAATTCAAGAGCAAAATAAGGTCAAAAGGATTAAAGATGTGTATATTCTGTCTAACTGTTTGTGAACACGAACGACTTACGAGCTGGAAGAAATTTCATTCAAAATAACTACCTTTGTGTTTTCAAACGCAAAAAAATTCATTAAACGAAAGCATTTGTTTTGTCTTGGTTACATTCACAAACTCATAAAAAATGAATAGCGCATTCCTAAAAGTTAAAAGCATGCATTGAAGAAATAAATACACTTTATTTCATGTATCCGCCATGTATGGCAATAACTGCTGTTACACGTCTGGTCATTGAAAAGAAGAGACTTTTGACGTGTTAGGAGTATGTTAGTCCATGGTACTTTCACACATTGCCAAAATTTCTTTGTAGTAGCGTTGTTAAAAGTAGCCACGTGTGGTGTGCCAGTGTATGGGCGATAAAACACCAGACTTGTTCGATGGGTGACAGATCTGGTGAACGGGCGGACCATAGAAGTGGAACTTGGTGTATATTGAGGGATTGTTTTCACGCTGCAAGCTACGTGTAGTCCCTCATTGTCCTGTTGAAAACTAATTGCAGGAAAGTTTTGAAGTTAAGGCAAGGCAAGACCCCAAAGTTTCATATATGTGGCGGTAACTATTTTGTGAGCTGGAAGTGTGTATTAGGCGGATGTGGGAAAATAATTCAATGGCTCTCCATATCATAACACCGGGTGACGGAAAGGTAAGGAGATGCATAATGCAAGTCATCCAGACTGTCATCTCTATGCCTCCAGACTAGGATGTGACATCGTGGTAATGAAAACAAAACCGATCCAGATTCGTCTGAAAATATGATGTCGTGCCATTAGTTTGCAAGGCGTTCAAAACACCATTAGTCAAAGACACTTGTGGTGTAGATCGAAGGTAATCGAAACAATGAAAATATCCCCTGCTGTTGTAGATGACGTCGAAGTGTACGTGCTGGCAGATTGGTGTGAAACACACCGTTATTATTGAGCTAGGGTTCTCGATATTACAGTACAATCCCTGATATCCTTGTGCTCAATATGTCTGTCTCTCGGTCGTCATATGACTAGGCTGACACAATCGTTCACGTTTCTCATATTCGTCCCTCCTTTACCAACCATATTCTATACCTCGGATCACAGGTTGGATAGAGTCCAACAAATAGCACTGATTTCTTGGAAGGAGGAGCTGGTCTCGATAAGTCATAATTCTTCCTAAATCAAACTCAGAAAAATGTGCTGGTATGACTATAGTGCCTTTTGACGAGGCATAACTAAGCTTTGGATACACAGAAACCCAACAAGCAAACACAATTCCAATACTTAAAACCGACTCTCTGTTTTCCTTTTTTTCTACTGCTTTCAGAGGGCGTCACTGGTGCACATAATTTGCATATCCTTTCAGTGTTTTCATATCATGATAATTCATGGTGTTGTATTTTCGATGTCCGGCAGTGTTCGTAGCTTCAATCCAATCCTTGTAAATGTGTCATAAAAGGTTTCCTTTGCAGCGGATTTTGCCATCTCACATTCCGCAATTCGCTTTTATACAGTTTAGAAAACATGATCGTTTCGATCATATTCACAATATCATCAGTTAGAACAGAACCTCACAAAATGACCAAAAATGCTTTTTTACAGTAGAGCTGTTTAAAGACTAAACATTTGAATGTTTGTGTGTTTAGGTTAAATATATATGTATCTTTTTAACATTTTACAATACACAACAACGAATTTCTCATTATGATCAAAATAAGCATTTGTTGGTTCCGATAAAGTGTCAAGTTAATGAGTTTCTGCTCTATGCCGATGGATATATGCACGTTATACAATTCCATTTCTCAATATCCTTTCTTATCAAAAATATGATTAAAAAGGTTTAAAAATTTGTTTCTGTAGATAATTAGGTCGTTTTTTCATGGAAACTAAACACATTTTTAAAATTCTCATCAAAGATAAAAAATAATAGTTTACGTGTAAAGTGCTTATGTGATTTCCATAACTTTCTTTTGATTAAAAAAAACCCCCATCAGCACATCAAAAATCCATAGTAACCGATCAAATTGCAAGCTAGAGATTTTAAAGAACAGTAATATAATTTCTCATGCACAAGAGATTCCGATGACTGCGATTAGCACTATCATGTAATCTCCAGCAATCCATCCCTCGGGGTTAATAAACAATTTATTGCTCATCTGAGAGTGCAGATTTCGGCTCCATTCAGTGAATAATGAAACGGAGGGTGGTCAGACCATGATTGCGATTATCAATGCTCCTGATCAGATACGAGCAAGTAAAAAGAAACTCATTTTAATGGTGGGTCAAAATAGCCAAGAAAGCCTTTCAGGAGAGCCGGAGAAAACGTGTGGAAAAAATATCCATCAGAGGACGTGAAATTGAACCGACTTGCACTAGATGCAGAGGAAGCACGCTATTAATCAAAGTGAGCTGTTCTACATAGGAGCTTGGTTCACATAACCCATTTTAAGAACGAGACAACCTATTTTGATAAACCCCACCTTCCGATTTCATTCGGCGAGGGGGGATCTGTTCGTGGAATTTC
The DNA here is from genome assembly GCA_947359465.1 of Metellina segmentata. NCBI lineage: Eukaryota > Metazoa > Arthropoda > Arachnida > Araneae > Tetragnathidae > Metellina > Metellina segmentata. The sequence goes on from OX375878.1 coordinate 74,077,562, forward strand.
CCATTTGGGACGCATGTGGTCAATACGGCATCTAAATTACATGGTTAGAGCTACGGAGTCGTATTGGATTATTCGTGAATTGATGAATTCGTGTGGAGAGAGGATAGTGGTCGATAACTTTTAATCTTTGACTTTCCAAGTTTTGGGGGTTAATAAAACCATTTTTTCAATTTTAGTCTATTATTATACTTGCAAAAGCTTTTACGCTGTCCTCAGATAATATGAGGAATGGTTGATTAGGTTTCAGGGCGCACAAGGGGAATATTTGGCCTCTAAGCTGTCCCACAAACAGCGTCGAGTAATGACAGAAATCCTAACAAAAAGAAAACAAGTTACGATTTATTAGTTACTCTTAAATGAATTTGTCATACTAAAATGTATTTGTAGCCCTGAAAAGTACGTCCTTGATATTTTAAACATTAAAAGCAATGAAATTAACAGTTATACCTAACTAAAGACCAAATATTACTTTATTTGACAAATATATTGTAAAAATTAGAAGATACCTGTATGTACATATTAATTTTAATGCAAATAATTTTTAGATTTTCACCGTTTCTTTAAATATGAATGGTCAAGTGGTATAAGATGCGATTAATGAAATGTTTATAGAAACAATTATTGATTTATGATGACCCTCTAATTACACATGGAGTGTATACCCGTATAAGATTGTTAAAAATTAGAGGATATATTTGAATACATATTAATTTTAATGCAAATAAATTTTAGATTTTCAACGCTCCCTTAAATATGAATGGTCAAGTGGTATAAGATGAGATTAATGTAATGTTTATAGATACAAATATGGATTCTTGATGTCTCTCTAATTGCACGAGAAGTACATACCCGTATAGAGAAAATTTTATTCCGCCTTATTTCAACTTACGGTATGTATATGATTGCATACGCTTATACTTAAAGACTATGTGTATAGTTTCGTTATGGTTTATCTCTCAATGTTTTTGTTTTGTTTTGCTACCCGAGGGCTAATTTAGACCGGGAACAAAAGGAGAGTAACGATATCCATGTCTCTACCGGGATTCAAACCCAGAGCATATTGATATATCGTCCCCAAAATTATATGGTAATCGGCTGTCTTTTCTTTCTCACATGTACTTTATTCAAAAACTTTGATTGGCTAAGGGTTTAAAAATAAATTTATTCAGATCACAGCAAAACTATCTTCTTATACCAAAAAAGTAGAAAAAAAATTGCGCCCTCTAGTGACACCTTTTTGCACTAACATTTATCGTAAACTTTACCTCTTGTTTCTTCAACAATAACATAACACATCGCAGAATACAATTTCCGTATTTTCCCCACAATATTCTTGCATACGGCATATTTACAGATCAATGCCCCAACAATATACAGTTCCCGAAGGGCGAGAACCGCGTACAATCCGTTCAAAGAGAGTTATCGCTGTCTGATTTATTCTCAATGTGAATAAATATGTAAATAAGTGTTTGATTCCTTTTTGCAGCTGAGTTCCTCATTCCTTGTCAAAACGAATTCAATAATTTCATCGGCATTAAATTCTATATTTAGTTAATCAAATTCTGCGGAAAGGCAAGGAACTCTAGCATTTCGAAACTCAGGTTGATTTCAAAAGAAATGAGCGTACTATCAGAACAATGGCCATTTCTGCAAAGAAGTCCTTGAACTTCGAGTTGAATTTGGATATTTTACTCTTCCCTTTATAATACAGAAAACTTAAGAGATCACTTTTTTTTCTCCCGAGTTGTGTCACTTTCTCTTATGAAGAAAGATATTTCGTTGAGGAAGAATACACATTTTTTGAATAGGAAAGGGAATTCTTTTTTAATGTACAATTGTGTAGCAAGAAAAGTGAATGAGGACAGATTTCGAGAGTTTTACTACAAAAGCATTGTGTGTTTCTACAAAGACATGTAGAAGCGTTTTCATGCGATGAAGACATTTTGTTGAGTAAATGTGCATTGATGAAGTCTTTTTCTTCAAAGGTATCCACATTTTAAATAAACTTCAACACATTCTAGTTTAATGCGAACCAGAAATACAATATACTCTATAATTAGTTTTAAATTAGAAATATTTTACTCTTATGTTTAGTCAGCTAGAAGTGTTATCTAGGTATTTTTTAAATTACATGTTTGCGTAATATATCAGGTAAATCCACTTTTCTTTCAAACATGTCTTTGCTATATTCAAAAATATGCCTCTCAGACCTGTCTGGAGACGTCCAGGGCAGTCCTTGTCCTTTAGTCCTCTGCCCTTATTATCGAACGCCACACATGTCCACGACAGTGTGTTATGGTCTGGGATGCCATCTCCTTTGATAGCCGGACCCTTTTGTTAGTAATTTCTGACAAACTTACAGCACAGCGGTACGTAGACAACATTTTACGACCGGTTGTGTTACCGTTCCTTTTGTGAAACCCCAGACTTACTTTTCAATAAGATAATGCCCGGCAGCACACAGCACGTGTTGTTATGAATTGTCTTCAAGCTTTCCCAACACGTCCTTCCCAGCTAGGTCTTATCTCTCTCCCGTAGATCTTATTTGAAACTTTATGGGAAGGCGATTGCAAGCATCCCGGAATGGTGACCATTTATCCAGACAGTTCGAGACAATTTGGCAAGAAATTCCGCAGGATAACATCCGGGAACTTTTTCAGTCTATGCTACGCCGGGTGAAAGCTTGCATCCAGTCCAGAGGTGTGGACCAACGCCTTATTGACTTCCTCCCTTTATAACGGTCAAAATATAAAATAAGTCATTCAATCGTTCTGAAATTTTAATCATTTGTTTTTCTATGTATGTTCTTCACATCCACAAATTTTTATTGCAATCGGACAACTACTTCTCGGTGCGTCCATTTTTTTTTGTTGTTGTTATAGAGTGAATAACAGCATTTTTTTTATTTTTACTTGTCTTAACATCTTATTACCAATCAAATGTATGGAAAAAGTATACTTGTCATGTTACTGTAATGATTCGGAAAATATGCTTTAATTGTATATCTTTCCCTTCCTCAAAGGCGATACTCTATTTTTAGCCGAACCTATTTTCTATTTAGCTTTGATTTCTATATTTCAGATTTCTCACACCTTTCTATCATCATACTGTTGAAGAATTTCGTTAGTGCGAGCTCTTCCTGTGTACTTTTAGTTCCATAGCATAAATCAAGCATATTTAAAATAAACAGCAAAAATTGGAGAATGAATCCCATAACGGTGGATTTATATTTTTTTCATTAGTTGCTACCATAAAAAAATACCGTTGCTAAATTATACATCTAGTGTTTGAAGTAATCGCTTTCTGATACATAAAACCAATGTAATTCCATACTCTTTACTATGGATACGTAATTATCAATGAACGTATTTACACAAAAGGTTGAAGCTGTAAGCAGTTTAATAGACGTATAAAATGTTTTCATTCATCAACATGGAATAGCTTGTCACTGGTTGCCCCAACTATTCTAAGGAAGACTTTGGCGATATATTTTTGACAGTCAAATCTTTAGAAGCAAAAACGAAACACTTAGCGATAAACAGTAGACTATTGGAGAGTCTCGAGTGGTTTGTGTCTCCACGTCTGAAGCTCGGGGTCTGGGATAAGTATTAAAAGAGGTTCTTTCATATTTGTTGAAACAACAAGGGCAGAAACGCCGAGATAGGTATTCCAATTTTTTAAGGAGTCCACTTAAATCTGAAGAGCTATAAGAGGGTAGGTTTTAAAGAGGTTCTAAATATACATTCCTTGTGAGAATTTCAAAATAAATTTCAAACAGTTCGTGGAAAATCAATTATTTACGAACGTTTGCTTTAGAATGCAACCAGATTTAAAATTCAATAGACATTTAAAATGTATAAAAAATGTGACTTTTAATCAAATGGAGACAAAAATACCCCCCTAGCTGTCATTTAAAAAATTCTTTTACTTTTAATAGACGAATTTCCGTGACACGAATTTCTCTGTTCATTTAGTTATAATAATAAAAATGAGATTAGATTTTTTAAAACTATAAGAACTGTGTTAATACTTCTGTGTCCGTTTAAAAAATCCGTTTTTATTAAATGTTTGCTTATTTTACATAATACATCTTGTCTAATAATCAGAATTTGAATACAATCAAAAGCCATTGATTGAAATCATCGCAAAATGCTGACCAGCAATTTTGTCTTTCTAAACTTCAATGGGGAAGATGAAAAGTTACATCGTGCTTATTCTTACATCCAATGGCCTTACTTGAAGAAATACATTATAGATCATTATAGTTATTAACAACGAACACTTAGATCTATTTCCTCACTCATGTACTTAAAGATTATTTCCAGTTTCTTCAGCAGGAAGCCTTGGTCTCGCCAGAGTATCTTAAGAATTCGAAGATGTATCCGACAAGGTAAAATAAAAACATAACCATATGTTTTCTATCCTTTCTTTTAACTTAATTTCCGCCTAGTTAAGGTCTGTCAGCAGCTTGTCCCGCCTATCAGAGGTTAAAGTCTCACACCGTTCCCTATCGTTAACCTATCATCTCATGCATACTTTAAGTGCCTTTTATTTTACAGATCAGACATGTCTAACAATTGCAAGTTGGATGCCGACAGACGTTGTCCAGATTATTCTACTGAAAGGGTGCCGACCCGTTTAACTATTGGAAACAAGCATTTAAACAAACACCTGAAAGGTGTAAACAGCTGCAATGAATATAACAAGGCGAACAGACACCAGGCTGAATTAAACTGCCCAGACCATTTAACGATCTTCTCAGAAAAGTGGTGAAATGAAGGTGTGAATGGATTCTCGTTTAAGAACTTAGGATCCGGATCTTTTGAGGTGCAAATGTTTTGCAAGTAGTGGGCGACGAATAGGTCTCGTTTTTAGATATAACCCTCAAGGGGCTCTTTTGTAGACATAGGTGATTCAAGTTCACAAGGGTTTTCAAGGCAATCTTTACGTCACAGAAACCAGACACCTTGGAGAACGAACCATTTGAACTTGGTCTGGGAGGACATGCGTGAGGTTGTCATTTAGAGTTTCAATGATTTGGCTCCTGTCTGAAAACAGTCTAGGGGATTTCGACATGAGTAAGAAGGCTGTCGTTTAGTTTCAGTGATTTGGCTCCTGTCTGAAATCATTCTGGGGGGATTTCGACATGAGTAAGAAGGCTGTCATTTAGTTTCAGTGATTTGGCTCCTGACTAAAATCATAGTAAGGGATTTCAACCCGTGTAAGGAAGTTGTAGTTTGAGCAGGAATTGATTTGGTTCCTGATTCAAATCATTCTGAGATAGTTTCGATACGTGTAAGGAGGATGTCATTTAGAATGGAATGATTTTGCACTTGATAGAATTCGACATTCATGTCCATTCGTTTAAGAAGTTAAATTTATTTTCTGTACTCGATTTAAACCTAGACTAAATCACATGATTTGCAATAAATAATCATAATTTGAACAGTTTTTATCGAATTCAAACAGAACAATGAAGAAATACAAATGTTTTGTTTCTAATCTCAAGTTACACATGGAATTAGTCACAGCAGTATAAATACACTTAAAGCATAATAATATGGAGTAAATACAAATCAAACGAAATTATAATGGAGCTTTATATAAAAACAGCAAACTGCTAAAACGCAAAGATGATTTAGTAGCGAATACTTACGACTGAATTAACACACAAACACCGTCAAAATTTTCGAAATTTGAGATTTAGCTTTTCCAAACCAGAATGTGGTGAAATATAAATTGGCGAAGTATGCAAAGTCGTTTTCGCTCTTTGTATGACTGTTAGAATTCTTCCTGGTTGATGTTTTTTACGGTGCAAGGTCCATAAATTGGTCATGCTGCGCCAAACACAAGAACAGGAACATCAAGTAATGGATATCCACACGCAAAGAAGGTTTTACTTACACTGTAAAGTGAAATACACCAAGAGAGGTATCGAACATGCACCGCCTAAGACTCGCATAGATTTTTTCTTGAGGTAGGTAGTTGATTACCGTCATACTGGAGCAACTGAAGGCTATTGTCGATGGTCCGGGAGCAATCCCGAAGAGAATGATCAGAAGACAACACCTTGTAAGTTTTAATCAGTCAGATGACGAGGTCAACACCTGAATAAGCATCCCATTCTTCATACTTCCACACTACACCAACGTGAGATTATTTTGAGAAACACACTTTGTAAAGCAAGCATAGAGAGTAGAATTTTTTCACTTTCGTTTTTTCAAAACTGTATTTTTATTTAATATGTTTTACTTGTAATCTGGTGAAATAACGGAAATATAGCATCAGTTTCAATGATTAATGCGTGAAAATATCATATCTTTGATTATGCGAAATCAAATATATATTGTTTTAAGTAAATCTGAAAAATTTTTAATACCCAGATTGTGTTTTAAAAATGACGAGAAACCTTGTATGGGTAGCATGTTAGCAAATTTGAAAAGCTTAACAAGTTCACACACATATTTTAAGCAAACATTTCTGGGATTATTCAGCGAACATCAAGTTTCAAATATATTTTTCAGTATGTCATTTATCACGCTCAAATATCAAGCAATGCTAGTTTTTTCCACTAATATTTTGAATTTTATGAACCATAATTCATTATAACCAAGAATTCAAGTGAGCTGAAATATCAATTTCAATTTGGGGAAATGTAATAAAGATTTGTTGATTATTTAAGAAGACAGTTGACTTAAAAAAGTTAATTTAAAAAAAAAGTATTTAGCTTTAAAATTTATTGATACCTAACGTTCGTTATAAGTAATAAAAATAATTTTTTGTTTATAATTTTTTACGGGTTATATGGGATTTGAAATTTGTAAACAAAGAAGCGTTTATATGTGACCATTCAATGGATTAACGAGTCAAATACATTTTCTTATATTTGACATCATACTCAAATTGAAAGCAACGTGCTTCTTTCCAGTAACTTGTTGAATTTTAATCAAGAACTAAATTCAGAAAAAAATAAAATTGCAAACATGTTTCGTAATATATTTCATTCGCAAGCTTTTTGCATAAAACTTTTACAGAAAACAATTCCTTAATTAAAATGCTGTTATTTTTATTACATTTCATTTTGCTTTTCTTGTTTTGTCGAACAAATGTTTGAATGAATTGAGCGACAGAGCAGCTACCTATTTAAAAGACGACTTATTAGAAACGTCTCACATTGCTGATAGAAAGGCATATTTATAATGTGATCTTAAAATAAGAAATGAATACATTTACATATTTCAGTATCAGACGATAGGACTTGGAACAAAAGAGGCCATATTTCCATCTATGGTATCGTAATCGTTATTGATTCATCAACGAATCTCGATGGTGGAATATGAGATCCTGTCCATGTACTGCCCAGATTACACTGCCAAATCTGAATACCTAGCATAATTTAGTGCTGATATCACTATTTGGTATGGTCTCACAAAACTATGCCAAAATAACTTTTGACTGGTTCTACCAGCGCGAGAATAAAAAAACTTCAGAAATGTTCAACCGAGTTAAATAAAACGAAGCTCTCTAAAAAATTGTAAGATGGCGTTTGAAAATATGAATGAAGCTGCAATATATGGTCTAAATATTCCTATTATCAAAGAACGGCGTTTCAAACAAATTGGAAACAGCTTTGCACAACAAGATGAAGAAACGGTGGTCAACAGATGTACTTGGTGGTCGGGATGCAAGGAAGCTTAAAAGGAGACACAATGGTTAAATTGCAAAATTTTTACCGCAAAGGGTTCAAAGACAATAATGCACCCAAGATTAATAGCATGAAAACTGTTTGTGCGCTTTGTAATCGTGTATCAGCTTAGAATACCACTTTACAACTAATGTCTAAAAGGAAGTTCACTGTGGTGTTTCCATCAGGAAATTATGGCATGTAATGAAACACCGATAAGCCATATAAAGGCTACATATATCCGAAAAAATTCCTCCGTGTACCAACGACTTGCGTTTACAGAAATTTCAACTCGTTACGGATTGAGGAAGATTCAAAATTCAATTGCGTTTTATAGGGTTGTTATAGAAACAAATCCCGAAAGTGGTCTTTGTTTTGGAGAAAAGACTCAATTCGGCAGTAACATTAGTAGTTATTGTGTTTAACTTTAGAAGCTTGAAAACCATAGAAATGTTTAATGGCAAAAAAATCCAAATACGAAAACTACATCTCGCTCAAAGACGTAATAATCGAAGGTCATACCAAAAACAAAAATCCGCTGACACGGAAGATAAAATATGAGGACTTAATCTCTTTTGACAGTCGTACACTTCATATCAAAATACACTGGCTTCCATAACTAAAAAAACGTAAAAATCACAATAACTTCGTAAAAAGAATGTTATTGACTTCAGACTTGGTAAAGAAACCTACAATGTGATGCCGCTCACACATTTGATGCAAATTTGTGTGAATCACATCATGTGACTTCAGCCGGTAGCAAAAAAAAAATACGTGTTTGAATGAATATCAGTATTTCGAGCAGTAAAAACGAAAAACGAAATTCGGAATAGTAATTTTATAAATAGGCCCTTACGGCAACGTTTTAGTATTGTATTACGATACGGAGCCATCGGCTTAATCGAGGCGTGACAAAGTCAAACTAACTGGATTGGATTGGATTGGACACCGTAGGCGGACACTGTTTCACCTGTGCGGCTTTCAGCTGTATAGTCCGCCTTACGGAGGAGATTCGGGGATAAGGGAGAGCTGAGCAATCCACACTACATACATAAAACATTTAAGTACACAGAAAGAGGAAAGGCAAGCGAAGGGCTAAACATGTAAGCACAAAAATACATTATGACAAAAGAAAAGGATTACAAAATTTGAAAAATTGCACAGAACAAAATGAAAACAAAACAAACATAAACATAAGCAATAAAAAAATCCAAACATAAAAATATGAAATTATTTTTAAAAAAAGAGTTAAATCCAAAAGTCAGAACGTTTAAAAGACAGCCAAAATGGCATAATTAATATCCCTGTGTACTCCTCAGAAAGTTAAATAAACAGTATACTTTTTCCTATTTATCCAAGGAAAGAAAGTAATCATTAAATGCTCCAAAAGGGCAATTCCACGGATTTACCATAAAATGATAACTTTACTTCAGCGGAACGTCGAAATACATACATAGAAAAGTAACATTTAAGAATGATTAGCAGTTTTGCTTTATAGTAGATTCGAACTGTTTAGGAGTGTGCGATTTAGAGCATGCGATTGATGCTTCCTTCTAATTTTCTTTGTTGATAGTTACTAAGTGTGCAATTATCTCGCATGTGTGTTTTGGTATTTCAATTTTAAACTTAATATGGTATTCTATTTTTTGGAAGAACGATAAAATTACTTTTTAGAACGTCGGTGCCCTGCACATATGCAGTTTTGATAAATGTCTAGGTTTCATGAAGTTTTGATTTTTCTGTGTAGCTTTTAAATGTACCAGTCACAATATAACTATCACACTATATATTCACACTATAATATCATAACTTCAGATACATTTCTTAATAGAGTGTATTGTATTTTGTTCGTCCAGTTGGGCTTAGAATCCTGAAGATCTCACTGACGAGAGGCCTGACGAATCTCGAAGGCCTCTCGTGTAGTCTTACACCTTTTGGTAAGGCTGGGTGGATAGGGTCTTAAAAAATAGATATTTGTATGATTGTTGGGTCTTTCTATAGACACAATGGCGGACAACATTTTAGAATCCATTCTTGGACCATTGCTTGAAATCAAATCCTGTTGAATCGATAACTATTACACTATATTCACACTATAATATCATAACTTCAGATACATTTCGTGATAGAATGTATTGTATTTTGTTTCTCCAGTTGGGCTTAGAATCCTGAAGATCTCATTGACGAGAGGCCTGACGAATCTCGTAGGCCTCTCGTGTAGTCTTACACCTTTTGGAAAGGCTGGGTGGATAGGGTCTTAAAAAATAAATATTTGTATGATTGTTGGGTCCTGCCATAGACACAATGGTGGACAACATTTTAAAATCCATTCTTGGACCAGTACTTGAAACCAGATCCTGTTGAATCGAGGACCAGAGCTCCAACCACTCGACTTCCAGGTGGAGCAAACAAGATGCTAGAGGTATCTTTGCACATCGTTATTGGACTTTAAAAATACTCTCCCCGCCATTTTGTCTGAATTATTCCACATGGAGTTACGTTCTTTTCTCGGATATTACCGTCTTTTTTCTTTCCTAAAACAAAGACTACTCCCATTAGTGGTAAAATAAAAGGCAATTCCTATGTATTCTTTCAGTTTTCATAAGGAAAACCGAAAACCCCGTCTAGGAAGAGATCGGTCGCGATTCCCTTAAGAAAATGTGCATGATTTCCTCGTAACTTACGCTCGCCTAGCTGCTGCGGGAACAAGACAACGGACTATCAAAATATGCCTCAGACGGGAGTCTTTTACACTTTGCCGACGAAAACAATAGCTCCATTACCCGTCGCCCGAGTGAAACACAATCTCATTTTCTAATTACGGTTTCGCGCGAGAAAAATTTGCCAGCCCAAACTGTTCTGTATCCCACCGGAGCTGACCTTGGCAGAAAAATGGCATTTGCCACCTTTGACCCAATTTCGATTATTACTGGACCTCTCTTTCACTTTGCGCAGCTGTTTTAACCGAGCGTGTGTGGAAGTCTCGCCATTCATGTCGAGCAACGATTTGAGACAATGGCCGTTACGGGAAAGTTTTGGTGCAGTTGTCATGGCAGCGCAATGCGAGTGACTCACTCTCATCCTTGTATTACGTGATTAACGGGTTGAGTGTGATCCATTCCAGACCACCTGTGATTCATGGTGTGCTGCAATCGCGGCGCTCCTGCGGAATGTCAATTTAAAAGGTGTTTTTGTGGGTTCTAAACTCATAAATTTAGGAACATGATTCCAAAAGCATTCTCTCCTACCGATCCCGTTTTTCGTATAACAAACACGTTGAACCAAAACATGATAAATTAAAAAAATTGACAAGAATCATTTTTTTAACATTACGAATCCAGACCCAATCCTGAAAAGTCGCTTTTTTATAGCTAATTTAAATCAACCATTTTTTTATGGAGTTCTGTTAATTATACAGATATCAATGGGCATTTAGCATAAAACAGCAGTTAGTAAGATTTACACTATAACATATAACATATGCATCGTAATATAGAAAAAGATACACACGTTCTTCTTTCTAGTGGTGGTGTGTTGTTGTTGTTTCGTTATGCCTACACTGGCAGACCAAAGGAGTCGAAGACGGCAAGAGGTGAGGGGGGTGCGTGGCATCCATGCAAGTGAGCCCCATTGGGAGGAAGTCCGACTTAGCTCGGTGTACGGTGGTGTAAAGAGTATTAGTATATGCTACATATTTTGAGGATTTTACACGAGCATCTAACAACTAACCCGCTTTCGGAATAATGTAGAGTAAACTATTGCGTTTATCTCACTCAGAACACAACGCACGTAATTTTTACATCATTATTATTTTTACGAGTCCTAAGATATTTTAACTGTCAATGAAGTCTAAACTGGTTAGAAATTCCGCACGAAACAAAGAATGATTTTTATATCTTAAACTAATCTAATTTATTTTTAGACCAATGCGTGTTTTTTCCTATTGTATTATTTGCAAACAATATTTGCACTTCGGACCTTCTGTGTTTACTTAAAACGTATCTTAATCTTCTTCAAGTAAATGGGCGTATTAAGTACCCCTACTTACCTACCAATCAAATTCATAGATGACAACACACATTAGTCAATTTAACTACAGTTAGTCGATCAGTAACGAAAACTAATCCTTCAACCCAATTTCTTTCAGATTATTTGTAACACAAATGGAACCACGAATGGAGTAACGAATGGGGGATATTTCAACTAAAATTTGATCAAAACCCATGACAAAACGTGCAAATTATGCAAAACTAAATAAAATCTAAGAATGAAAAAAAAGCAGTTTATATCGAAGATTCCAAAGAGAATTTCCGTCTGTAAAGCATAAAAATTTCGATAAAAGTAGCAATAAACCTAACTTTAAAATTAAAATATAAATTCTACGAAAATAATAAGTTCACAGTAAATTAAGGTCAAGTAAATCAGGCTAATAAGTTAATTTTCAAAAGCCATATCGAGTTCAATTTAACACAAGGATGTGAAAAATTTACGAAACTTGAAATTTATCTTTCACCATTTCACATTGAGGACATAAAATAACTTAGAAGTCTAGCGTACAAATTTAATGTTTAAATTTAGCTTTATTTCAAAGACGTTTGCTGCAAACTTAAACGGAGGGTTGTCGGTATACGTTATCTCCAATAATAAAATTACATAATATCCTCTTTGTTGTAAACTATCTTCAAAATATCGAATACGGTTAAATCTTTATCTTATTTTTAATGGCCTTAAATATAAAGCAGTAAATCAAAGCAACTAAGCATTCCATGCAAGTTATATATTTTCTATATAAAATGAGATTCTCCTTTTTGTGTTCGTAATGAATATCTTCGTCAAATGCGGCCAAATTCGTATTGCGAAAATGTAAAAGTTACTATTGAAAAATTATTTGTTTTAAGAAATTCAAATTTAATGTATTGATCTGGTGTAAAATTTTCCGCAAATTTTAAATCCGTTGAAATTTTTTCTCTTTACGATCGCGAAGATAGAAACTTTAATTAAAGAATAAAAAAGCCCTAACGCCAGTCAAAACACGTGTCATGTGATTGTTTCGCGTGTCATATTTGCAGCAGATTCCTATGTACACCGAGATCCCGTCGATGCGCTTGAACGACAGCAGCCCCTAGAAGCGCCGCAGCTATTATGACGCGACATTCTCGCTTTTTCTGCATGTGAACGCTCCAGTAGAACTCTATGTAATTTGGCTACCCGCGTTCTGTGATAATATCAAACGCGAGTTAGAAAACTTCTCATGTGAACAGGGCCTATAGCGTCAACATTGTGTGGCAGCTGCCTCACCAGCTGGATGGTACTTACACCTTCAACATGAGCAAAAACAAGCACTTAAAACTTCTCATATCATCGTCTTTTGCTAGCCGTGCAGATTCTATTCAATCTGTAGAGTACATGATCTGTCTCAAAAGAAATGATGATTGTCTCAAAATAAATGATAATTGTCTGCACAACAACGTTTCATTTCTCATACTACCTATCCTTAGTTCTACGTAGATATGTGCCGTATAGTAAAGACACACACACACACACACACACACACACACACATATATATATTTGTTTGGTTATGAATAATCAACAGGAGCCCTCGTTGAAAGAATTCAACGAACTTTGTTCTCCAGGTCGTAAGACACTAGACAAGATAGTGGTTGAGCGAAAGTGTGAGCAACGTGGCCTGGAGATGCCGACGCTGGTGGCTGAAAATATTCAGGTCCCATTCATTTGAAGACCCCCTTCTTTAAGACATTCTTGTTAGTTCTTAAAATATTACGCAATAGAATATAAAAATATGTATGCAAATAATAGTAAATAATAGCATGATATTTGTTAGGACTGTTCAGTGGAAATTCGGATTCGGATGACATTGGTTTGAGTTTCGAATAATCTGGGGTAAGCAATGATATTTTGACTAATAGTAATGTAAAATGAAATAAAAATTCTTAGACATGACTTTCACGTTTTTGTTTGACATTTGTACTTATACGGAAGGTAACTGAATACTTTAGTAAGCCTCATTTCATGATACGAACATTTTAAATTCTTTTAGTAAAACTTTTAACGATTATTCGATAATTTTGATGGGAAGTTAAAATAAGAGACAGAGATTTAAAAGGACAGTATCTTAATTAAAATTTTAACTACGGCCTTGTTAAGTATAAAAAGCGTAGTTAAGAACAAGAAGAGGCTGAATACCTTGTGAGCCACTGTGTGTAATTATAAGTTTTAAAAATTTGGAAAACTACACATTTTGAATATTGCAATGTACGATAGACACCATCTAATCACGTTAAAAAATATTAAAAGTATTTCTAGATAAGACTAAAATTCACGTAAATAATGTTTCTTGCATCGTTAAAAGCATATATACTTGAATTTTAGTTTTTATAGCAACATTAAAAAATGCTATATTTACCAATTTTGTGTGAAGTGCTCTTCATTTTTTATTTGTTCAGTTGGTTTTGTTAAAAAAATTAATAACTTACACCAATTATGATTTACTTATTTTTCTAACTTATTATGTCGATTCACAATTTGAAATATTTTCTCGTTGAAGAACTTCCGCATAACAAGCCCTTATGTTTGTTGACGGAACCTTAGGAACCTTAATAAGCGAAAAGATCAATACACAGGTTTCGTTAACAGCCCATTTCGGTGGCGGAACAATCTTTTTTTTTTCGTTTTCATGGTTTGAATCTACGTTGTTCTCGCATGGTTGAATTCAGCTAGAGCCACATTTTCTTAATGAGCTCTAAAGCACGTAATCATGCTTCCCTTTCGAAAAATCCGCTATAAAAACTGCTACGAAAATCAGATAATTTCGTTGCATGCTAGTGTAGTCCTTGGGTAGGTAACGAGGAAAAAACTGTTGTTTAAACCCTTCAGAATAAGCGACCACACCTGGAGCAAGTGAATTCCCGGTGTCAATTTCAATTACTATGATGATCGTAATCGGATCTATTTGAGCAGAAATATGCAAAATTGACCTTCATCCTCGTTTCCGTTAAAAATATTTTTCTGGATGTACTTCGATGTCGGTCTTGACTACTTTATGTAACATGAGAAACCATCTAAGATGTATCATGTACTTGTCAAAAACAACTTCACACCAGCAGGTAAAAATAAATCACAAATTATACCGCTTTAACATTAAATAGATCATAGGAAAAGATAAAATGAGTTAATTGACGAACTTTTTACATTCAGTATTTATGCCTTAAGGCTTTAAAGAATGTTTTTACACAACGAAATAAGCAACCAACCACTCTAATAGGAAATCATAAGGAGATAAAATTAGTTAATGGACAAAGACACTTTTACATGCAGTACTTATGCCTCAAAGATAAAATAATTTACACAGCAGAACGAAAGAAATACAGTAATTAGTTCACTAGCACTTTAGTGTTTCGAAATGCGTAAATAATATATTTTATGAACTATTTCTCTGTCATTTTTTGACTATAACTAATAGCTTTGATTAAGAAGCTGCAAATTTATTGAAACATTCATATTAAAATTTTTAATTTCTTTACAGAGAGGTACATCTCTCTGAAGTGTGTTTGGTCTTGACGCACCCGATTTACTCTATTGATATTTTCTTTACCAACGAAGTTTACTGTCTGTTAGAAACATGGGGGTTCCCGTTCCATGGTTACTCAATCAATCCTGTTTTGCATTCATACCATTACTCGGTTTACAATACTATTTTTTCCCATTCACGACATTTTTTACTTAACGTTGTCTTGTGTTTGGTGCATCTTGTCTAATTATGGTTCTTGCTCAATAAACCACACAAAAAAAAATCAAATTTACTGGAAAAAAAGTAGAAAAAGTATACTTTGAAACTTTACTAACTACTTTTGCTTGGAAATATTAATTTGAAGTAGGATACTGCATCAGTTTTATTTCCAGAAGATGGAATAAAATGTTTCAAACTATAAATTAAAACGCATCGTGAAAAATTCAAACACCCTCGAATTTCGAAATATCTGTAAGTTTTTGGTTTAAAATACGGGCGTTTGCATTATTTAGAGTTCTGCAAAACCATTCTGTTATTTTCAATCAAAAAATAAAATTATACATGTTTAGAGTAATTGAAAAAAAAAAACGCAATTTCTGAATGCATTTTTATGTATCCTATAAATTTTATGCGTTCTTTTTCAGTTTCTGGAAAACATAAGATTGAGTTTGAGAAAATTCAATCTGTTTTTATGTCTTACAAACTGTTCTTTTCAGAAACCGATTCAAATTAAACTCTTAAAGTAGTCTTTCCTTTTGAAATGACTGAAGTAAAATATAAAAAGACCTATTTTTATAGTTAGAAATGCAGAAAATTCAAAACAGCGACTAATAAAGATTAAAAACTTTAAAAATATAGTCAATGGTCGCTTCTGGTGGAGCAAGACATCCACCATAATCAGGACATAAGACTGAATCGGAAAAGGCAAGATTTCTTATTGTGACGTATTCTGTCCTGATGATGATTTGCGAGTTTTAACCTTTATTCTTCGTTGTGCTCTTGAAGTTTTTGCATTTATTACTTCCAATTTCACAAAGGTTTTTATCTGCTTATCAACACATTCTTATATTTGGCAAAAACAAAACTTTTATTCAGTAACTAGAGCTGTATGTGCTTTTATTCTGTTATAAATAAAAAATATTTCGGAACAACGTGGATTTAAACTCTATAGTATATTTGTTATCGAAACAGGTCAATACATACAGTACAAGATTGCGAGGATAACAGTTTGAGAAATGGTATTTGATGTATTGAAACACTAAGACAGGCGTATTACAATTAAGATCAATAAATCTAGTTTTGTTTTCAGCTAAGAGCCTAATATGATCTAGCCTAACATGTCACTTTAAAAGCTCAAGCAACGAGATGTTAGAGTTGTTCCAATGAGGTCTTAACACTGCCAACTCCTATGATGATCACCCGAGATCAATACTATTCGTGATCCTGTCAACCTTCCTAACCCTTTGTTTGATCGTTGAAGTGGATTGAGGGGTTGAAAACTAACCACAATTTTAATTGCTTCTTAGCAAGAATGAGTCCATTTTTTGCTTGGATCACTCATGTTTAAAGACGCGTACGACTATGATTATACGTAAAGATTCCACCTCATTCAAATCCGACAAATAATGATAAATGCTTATAATTGCTGCATCACTTCTTAAGACAATGGTTAATAACATATGTAAAGGCAGTTCCGCTTTGGACATTAATGATGCTGAAACAGCTGTCGAAGGAAAAGATTACGACTAATATCACTGGGGATAAGACAAATTTGGGGTCATTTTTTTGATAACTTGTTCCTCCACTCTTAGCATCTTATTTATTTTGATGGGTTCTCATTCTATTAGATTCAGATAGGGGTCTTTTTAATTCAGTTTTAGAAGTTTTTAACAGCATTGCAAAACTAAATCATTAGAATGGTTGTTTGGGTGATTTGCAGGGTTTCAAGATTAATAAGCTGTGTCACACTTACGAATAAAAAATATTATATACAAGTTTTAAAAAGCAACGAAATCAGCATAAAAAGTTATGTTGAAACTACACAGGTGATGAATGTTTTCATGTTCACTCATAAATACCAAAGTAATACACCTTTTTCAAAATTATGGAAAATAACGTTGGATAAAAAAATGACGTCAACATAAAAAGGTTAAATGTAGATTTGAAATACATTCAAACTTTTTTTGGATGAAAAACTAGTTTTAATTCCGTCTTCAATTTACATATCTATTTTTGTTTTTCCGAGAGATTGGATATATCTTTATGAAAATTTATGTTATTCTGCTGTGTGTTTGCACTGTAAGATTTAGCTTTGATTCGAGTTTTTTAGATAATTATATCGATTTAGAAACTGGAAATTTCTTGGATTTTACACATCTCATGCATGTTTAGCTTTGGGATCCATTTAGATCTTTCTAGCCTACTGGATGAAGGCTTTACACAATCGGTACAGGATTTTGATGTTGTTAGAATGACTCTGTACTGGAGAAGACAATAGATGTGTATGTGTGTTTCTATTAATTTCTACGTCATATAGAAGAGGATTTTGCAATCACTAAATAGGATACGGAATTTTTTTAAATTTGGCATTGGAGTTATATTTCAGTTTTGCTTCTGTAAGTTTATTAAGGGTTTTGATTGATTATATTGTTGACTGTGATTAGATTTGAATTTACACTGGGATATACTTTCGAGAAGGCAGGGTTGTTCTTATTGATATTCATTCTTTTGGAAAATTCTGGTAGGTTTGCGTTTTCAATACTCCCAGTTTGGGCAGATATGAATTCCACTGCTGTAAATAATTAGGATGATTAAAAACTAGTATAATTGCTAGTTTTAATCATTTAATACATTATTTTCTTTGACTTGCCAACCAATTGGTCGAGTAGTCAGGGTGCTGTCTTCTGGATCAAGATTCCTGATTCGAATCCAAGGTTAGGTATGTATGTTTGTCCATAATGAATGAATGTTTGACTTCTGTATGTGAACGGGTCGTTCCTAGAATGTATTGTAAGAATGTGAGGTGTAACGCAAACCCATCCCCCGTGGTGCACCAGTGGTTCATAAATCCTCCCTTATTATGCAAAGATGGAAATGTTCAAATAATTGGCCACGAATTATAAAAAATAAATACTTTTTCTAAAATTCTGCAATGTTTGTATATTTTCATGAAACAGTAAGTTTTTCTGACAATAATGAAATATTACTAAAAGTGAAGAATAAAATCACAATTTTTTTTATATTAAATTATATTTAATTAATTTAAACTTAATTTGACAAATTTAAAGATAATTTTACCCCTTATATTTATTTCAGTATGTTTCAAATATTTATTTACATTAATGAATATTTAAAAACAATGAAATACCTGAGAATGCACATTTCCTTTGCAGAAATTCCTGGTAATTTACTAATTTAATTGATTAAATCAATTGAAAATGGTAAAAATTTGTAGAAACCAAATATTTCAAGGTCTAAATTTGAAAAATAAAATTTCTGTTCTAAATTTAAACTATTTATTATCTATATTATTATACTTAAATAATTAGTCTGATCAGTCTATTACAGTAAATATCTACCCCAATAAAATTAGATACCATTTTTATTAAAAACTAGCAAAATACCCGACCTTACTCGGTTTGAATTGGTTTACTCTAGATTGAAGAGATAATCAAAATATATAATGACTTACGTTTTTTGTAGAATAAAAATTTATTTTAACATCTTTCGCCATCTTTATATTTTCTACAACTTACTTTGGACACAAATCCTACACATGCATATCCATTCATGTAATACATTTCACATACATCGCACAATTGCTGTATGACAAACCTACAAAATGACGAAAGGTGATACTAAGGTTACTACTATAAAAGACGATTTTGAGGGAGATTTGGAATTCCCTTTCTTAAGTTATTTTCATGTTCAACTCAATTAATTAAAATTACGATTTACGGCGAGTGCTCTCGCACTCATAGTCAACAAAACAATATTTTTTTACTTGTGGCACTCTTGCCTCCGGTATGCGACATTGTGAATTTTTGCAGTCTTCTCCTGTCATTATTACAACGAATTTTTTAATGTTGGAAAAAGTTCCAGTTTGGATTAATAAACATTATTATTCTTTCAATAACGGCATTATTCTTTAAATAACGGCATTATTCTTTAAATAACGGTATTATTCTTTAAATAACGGAATTATTCTTTAAATAACGGCATTATTCTTTAAATAACGGCATTATTCTTTCAATAATGGCATAACTACACTTAAAATTTACTGAAAATTGATACTGACTTACCTAACATTTTTAAGTCTAATACTTTGTGGTGCTGTTGCGTGTGATGAGAAGGAAAACACATTTATTAAAATAATAAATATTTAAAACTGGAAACAGCGAAGTAAAACAAAATAAAAGAAGTCGCAAAAAATTGTTCTAAAGATATTAATTTGTGATTCAATTTTATCTCTTGATCTCGCACAGTTTCCACAATTTACAACTAAAAGTGTACAAAATTTAGAAATGTGAAATTAATTCCGAGCGAAAGAACCAGAAAAAATATCACTGCTCGCGCGATCTTGTTCATTCTGGTTTCATTGAAAAATATCGTCTGTCCCAAATATTCGGAAATCGTTTTCATTGCGCAAAGAATAAAAATAAGACTCGAAATAAATGAAGTATCAGAGATGAAATTCCATAAAAAAAAAAAAAAATTTGAAGAATAATTACTTTTTCAGCAGTACTGGTAAAGCAATCGAAGTAATCGTAATATTCAATAGACATTCCAATTTTTCCAAAACTACCATATTATGGTTGATTTAAGTATACTTACTCAGGTGTTTTAGCATGAAACTCAACTAAATATAACAATAAAGAAATGTGTAATATTGCATTCACTAAACTAATAGATAATGTATAAAATAAAATACACTGCAATCAAATATCTGGAATACAATTCATGTGATGTCTACACAAACACACAAACACAAAATTGAGCATAGAACAGAAAGACGGACAGACAGACTTTCGCAACCAATACCACTCACTAAATGAAGATAAGTACTCACTGTATGCAAATTTTCATGAAAATATCTTAAACCGCGTGGACGTGTATAGGGCACAACATACAGACAGACAGACAGACAGACAGACAGACAGACACCAAAAGAAAAAAAGGCGGATTCGGCATCAGAAGGGTCCAAAACGGATAGAAAACTTGAAATGGGTCGAAAATATTGAATGTACAAACAAACACTCCATTCTTATTTATATAGATAACTGGCCTTTTATTCAAGACACTTCATGGTCCCGTTTTAATCTGTCTTTATTTTTAAGAATTAATTTTTTTTAAATCTCGAAAGAAATAAAAAAAAATATTGCGTGGAAGTTAAATAATGAAAAGACCTGTTGAGTGCAGATAAATCTAAGTAGATTTTCGGATAAGTTTTACATTGGTGTATCTCATTCACGGAAAATACGAAGGACAGGGGCAAAATACTAGAAATCGAACAAACCAGTTTCGGGTTTAGTTAGAACTAAAATTATGTTGATGACATTTTAATTCTGGATATAGTACATACATACGAATTTGTGCAAAATAATAAGTGTACTAAATTAGAAATCTTCCAGTAGAACCTATAAAGATGTTTATTATGTTTTTATATGTTCACCATATGTAGGAATTCGACTGAAAATTTGATCACTAAACTTCTTTTAATGTTAGTTGAGAGTTATAAATTCAAATATACGGATGAACTAAACGGGCTGATATTTTTTTCTATGAAATCAAAAGTAATTATTCTGATAAATTGAAACACACTCAGCAATAATTCAACAACGTTTTAACTTCATTTGAGCAACATTTAAAACAACTTTATCGCAATATATATGCCGAAATTTTCCAAACTTTGTTTCTAAACAAGTAAGATTGCTTTTACCAACTATATAACGATATATTTAAAAAGGTAATCTGTTATACAGTATCATAAACAAATAATGTAGTCAGTACAATGTAACATGCAAAAAACTTCAATGAAATAAAGAAATCCATTGATTAAAAGGCCTGTTCTATTTACTCTCGAATAAGATTGTATCTTCAGTGACTATTTAACCTTAAGCAAACGTTGTAGACATTGAATAATACATATCATGAAAGTGAATGGCATTTAAACGATAGCAGATGTACTGTGGGTTTCGTTACAATTTGCATACAAGGTCAATAGACCTATTTCTTGAACACCTGGCTTGGCAATGGAGTTGTCTGTTGAAGTCTGATTTCTACCATTTCTTTTATCTTCAACTATGTTTTTGTTAAATGCCTTTACATTCTGATTTTGTAAAAATTAAGACAAGTGTAATAAATTAAATAAAGCTAGGTAGCTTAACTGTGTAACAGGGTAGAAATCTTCATTGCAATATTCAAGTTGAATCAAAATACTTCAACTGCAATCTCAACTGAATAACCTATTTTTAAATACACATTTTGGATTGAAGAAACTAGATTTAAAAATATTGTTACTTTAAACAATACGTCTTTGGCTAAACCGAGTTTCGAACTAAAGAATAAAGTAAATCTGTTGCACGTTATGTGTTGTAAGATATGTTATTAAATATCAAAATATATCATTAAGCTAGTATACCATAAAAATAACATCATAAACCACAAAAATTAAATAAAAAAATTTCTGTGTATCGTTATTTTCGATTAAAACTATTTTCATTTGAATGTTGTACATTACACTTGGAAACATTTAGACAAGACCGTTATACAAAATATATACAAGGTCATTTTTCTGTTATTACTTTTCATTCATATATTCCTTGTACTTGTGTATTGAATTTTACTGTTGTTTTGATACGTTTAATAGGAAAGAAAAATTATACTCTAAACAAATAATTTGTTGAAAATGTATTTTATTACTCTTCAAACTATACTTTTTTTTATAAAGTAAGGAAATATTGTTCTTAAAATAACCTTGGAAATTTTTTAGAAAACAAATACTAGTTGAAACTATTATTAAGAAAATTATTTAAATGAAATAATTAAATGAATATGAACGTCTATTCAAATAAATATTATCATAGCAGTATAAAAGCATGTGCACAGCACAAAATCGTGTTTTAGTATTTTTTAGTAAAATTCAGTTTTGAAATAGTTTTTTAAAATTTTGGTAGGGAAATATTTATTAAAATACTAAGACAAATCTGTAAAACTTTTGTAGACATTGTTAAAAATTTAAACATAAACTTCAGAATCGATTCCTTTAAATATCTAAAAGGAATCACTATCAGAAGCGTTTTTTTCTTTTGTATTTGTGAGTTGTCGGTTGCTTAAAAACAAGGTCGACTAGTACTAACCTGGTTTGTATGCCAAGTTTTCATTTATAAAGAAGGTTTGCATTATCGCTCCAGAGAATAAGTTATAACTTATTCTCTCAAGTGATATAAGTTCATAAACAAGCGGTACACTAAAAAACATTATTCCAACTAGCCATATGGCAGCAATTCTTTCAACCCTGTTAAATAAAACAAGATGATTTAGTATATCAAATGAAACAGAAAAATGCGTGGGAATATTTAAAAGCAATAGTTAATTAATTATTCATCCATAAAAATTCTATCGTGTTCAATTTTCTTATTAAATATCTAGTCTCAAAGTAATTTTCTAAAATATTAGATTTCATTGTTGAGAATATTAGGGTATGTTTAGTATCCAGTTTCACCTTCATATATATAAATAATTTGGCCTGCTACATCAATATGTTAACTGTTTTTAATTTTCCTGAGAAACAATTAGCATTTGCAGACGATGATTTATAAAGTAAGAATTTTAGAAAAATTCCTAGTCGTTTCCATGCTAAACCAGAAGTTTTTCTTAAAAATGATTCTTTTTTTCAAACCGTTACAATTCGCTGATGCAGAACGTTTTTCATTCATAGTGAGTACCTGATAGTTATCAAGTATTGATGTATATTTTGTGTAAACAAGAATTACCTTTTCAACTTGTTGATGACATCCATTGCATACAGAAACACAAATTTTCATACTTGATATTGGTAATATTTGATGTGATGAAAATGTGATACATTGCTACAACGAAAACTAAATTTTGTTATGCATACCATATGAAGCGTAAATAAAATTATCAGATAAAAGGGAGTGATATATAGAACAAAGAAATTATCATAAAAAGTGGTGACATACAGCACAAGCTTTTTGAAGGCAGATATATATATATATATATATATATATATATATTAATAAATAGCTTCAATCCTCTCTTTTATGAAAACCATTTATTTTTAAATTTGGCATGTTCATTCATCTATTCTATAGCTTAAACACAACGAAGTGAAAATAAAATTAACAAAATAAACAAATAACTTTTGTGAAAAACTGAAACAATACTGGAGGAAAAAGCATGACATCGAAATGATTCGGAGATATATTTTGAAAACGATTTAAACGCAGTGCTAAACATCATACCCAAAAAACGTTTAGCTTAGAGAAACAGAATAACCTGAAAATTATTTTGCAAGCTTCAACTGATTCCGTAGTTTGAAAATCAAAAATCGTAAATGATTGCATAAAATCAAATACGTTATCATGTCAACGCAACAACTTTATCCGTTTGAACACAAACCTCCTTTTAAAGACATCTCATCTTCATAAAATTGTTCGAAAATAGAGCCATGTATTTTCAAGAATTGTTCAATGTATTGGTTCATTTTTGAAAAGAACAAACTATATCTCTCAAAGGATCTTTTAAATGATAAGGACGAAAAATTATGAAACCAAATAGAATTTAAGCATTCAAAAACGTCTTATAATCCATAAGGTAATCCATTTTTAATTTAAAAAGCATTGATATTATTTAATGCAATTTGAAATATAATAGTCGATTTTTTAACTACATTTCTTCACACCGCAAACCTTTTATGCTACAATATTGTCACGATCCAGTAACTTGCTCCAATACTTGCAATAAACTCTTTTTGCCTCCTTCAGAGGCTGTTAAATATTTTATTCAGTGCGCTACTGTAGTAATGAAAAGTATTCGATGAACAGAAATAGAAACTATTAAAATATTGATTGTAAAGGGTTTGTATAAAAATTAAAATTCTTGATGTTCATATACCTTATTTTAATTTTTTTTAATCTACTTTTTGTTTCTTCCGATGTTCCACGTAAAATAACTGTTGCTTATTTCTAAATTTTGAAAGGAAATTATTCTTTTGCGGCTTACTATTTTATATAGAATTGGAGTTGTAGATTTCCCATTCTGTAATTTATGTGATTTTGGGCAATCTATAATGTCTGGACACAAAGACTCTTGCACTACAACTAGATGTTTTTGTTGTGTCATAAATTATTAGAACTCGTGGACTTACAATATGAGATAATGTCTGGTATTTTAAACTATAACATAGCTACTATGGCCATATACAGTTTGAGTTGAGTTTCATCAGTGGCTTTCCAGTAGTATCACAATAATAAAAAGTTCGGCCACTTTATATAACACAATTGTAAATAGCAGTGATAGAAATAACTTCTAAAAATTCACCGAAATTTATATTTTTAAATATTATCTATTATCAAGGATAAAAAAAGAAAAAATCTTTTATCAATGTAACTAGAATTTTAAGCTTGTTCCAATTAATATAAAAGAGGCTGTATGGATTTCCTTCACCGTCCAGGATCTTATCAACACCTCACAAAAAATATAAATTTTCAAACCATTTCTCGTAGAAGGTAATCTAAAATAATTCATGCATATAAAACTCTTTCGATAAATCTTAATCGTATTTCAGAACTTTAATCATTACGTTTAAGTTTCAAAAATTTCTCATGTAAAAACTGTATGGCAACCAAATATGATATTGTTTTGAAGCTAATCAAGATTTTTCTACCTTACTCTTAAAGATGAAAACAAAGATAGGGGAGGAAGTGTAATGCATTGTAAAATACAATTCTGTAACATCGAAAAAGAATGGAAGGCACGCGTGAGCTTTCCTTTAGGTACCAGTTCTGAATTCCCTGTTAAGGTTTGCAAAACCTCAAGACCATTAACCCGATGTCTTGCAACAATGTGCTGTTGTTAAACATCCGCCTCGCTCTTTTGTTTGAACATCTTCCCAAAAAGTTATTGTATTCCCCATTCCCTTTTGTTTTCACACCTCATAATTTTCCAATTCTTAGTAGAGAACATGAATATTGTACTTATGACATTTACGTAGTCATAATTTGTTCACATGCAAGTTTCAGCAATTTGCTTGACACGGATATGCTAAAATGTTTAAAACGCATTCACTATAAATTTAACTTGAAATTTCATTTTGCTTAAAACGTTTTTCTAGGCTAAGCTAAACGAGGGACTTGAAGGACTGATCCCGGACTGTCGTCAATAGCCCGTTGTGTTGCTCTAGTACGACGTTAACTAAAATTGCCATTACCATAAACGAGGGAATAAATTATTTTGTATTAAACCTTTAAAAAATGTACAGGTTGGTACAAATAAATGTTTTTCATCCTTTCTGTATTCTGTAGTGTAGTACTTTCTTATCGGGTTGACATATTTTTTACTTATTTCCATTCAATAAGTAATCTGAATCAATGATGTTTTGTTTTATATTTTATCTAACTGCATTTGTAAGTCTTTTTCTTGGATTGTTATATTTTTAGTTCTCTGCAATCTGATATTTTCTGTAGAGGAACAATTAGATAAAAGATAACGACATAAGGAAACAAAAATTTGGTTACTTTCTAGCTGCAAAGGGGCTATGAATGATTGCTTATTATTTTTATGTTACAGCAATTATGCACATCCTTAATTTTATGATACATTTGAAATCAACAGGTGTTTGTGAACTTAAATACTTTATCAAATGTTATAACTTTATTTTCTTTAAGCTAAACAGATTACTGAAAAACCGTTTCT
Organism: Metellina segmentata; assembly: GCA_947359465.1. Lineage (NCBI taxonomy): Eukaryota > Metazoa > Arthropoda > Arachnida > Araneae > Tetragnathidae > Metellina > Metellina segmentata. The sequence continues at coordinate 74,103,714 of OX375878.1, forward strand.
TAAAGTTTCAGAATTTTAAATAAGCATTTCCGATTGAGTATAAATGAAAAATTTATCATTTGCTCTTAATGTATACAATTAACGATAAATATTTCAATAATGAATAAGTTATAGAAACATAAATTTGCTAAAAACAAAAGTACTTTTGAGACATTTAGGCATAATTTCCTATTTTAAAATACTCCATATAAAATTGAAAAGAAATACTCTGAAAAACATACATCTGAAAAGATTTATCTGCTATATTTTTGAAAAATTATTGTATAAATAATAAACGTATAAGTAAAAAATTGCTGTAACATCTTTTAATGTGATAGATTTAAACATTTTATTAAAAGCAGTTATTTTCTAAAATAATGAAAGTATTTTTAAGAGATGGTAGTAACACAAAAATTATTATACTACTTTTAAATAGACTTGGGTAAATAATAAAAAACTAAGTGCATTTTGTACAAAAAATAAAAATACTTACACTCATACGAAGAAAGATTACACTACAGCTAAGAAATAATTAAATATTCGAGAAGGAAGAGAATGGTTTAGGTAATGGTTTATTTGGAAAAGAGAAATATAGCATACAGCAAATCACAATAGAAGAAAAATGGAAGTGGTATCATAAAATTATTATAACAAACGTTACATAAAACGGAAAACATCGTTTCAAATTTTATTATTACTTATAAGAGACTTCTTTAAAAGTTCTCCAATGGTATTATAAAAAATGAAAAAATAGCTATATGAAAATACTGCTTTTCATTGAAAACAAATGGCGTTTTTGAACATGAAACTTCTTATGTTTTTAAGCTGTTTGTCGTCTGTACAGTTCAGCATGTGGTAATATGATCGTATTCTATCATTTCATCCTACTCTTTTCTATATTAAAATGACGGATAGATTATTTTATCTCACTAAAATATCAAACATTTCTAAATCTAAGACAAGTATCCACAATGGTGCCTAGGGCCACGAATAGAATACATACCTTTATAAAAAATAAATGAGATGGGAAAAGTTGGGACTTGAAAAATAAATCATTACAAACACTCATAAGAAATTCCATTGAGCTACCGGTATCATCTTCGAGGTTGTAAAAATATATTTAAAATAGGAAATATTTTATCAGTAAGCAAATGTGTGTCATTACTTGGATATTTGTATTGAAAAACCTTTTTTATTTCAATCGAGAAGTTTCGTGTTACTTTTTAAGTGCTAAAATATTTTTCTGGCATTAAACGCATTTGTTTAAGCATTCCACGAATGAGAAATTTTCATGGCAAAATGAACCTTAGAAACTCACCCCTTCCCAGAGTCAAACACGGATACTATCGACACAATACCAACTTTTATTTGTTAAACCAATGCTTACCCACTGCGTAGGGAGGTATGGGATCAATTTTTCATTTCGAATTCCAATTCCATTCAATATTTACACAGATCTACATCCTCACTCCCCACTTCGAGGGATAGAAAAGCTATAATGGAAGAGATGCCGAACCAATCCCTCTACAGCGAGTACCAATATTTTAACAGTGCTCTTCGGTATGGGAGATATACTCAGAATAAACAGACGTATTTATTTAGTGTGGAAAAACATTAGTTTTCTGCGAATACGTTTTTATCAAAAATTCAGAATTTTCTTTATAATACTGAGCACATTTGCTTGCGGTATGTTAGGAAAAACTTGAATACATTTAAGGTTTATTTCTGCTTTTTGCTTTGGTCTATTCTTGTACAAATATCAATAAGTAATAGAAATACATTTTTAAATCGATTTATTTCACCGGTAATTGTTTCATTTGTAATTAAATTCAAAGATATTAGATAGCACTGTTAGACTAAATAACTTTCCCTCAATATTGTAAACTTGGGGTCGCCGTGCTTCTAGGTTTGCCCACCTGCGAGTTGTAGGTGGTGCAGATTCAATTCCTTCCTGGGTGTATTTCTCTCTACTGTAACAGTAAACCTTTTCTAATGTGTATGTCCATCTACTTTACGTTGTTTGGAACAGTTTATTCCACATATGTGCCATAAACACCAATCAACTAAAACAATAAAACCAAACAACAGCCTATAGTAAACTTATAAAATAGCAATATTTTTTTGATTCAATAATTTATCAATGTATACAAAGATCAAGGAAAAGCAAAATTGTTTTTCATCGAAAGATGTAACTATTTCTACAAAGTAAATTTGTTTAAATTTGTAGTAAAAAAAATTAGTTTCTGCTGAAAATTCTGTTCTTCAAAATATTGTCAAAAGATTTAGAATACTTACATTAATTTTATTTCTAGATACGCTAATAAATATTTTCATGATTTCAACTTCAACAACATATACTTATTCATTCTAAATGCTACTCATGAGTATACATACTTATTCTTTAAAAATATGGATATGACCTTATTTAGCTGTATCACATCTTAAATATGTGTTATTGCACATAAAAGAGAAACTGCTTCGTAAAGCTTGAAGGAAAATTTTAGTATATTTTATTAAAAAAGAGATACTTTAGTTTTGATTTAAACTCACGCCGTTATTCAGGATATATTTAGTGATAGTCTTTGAGGTTTTTTATTGAACGACTTGGTAATCCGCTATCATTAGCTTTTGAAAGGGTTTTGTTGTAACGTTAAATATAGAGAGAATTAAGTGTAAATGGATGGATGTATTTCTTGTTTTATTCCCAAATGTATGTATGTTGACATGTTACTCGAGAATGAGATTTCGTCACGTTAATTATAGAAGTTTTCATAAATTTATTAAATTTGAAAGTTTTTCCTTAAATTCAACTAAAACATGTTCAGTCCACGTGTTTTACACCTCTATGAAGTCTATTGATGCTCTCGAATAATTTAAATCGAAGGAAAATTAACGTAAAACATCACCGAAACGGCGATGTATCAATGTAACCATCAATATTTTCCCATCTCTCTTCCGATTATTTATTTTTACACTAAAAAGCTCAACTATCCAATTATTTTCTATCTTTTTTTTTATCTAACGCATCTTTGCTCATAATATATCTCTTATTTTTAACACAAAGATTTTCGTCTTAGAATTGCGTCACTAAAACGTACCGTGATTACTATTTTACAAAGCATGCATAAAATAAATAACATGAATATCACTACGAAAATCCCCAACGACTGATTGAATTTCAAACTTCAAATACAGGCCCTATGTACTTGAATCATTCAATGGACCCGAAGTTAATATTATGCGGTCGTCGGTGTTTTCATGCAGGTACCACGCAAAACAGTCAATGAACTCTGCACAGAGATAGCAGAAATTCCCAATTCTACAGAAAGCATCTTCAGAAAAAGGAAGAAAAAGAGAAAAGGCAGCATTCAGGTAGAAAATAAAAAGGTCATTACGCAAATGAACTAAATTTAAAGAGGGAGAGTCCATGGGTGACTGACCAATGCTTTTTGAGGAGTACGTCAAGCATTGTTCCGGAAGGTCACATAGATGCATTTTCACAGGAAAATTAAACGTTATGCTTTGTTTGTGTGGGAAGAACTGGGCGCAAACTTTTTCTTTCGTCATGAAAATCAAAGAAATTGAATCAAAAGAACAATTACCGTCACATTTCCGGATTTTCATGCCTTATCGTAAACAAAATTAATATTCTTTAATAAAAAAAGTACCGCTATGGACATTCGAGAGAAATAATTTACTCAGATATAGAACAGAAAGGCATTTCAAGAAACTCTCATTAACTATGGATCCCAACAGTTTAATTCAATCAACTTCAGTCACGGAAACAGTCACATCTAAAGAAATAGCCTTAGGAATTTTTCCTATTTCACTCGTTTAATATATTCTGAATTTAATTAGAAAGTTGCTACCAAATTCAGAACTTATAAAAATATAAATGTTTTCAATTAGTGCTTTTCCCTTTCTCTCTGTTTGTGTTACAATCATCGTAATTTAATCTAAATTAATTTTCTTTCTTGCCTGAGCGAAAACGTTTCTCGATAATAATTGTTTGTTGTAAATTATCCTCAGCAAATTAAAGTAGTGATTCTGATAATCAGGGAGGTAATATGCCGAAAACATATACTAAGAGTTTAGCCTAAAAACTGTTTCCGGAACAGTCATGGAAACAGCCACATCTGAGGAAACAGCCTTAGAAATTTTGCCTTTTCACTCCTTTAATATATTCTGAATAGGAGAGTTGTTATTGAATTGAGAACAGATAAAATATAACTTATTTCGATTATTATTTTTTTGTTTGTTACAATTATCAGCATTCGATCTAAATTCATTTTCTTTCTTGTCTGAGTGAAAAAGTTTCCGGCTCATAAGTTGTTTATTTTGAATTATTATCAAGTATAATTAAAGATTCTGATAATCAGTGAGGAAATATGCCAGAAACATATAAGAGTTTCGCTTGAAAACTGATTTCTCATTTCAGTGTAATAAGAGGGGGAAGGCAGAATTATTTTCTCTATAATATCTATTTAAAAATACACGTTGTTCATTGAAAATAGGCCAATTCACTCGAGTTACAGCAGTAAAACCCATCTGATATGATATGTGATACACTGCACAAATTATTATTACAGAACTGTAAATCTAAGGGAACATGCTAAAGTTTAAAAAAAAAACGTGGTTATGCGTGAAAGTAGTATTAAAAGTTATAGAAGTAAAATGCGAGAATGTTTAATGCGATTGAAAGTATCGATTTAGAATGATTATATTCAAAACACTGTCCAAGTTCTAATAGCTTCATGTTTTATTTGAAGTTTCAGACCCTGAGGAAATAGAAGCAAATAATGGTTTCTTTCCGTTGAAGAGTTCCTTGAGTTTTTAAAGAAACGGGGGAGGGGGAAACTCTTAAATAAGATTCTAAACCAAATAAAATCTAGTATAGTTTTTTTTCTACTACCTTTAAAATTATTCACTTATTTAGAAAGTTTCTTTAAAATTTGAATACCAGCGTAACAAAACTGTCGAAGCAAATAATTATTTAAGATGCCAATTACATTGGGATAGTAACTTTTAAATGTAACCTTAAAGTTTGAACTCGGCTAACTTCCAAGTATACTGATGAGTAACATTTTCTGTTAAACTAAATGTATGTGGCATTAGTTTCTGTGGCGAAAAGAAAAACATGAAGTTTGTTGGCTTTTTTTAATACGATTTCAGCACTTCGACAGTATAAATCTCAAGGCATGAATTTCAAATTGATATGCAATAGGTATTTATTCAACATGAATTATATTAAACGGTGATGCACTCTTGATTTTATGCTTAAAACTTCGCTTTCTGTCTGGCTTGTTTGCTGACTCCAAAAATCTCTCAAAAGAGCAGATTACTGTAATAAATAAAAGGATTGAGGAGATTATTATAATTTTTGATATATTTAATTTCAAATGTAAGCAAAAAAAACTTCAATAACTAATATTTAAAGTAATTATCTTTGGACAAAACAATAATCTATTATATTCCTAGCCACTTATAAAATTTATAAATTATACCTATTATTATCCAGACTTTTGAATTTGCATTGAAGTCATTTAAGAACAACCTTATATATATAGTAAAATTATTTAATAATTATATGTTAAGAAGTGCTGGAACTTTTATGAAAAAATCATCTTTATTTAAGAAATAAGATTTAATTTCTGAAAATGCAATTACGAAAATAAAAGATTTATAAAGAATTTGTGATAAATTTATGTCAATATGACTACTGTCCTAATTTCCGAAGCTTTAGTAAATTCAGTCCAACGTTACTATACCAAAAAAAAAAACACAATTGTCTTTTAGATTAAAGAATGAAACGCGAATTTCCATTCAAATTATTTTATTATTCGTATTATTCCCTAAAAAAGCGTGATTTACTTATACTTACAATCACCTCTTAAATGCGAAGCGAATATGTAAAATAACTGGTTATAAAAGGAGGGTATAAAAGGAGGGGGAAATGAGACCATTTCAAAATTTAGAAACTTTCTCATTACAATCCATTTACGTTTTGATATATAACGTCTTTAGAAACAAATTAGAAGTTGATCGGATTTTTCCCCGGTCTCGAGGTGTTATCTCTTACCAATAATAGATTTAAAGATCTAGGACGTTTTTAACAATAAAACTTGTTTTGATTCAGAAAAACGAAAAAAGGTAATTTTTTGTGGGAAATTTTTAGACCATTAGGGTTACAGATGGTTTTGATATGTTACAGGGGGTGAACCGCTTTCGAAACAAAGTTTGTTCCGTAAACGACCATTTGCGGAAAATTACTTTATAATACATCCAAGACTCAAATAGCTGTTTCGAATAACTTGCGACGACGGAAAAGTTGAAAAGGATAACAGATTAGCCTCCCCATCCATGGTCATCACGATCAGAAAAATCAGATACGGAAGAGTTAAAATGATCTGTTACATATTACAGAAACTACACTCAAACATAGATGGAATTCGGATCCTTTTTTGAAATGCTGTTTTATCGTATTAACTCGAGCCATAGTAAGGCAGTTTAAATACTTAAAATTTGAATTTCTATTCATATGTACAAAATTTAAAATTATTCAAACATACAAGACATATAATGTCAAGTAATTGTGAAAAGAGAGGATAGAGAGACGAAAGAGAAAGATCGCCTGGGTATCATGGGTTAGCCACCTCCTTTATTTACATGAGGCAGTAAACCTCATGGGAAAATAACATATCACTAGGGTTCCTCGTCTATGTGAAGCCCGCGATAATGTGTCACAAGTAGAGTTTTGAAAAGGTATGCAAATAAAAAAAAACTATATGTCAGTTGTGTTTAAGCTAGAATTCGAAAAGTCCCCCCCCTCCCCCAATTAAGTTATATTAACCATTTCACAGCAAAAATGGTCAAAATAACGCGACTTAGCACCAAAATACGAATTATTCAAAGATCTTACAATGCTATTTTTAAAAATATCAGACGTGTAATAAGCAGTAGGTTGGACCAGACACTATCAGACGTGTAATAAGCAGTAGGTTGAACCAGACAGTATCAGACGTGTAATAAGCAGTAGGTTGAACCAGACAGTACCAGACGTGTAATAGGCAATAGGTTGAACCAGACAGTAACTGAGCAATTAGTGCAAGGTTTTCATGAAAAACGATCCTCTCCGGTTAATTTTCAATTCTACTAATAAAATCTTTTGTTACTAATGGTTTTGAAGCAATCAGTGCTTCCTAACTTGAACTGTTTTGAGTATAATCATTCTAAATTAATGGTTTATTTTGCTAAAACGTTTAGTAAGACGTTTTACATTTTGACTTTTTGCATTTACTTTGGAAACATCAATCCTCTTCATCCAAAACCTTAAGGAAGATGGTATATAACAAAGCCTCTGACTTTCCAGGAAAATATAGGTTTGAAAAGTAAAACACTTCCAGTTGAAAAAAGTGAATTTGAATACCGGTCTCGTGCCATAAAAGACAACAAATCCAGATAATTGGTTGCATTGTCACCGAATCGTGGCTAGGTGAAGATAGAGTGAAATCTCTCTGAGTAATGTGTCTTCTTTGCATATACCTCGGACAGACAAGGCGTGCCAAATCGGGTGACACACTTTCGAATGGACCTCTACAACTTTTGCTTAAATCACCTGGACAGTGATCGTAAATTAAGTGATTGTTGAAATTGCACGCACTTTGTATGACCGCACTGAGGCGGCCACTTTGCAATTCTAATCGAGTAGGTCCTGTGAATAAAATAAATCGCATGAATCGAACGTAAATTTCTTTTGGGCGACGAGAAATCTGCCCACCCACAAACTCGACTTAATGCATTCGAAGCTTTGTCAAAGAAGTAACTATTTGAATTACTAAACTGCTAAGCTGATAACTTATTCAGAACTTTGAAATGCTGACAACTCGTATCGCCCAGTCTTATGGTGTTAAGACTCATATCAAATATATCATTGCATAAGCGTTCTTTGATATGTTTGACAGAAACCAGAAATAGTATTTTCTGCATAGAAGAGTTCATTTGTGCATGCAATCTATGACGAATCTTGAGTTGCAGAGACTTTTGTGACCAAAGCATTGGTTAGGATTTACAGCTTTTTGTGAATTTTATTTCCGTTCTACGCACATGTTCAGATTTTGGTCATTGTTGAAAGGAAAATTATTTTGTATCATTCTTGTCAACCAATTCTATGACGAAAATGTGTCAAATACTTGAACATCCGCGTTTTATCGTGATAATTTTCATTCTTTTTAACGTGTAAAAAATAAATTAAAATAATTTAACGTTAAATCCTTTACATTAAAACATTTGTTTAAAAAATGTAGCTATGCTACTTAAGCATTGGTTTAAAAGGAAACTTGTTTATTCAAACGTGCTATGCATTAAAAATAATTTTATAAAAATACGTGTACATAGAAATAAAATATGCCTTTCACCTATACTAACACTTAGGATTTTAGAACGAATATAAAACCAAATTTTTATGAGGCATTTTCTGTTAAGTTAAAATAGGGGGCGGTAGTGTTTCTGTTGTGGTAGGTGTTTCCTGTACGTATTCTGTAAGGGACGCCAGTTGGCTTGTTTTACGATTTCACTACTTTGTTAATAAAAATTCCAAAGTATGAATTCAGAATAGATGTATGTTGTTGATTCATCAACACCAATTAGACCAGGCGCCAAACGTCATCGAATGGCGATAAATCATATATTAAGGTAATCCCGATGTGTATCATTCGAGTCTGAATTGCAGCTTCACAAACCGTCTGGTTGGTTTGGACTGAAAATCTTTCTCATAAAAAGTGTTCCCTTTTAGGAAGATTTTGTTTTGTATATTACCATAACTAAATAAATATGCATGCACATTTTAGTTTCCTCATAACCTCTCGAGAAATGAGATCTATTTGTAACTCTAGAACGATCAATCTTTTTTACAAAAGCACATGTTTTCATTTTTCTTACACATACCAATGAGACGATATAGACCAGCAAAGCAGAATTCCCCTAAATGGTTCTTTTAATAGGAAAAACCATAGAGTTAGTTCCATAGGAAAACTAACTCTAAATGTGTGTAGGCTTGATGTCGTTCGTATTGATGTGGGTGCAACTCAAACTATTGTGTAACTTAAGTAATGGCCCCAAAAGGAGACGAATGTGGGGAATAAAAAAATGAGAATAAGATTTTGCTCCGAGATAAGAGGATATATGTAGCACTTTTAAGCAGACACCAATAAGGCGATTGCTTTCTTGGAGAGGAAGTGTAAGGTGTGAACACATGTCGTTTCCGAGATCTGATACGAGTGATTGGAAGGTAATATAAACTCTAAAGTAGAACGGTTCTTTTGAAACTTTTAAATCACATCCATCATAAAAAATCTTGATACTGAGGGTACGTTTGCGGGTGACATTATGGGGTCACAAATTTTGGCAATACATTTATCATTGCACGTTTAAAGGATACGTTAATTATTTACAGGGTTTGGGTTGATTATAATATAGACCTTGTATGTTATCTTCTGTGTGGTACGTTGATTTCTCCAGTTGTTGGGAAAATGCTCAACAAACCAAACTTTTGTTTACTAGTGTTAGTTCCTATTGTGATATGTATTATATTCAATTATTAATTTTACAAAAGGCATTAATAAATTGGCTGATTTTAAGTGAGAGATTGAAATATTTACTGAGTTTTTCGAACATTCAAAGATAGAAAACTTTAGAGAGCGCTTTGAACATACAAATCGATTAAAATATTGAATTGAGATATATAAATTCTTAATGAGCGTTTTGAACATTCAAAATTCACTGCTGTTTGTAAAATATGTAACACCGTGAAGGAATCATCCGAATGAAATGAAATTTGCAGCAAATGTCAATTATAGGATGTTATGCAAAGTAGTATAGTTTCAGAGCCACCACGCATTCGTGGTGTGAGCAGCGCCATCTGAACTGATGCTAAAAGCGTATAAATAGAGGGCTGTAGCGGGATGTTGAAAATAGTGCATGGTTATTTTTTAGTGGCGAACGTTTAGTGAGACCTAAGTATGCCTCCACGACGAAATTGGGTGAAATTTCAACAACTTATGGAGTTTGAACGGGGGGGAATCATTGGCCTTCGTGAAGGAGGATTTTCATATCGCGCAATAGCAGCTCGTGTGCAGCGAAACAGTTCCACAGTGATGCGAGTTAGGAAACAGTGGACCGACAAGCACCGGACAACTCGAAAAACTGGGAGTGGACGATGGAAGGTGACATCAGTGCGCGATGATAGACACCTAGTCCACATGGCGATGAATGACCATACAGCTTCCTCCAGGCAGTTGGCAGCACTTTGGTCTATTGCTACAGGTGTACTAATGTCTATTTCGTCAATTCGTCGACGTCTGCTGCACCGTGGACTGCGTGTAAGGATTCCTTTATACAGGATCCCCGTCACGCCAAACAATCGATGGCTGCGTCTACAATGGTCACATGAGCACAGAGCCTGGCGGGATGATTGGCAACAAGTTGTATTTTCTGACGAATCCCGCTTTAATTTGTGGAACCATGATGGCCGCATTCGTGTTAGACGCTATGCCGGTGAACGCTGCCTTCCAGAGTGCGTTATCGAACGCCATAGTGGCCGAACACCCGGAGTTTTGGTCTTGTGTACGATTTCGTATCATGGACGATCTCAGCTGCTACGAACTGAGGGTAATCTGAGTAGCAACAGGTACGTCCGTGAAGTGCTAGAGCCCTAAGTCGTTCCCTTCCTTCAAGGCATCCCTGGAGCTATCTTTCAACAGGATAATGCACGCCCACATGTTGTAAGGAATGTTCGAGACTTCTTTTCAGTCCAACACATGAAACTTCTTCCTTGGCCTGCTATTTGCCGGATATGTCACCTATTGAGCACGTGTGGTATTTGGTTGGTCGGTGTCTCGTTCGTGATCCGCGTCCTACAACTTCATAGGACGAACTTTGGATGCGCATAAAACAATATGGAATTACCTTCCACAAGCAGACATTCAACATCTGTTTCACTCCATGCCACGTTGTATAGCAGCACCACGTTGTATAGTATACACCAAATACTGATTTTATACACTTAATATGGTTATTGCTTTGAAAATTTATTCATTTATTTGTACTAATACAAAATGTTTGTGTATTGAATTTCATTTAATTCTGATGTCTCCTTAATGATGTTGCATTTTTTCCAAACAGCAGTGTGTTTCTCTCTCTCTCTCTCCTCTCTCTTTTTCTCTATATATATATATATATATACAGGGTGGTCCCGAATTCATGGTACAAACTTTAATGGTAGGTACAGGACATTGTAACAATGATTTATTGTATAGGAATGTATAGTCGCAAGTGACGCGGTGAGGCGTAAACAGGGGAAATAAAAGGAAAGAGAAATGGAGTGATCGGTTGGTATCATTGCCGGTAGAGGGCAGTAGATGTCTAGCCGCTGTTGAACATGATGCATCGCAGTAGGAATTACCTGAATGCCACGTTTGGTACTCGATGGATTGGGCGTGGTGGACCAGTCCCTTGGCCACCCCGATCTCCCGATTTATCGAGCCTCGATTACTTTTTATGGGGACATCTAAAGCATCTTGTTTATGAGACTCCAGTTGACTCAGATGAGGATCTCGTCGCTCGCTTATCTGTAGCTGCTGCAGGTGTGCGTGAAATACCAGGCATCTTTGAACGTGTACGCCAATCGCTCCACCGACGCTGTCAAGCATGTATCGATACTGGTGGACGCAATTTTGAACAATTACTGTAAACATGACACTTGTCAACAACGCTTTCAATAAAATCTTTGTTTTTCCTTTCGGCCGTTATTTCCCCTGTTTTCGCCTCACCGCGTCACTTGCGACTATACATTCCTATACAATAAATCATTGTTACAATGTCCTGTACCTACCATTAAAGTTTGTACCATGAATTCGGGACCACCCTGTATATATATATATATATATATATATGTATGTATGTATCTGCATGTATCCATTTTTTTTTCTCTGAGCAAAATATTACTTTACTTTCAAAATATTTGAATGCTTTGCAGACCTCTCAGTTCAATAATAAGATAAAGAATATTTAAAAATATTATTTTTCTAAATACGTGCTATAAATTTAACGCCATTCCTACTTTTGCAAGTTTTAGAACTGAATTATCCCCGTTTAACTATATACTTTAAATAATATTCATATTTCTATACTACTCCATTTGTACTCAGCAGTAACCTTATTCTAATTTTTTATTACGTATACATTGTCCATGGAAACGCCTTTTTTCTAGTCGCATTTATTTTCACAAAAATAAAGCTTTTAATATTAAAAATAGACTGTTTGATCTCATTTTCATACCTGAACAAATTAATGCCTTAAATTATGCATTCTTTCTTTCACCAGATATCCTCTTAAGCAGTTCAGCTTTAAAATTTTTTCTCTAGTTCTTCCATTGCTAATGCTACAGTTGGGTTATTTATCTATATATATAATTCTCTTACGTGGCACGCAAAAAAGACGTGATTTGTTATTGCGTTTTGGCAACATTGTGCGATTGTTTGTTTACCATCACGAAGTCTCGCGCCTCAATTGAATTCATAGCGTAATCGGATGAAATTTTATTGAAAAAAATTAATTTTAGTCGAACTGTTGTAGTTTGTAATAGAAATCAAAGAAAACGGGGTATCTTTTCAGGGCCAACAATTGTAGTTCAACAATACGCTTGAACTTCAACTTTAGACAACAAACTCAATGAAAAAGTGAGTGGCTCGAGTGCTGGGGAAATGTACACACAAACAACATGCTGGGTATTCAATTTCCAAAGCAGCGATCACATTTTGAGTCAAAATTTGCACAGTTTTCGTTTGAATTCTGATTTTAGAGGCACTGTATATATCTTTTCTGCAAACAGCACATTTAGATTGGAATTTTTTTTTTTTTTTTTTTGGAATATCATATTTTGTAAACAATCCTTTTTGCTAGGACACATGTCTTCATTGATGCGAGCGAAGCGAGCATAGGTTCGCGCAGCGAACCAGTGAGGATTGCAAAGCAATCCTCCGGGGGATGGCGAGCGCTAGCGAGCAGGGGGCTGGCCCCCTAGTAAATTGTATATATCTGTTTAAAAAAATAGTTATAACCCCAAACTAGTGTCCGAACATAATACTCTCGTCTGCCATATATTGCGTTTCGTTTGATAAAACAGAATTCTACAGCCACATGTAATCAATGAGTTTTGTGTAAAGTTGGTCGAAATATATAAGCCCTCGAAAAATGAATACACGTCTTTAGCATAATTAAAATTATGCTCATATTGAAAATGAAATCAGATTTGCCCCCAAAAGAACAAATAACTTGAAATGGGGCTGAAATATTCAATTTATAAACACTTAATCTGTATTTATGCAGATAATATACTCATCATACTCATTTAAGCATTACATAACGTATTGCTTTTGAATACGATGACGACCAAAGTTTTTCAAATAAATCATTATAATTATAACTCTGAATAAATTAAACAAAGAAAAACATCTGTAAATGATTAATGACCATGATGATATGAAAGGACAAGTATCCATGTTAATATTGTCCATTATAATACCCACTGCTAATTAATCAACATTCACATGAGAGGTGTGGTGGCGTTTGTTTCTAAACACGCCAGTCTACAACTTGAAGAATTGATATGAATTAATGGTATCATTATATATTAAAATAGCCAAATAAGAATTACCTTTTTAAATTGATAAAAGCCAACATGAAGAATTTGGGGCAGTAAAACAAGACCACGATATATAATGCCTCGATACATTCCTATTTTACTTTTCCCTTAGTGAAGTTTCAACTTCAGATGAAACCTTAGTCTATTTCTTCAGAAGAGCGAGTTCAGAGGTCACGTCTGCTTTCAGCAATTTTCTGAAGCTGAATCGGTAAAGATTTAGGTGGTCTCGAGAGACAGAACGATTACAGAAGGATAAGAAGGGTTTTTGGTTTTGATCAATATTGTGTCGTATTTGGTACTTAGCAAGAAGAATGAACGATAGCGAAACTTCGCGTACCAGAAAGCACATCTTGGTGGAGTTGGGGTACACTGCTATATATAATACTAGATTGTAAGTTAAGTTTTGTAGGGATGGATAAGTTCCCCACGATGCTCCTACAGAATTTAGCAATAACTTAATTCGACAGATGCTACCTGTTGACAGTTTGTGTTAGACCTGGAGAGCAGTATTAAGGCAACGAGTGTAGTTTTGTCTACGTGGTAGTGCGATGATTGCGATATTTTCCTGTGTTGCTTTTAACAGCCGAGAATGAGTCTCCATGTGAAATGAAAACAGAGTAGCAACGAAGAGTGAAGCTGTGATAGAAATAGGAACAATGACTAATCACAGGGCACCAGACAACTGTTAGTGTGATTAGAATATCAAATGCAATTCTACTATCCATCGAGAACCATCCATCGAAGTGCATGATGATTGCTTCGAACACCATGTGACTCTTTTTTAAGTACGCGTGTTCATGATCCCATTCACCAATCACAAATTTTGCAAGACGTATCAAAGACAGAGCATCTTTGTTCCCCAAATAGTACTTCATGGTGGATTTGGGTTGCACTGTTATACTGTATTGTTTGTTGGTTTTTGTAATGGTGGCTTAGTTAATGGCACCACAAGCATTGTTTTACAAGTTTAACCACCGTATTCGCCTTTATCTCCGTAATAAGTAAGTTTTCTCGATTTTGCATACATTGATCCTCTCGGTTTATCGCTCTTTTACTTGTCCCCCCCCCGATGGCGACATATTTAAGAGTTATGCTACTTATGTATACCATATTGAAAGCGCTGACAGAGAATACATGAACTTATCTTCTTTATAAATAAGAATGGAGTGTTTGTTTGTTCATTGAATATTTTCGACACATTTGAAGTTTTCTATCCGTTTTAGACCCTACTGATGCCAAATCCGCCTCTTCCGCGTTTGGTATCTGTCTGTATGTATGTAAGTGCCCTATACACGTCCACACGGTTCAATGTATTTTCATGGAAATTTGCATACAGTAAGTTTTATCTTCATTTATACTCTGTTTCACCTTAACTTGTCAGTAGAGTAAAGGCTACGTTGACCGCATCACAGCCGTTGTCGTAGAAACTAGGGTTACAATGTCAGAAGAAGTCAGCTATAAGCGAGGAAATTCGCCCTTTTTGGCAAGGAGAGATAAAATGCACGTGGAAATTCTATACGTTTCACAGATCTTTAATTTCTAATGGCTCTTGCATTACATTTGTTAATTAAACAAAAAGCTACTCTATGTTAATATAAATGCGTTTTGATTTTTCTAAATGAGTATTATTTTTAGTTATTTAAAAATATATATATTTAAAATTTTTTTACAATAAATGTTGTTTAAAAAAACAGTCTATTTAAAGATGTGATGAACCATAAAATTCATTTTTTGAATTTACTTACCTGAAAGCTAAACACCTTGATTAATACTTCTTTTTTCAATTTTAATAATTTTATTAAAGGAAATTAATCCAATTTAATTACTCCTTTGGTCTTACATTTGGTTGGACAAGGTAGGGGAGAGTGCGTCGTCTGCTAAAATATGTGTTTTTCTTAACAGCAAAATATAGTCTCCAAATTAAATCAAATTTATTCTGATATTAAAGAAAGTAAATAACAAATAAAAATACATATAACATAGAGGATATAAAATACATTCACAATAAATAAATAGAATATAAAAAATACAAATATAGTGAATACACATACAATAATAAAAAAAATGAAACCATTTTAAAAATTAGAGTTAAAAAAAATAAACCTTATATGTGTGAAACATATTCTGAAACTCGCGGAACGGTGTCGGGTTGATTAGTAGTAAATTATTAATTTTATGAATAATTTAAAATAGTTTACAAGAAAGTGTCCAGAAGAAACCAATCTCTTTCATGAATAGTAGTTACAATGAGAAAACTATATTTACGTTTTACTTATTCATCACATGCATTTATACATCATCAATATATGTAAAACATAGCAAACATCATAACAAATCTATTTACATTATAATATACTTATTCATCACATGAATTTACACATCATCATCACTTAACATTTCCGAATCGCTATCAGACTCACTATTAAAAGAAATTACCAAGTTCTTACTTTCCCAAATATCATCCACAAGTCCATCTACTTCCCACATGTATTTCTCTTTTTCAGTAACATGGTTTATGCAGTTTTTCCAATTTTGTACAGAGACCTTTTCAATCCCTTGGATGACTAAATCCTTCACATCGTTCAGTTTAAAAGTCTTGTTTTCCCTGGCAACGTGTCCTTTTACTTGACTCCATATCATTTCAATGGGATTAAGCTCACAGTGATACGGGGGAAGTCTCAAAACCTTATGTCCAAATTTTTCGGCAATTTCTTCAACTCTGTATTTATCAAACATATGTTTGATTTCGCTAACTTTTTTCAACAGTTCAATCTTGATCATGTCCTGGTTCCACGTAATGTTTTTCAACGATAGCCATTCTTGAATTGCACTTTTTTTCCAAGATGTCGTCGGAATTTTTTCTTTCTTCACCGAGTGATAGGGGGCATTGTCCATCACTACAAAGCTGTTTCGTTTCAATTTAGGCATGATATCTTCAAACCACTTCTCAAAATGGTTACCATCCATTTCTTCGTGGTAGTCACCGGATTTTTTTCCTACAAAAATGTCAGCCGCATCAGGTACAAATCCTTCATCACTTCCGATATGGGTAATGATGAGTCTTCTTCCTTTTCCTTTTGGTGCAGCCAAGCCTGTTGTCAAACTTGAAGAGGAAGCTTCATTGGTGCTTTTGATGTTTTTGTCTTGCCATACTCGACTTTGTGAGTGTCCTTCATTCACCCATGTTTCATCTAAATAATAGATTGAAGCATTTTCATTCTTCAGTTCTCTAATTTTTCGTAAATAATTTCTTCGCCATAAAATTATGTCGTGTCTTTCTAAAAGCATAGCCTGCCTTTTTCGCTTTTCAAAGGAAAATCCCAAATCTTTCAGTATCCTGTACAGTGTACTTCGGCTAATGTTTGTCGAAAAAATATCCTTATCATTGTTAATTTCATTTAGAACTTTGTCCAATGTAGGAATTTCATTTCGACGAAAACAATCATGAATTTTTCGTCGGATGCACGATAAAGTAAAGTTGTCATATTTCATCATTCTTGTTCTTTTTCCAACGGCATAAGGTCGTTTTTTTCCTGGAGTACTCAAAGGACTTGTCGTCTTCTTTTCTTTTTTCAAACGAAAAACAGTTCTTTTGGAAACACCAGTTAGTTGAGACACCTTTCCGACGATTTGGTTAATGGAATCACTATGGTTTTCTTCTCGAAGTCTAGAATAAACATTCAATATGTTCCTGCGAGCTCCACTACCAATTGATTTTCCTTGCTTTGATGGCGTATACAGCTTGGATGGTGACGTTCCTTTTTCAGCCATGTTCAGAGTATCAAACACACTCCAATAAAATAGCACAAGAGAGATATGAACGTAAATACACACGCTAGCAAAGACGCAGAGCGAAATGGCGCAGACTTGGCCCGAAAGCGTATTTAGCTCGCCAGAAATGTTACCATGGAAACCGGTTTAGAATTCCGTTTCGGATATATTCATTCGCTTCGGTCAAAAAAAAATGCTTTTTACAAATAAATAACCGATTATAAAGGTTCAAAAATCACTCCTTCATTGTAGGACAATTTTTACACGTTTATATGCATTTTCTTTATTTTAAATTCCAAATCAAGTTGGAATTATTTTTCATGCGGATGAACATCATTTCTGCCTTTCCCAATACTGACAAGTTAAGGTGAAACAGAGTATAGTGGGTGAAATTTGTTGTGAAGGTCTGTCTGTCCGTCTTTCTATTCTATGTTCGATTTTTTGTTTGTGCAGGAATCACATGAATTATATTCCAGATATTTCATAGCATTGTGCTTTATTTTATGCATTATATATTAATTTAGTGAATTTAATATAAAACATTTTTTTATTGTTATATTTAGATAATTTTTATGTTAAAACACCAGAGTAAGTATACTTAAATCAACCATAATTTGGTAGGTTTGGAAACTATTGGAATGTACAATATATTGAGTATTACGATTACTTAGATTGCTTTACCAGTAGTACTGAAAAGACAATTTTTTCCCTAAAATTATTATTTCTTTTTATGGAATTTCAGCTCTGATACTTCCTTTATTTCGAGTCTTATTTTTGTTCTTTGAACGCAATGTAAACGATTTCCGAATATTTGGGACAGACGATATTTTTCAAAGAACGGGAATAAAGCGAAAACTCGTTTTTCTTTCGCTCTGCATTAATTTCGCATTCTAAATTTTTTGCACTTTTTAGTAGTAAGTTGTGGCAACTGCGAGATCAAGAGATAAAAAGGAATCAAAAATTAATGTCTTTAGAACAATTTTTTCCCGACATCTTTTAATTTGTTTTATTGGGCTGTTTTTTTTTTCTGTTTTAAATATTTATTATTTTAATAAATTGGTGTTTCTTTTTCTTCACACGCAGCAGCACCACAAAGTATTCGATTTTAAGTAGCAGGTAAGTCAGAATAAAGAAACTTTAAGTGTATTTATGCCATTATTGAAAGAATAATGCCGTTATTGAAAGAATAATGCCGTTATTGAAAGAATAATGCCATTATTGAAAGAATAATGCCGTTATTAAAAGAATAACAATGTTTAAAAAATCCGAACTAGAAATTTTCAAACATTAAAAACATTCTTTGTCATAATGACAGGAGAAGATTGCAGCAAGGGTGCGAAGTGTGGGAAATGTATTAACATGAATGGATATGCATGTGTGAGATTTGTATCCAAAGTAATAGTAGAAATTGTAAAGATGGCGAAAGGAGTTAAAATATTATTTTATTCTACAAAAAACGCAAGTCATATATTTTGATCGTCTCTTCAATCTAGAGTAAACCAATTCAAACCGAGTAAGGTCGGGTATTTTGCTAGTATTTCTATATAAATGTCATTTTACTGTCAAAACCTAACCTTAAAAATTTTGAGAAATGATGCAAACTAAATGTCAAAGGGTAGACCAGTTATGAAGTACGAGGTTTATATATTTTTTTTCTGGTGAGGGGCAATATAACTATGTACACTTGGGAGGTTTTGAGCAATCTTAGCAATCACATTTGTAACCAAAACACACACAAAAATTGGACATCTGAAGTTTTGTTGGTAAAACGGCGATATACTTTTATATAAATATACTTTTACGTTTATACGGAATGTCTATCGCTGCCCTGACTAAAAAAAAAAATATTTTTCAAACAGAAATAATCAGATTTTATCACAAAAAACTAAAAGAAATCATAATATAGACAGATAGCATGAGTAATTCTGTATCGCATATTTCAAAGAGGTAACAATACATTCCTGTTGCGTACATTCGTCAAGTCCCACAAATCTTTTGCATCCAGTTCATAAGAATGGAGAAAGTAACATGAAAATGGATAGATCAGTGAACCCCCAGGTTCAAGGCCGTTTTACTTTCACACCCATTTTACGCTTTCTCTTCCAGAAAGACTCGTAACGACTGATGATTCAACCGTTAGTAAGAAAAAATTGCACCAGAGAGTCCATGGTCTTTCAAATAAAATATACCTTGGATTTCTTTTTTTTGATGAGCTTTTGTGTTATCATAACAGGATTCTTTTTATGACTCCACATGAATCCTTTCGTGTGTATTTGAGTGATTAATGCAACTCTTAACGATGGAAGTCCGTTGTTCCACACATGCATAGTTAAGTGACATTTAAAATAGTATGACAAGTTGATGGTTTACGCGTGTGTGTGTGAATGAGTTGAGCTTTCGCAAATAACATTTTGTTCTGTGTTTCTAAACATACTAATAATGCGTGCAGTTCCCGAGAATAATTTTTATGAAGCGAAGACAAAGGATTAAATTTTACATTTCAACACAATAGAATTTAAGATACACGCGATATGGAATCGTCTAGACCGAGTATGACAAAAAACAAGCATGCATTCAATGACAATAATACGACTGTAGAATGCACAGAAAATAACAAAAATTAGCATATTCGAAAATAAATCTTCTTTTCTTCAGATGGATTATATAAATTAACTAAAATACCATTAAGGGATGCTGCACCAAAACATTTTAAAGTCCTTACATTATTGTAACGTTGTATAAATTTTAAAATTTTCAAAATTCGATTCACAATACTATTTATTAATTTCCAATATTTTGTTCGTATCAAAACTTTAAATACCTGAAAAACAAAAAAAAAAAACAAAAAAAAAACTAATACTAAAATAATTTTTCTCTATAGTTAAATGTGATCAAGAAATTTAAAAAAAAAGCTTGAATTTATTTTAATATATGACACTATTTAATAGTATCAGCGCAGTTTGAATCTAGGAAGATCATGAGATTTTCAGCGATAACAAACTACCCAAATCGAAGACTAAGATTTTATTTCTTGTATCTCCCAAATGTTCTAGCATGATACAAATCGGGGTTACCTTAAAATGTATTTGAGTGCCATTTTAACGACATTTGGCGAGTAAATTAACTGGTGATCAATTATCTATCATATGAGGCGTTCAGAACTAGAGTGAATCAAGTCCATTTTACATTTCGAGATACATCAAGTGTCTTGTGTGTACTTTTCTTTTCCACCGGGCTTTTCTTCTGCCATCTCTCGGGAACCAAAGAAACTAGAGACTTGATTCATAGATGCACTAAAAAGATTCAATTTAAAGGAGTACGAGTGTATGATTATCATAGTTCGACCAGAAAGCGCACCTGATCCACTCTAGTTCTGAACGTCTCATAAATCAATTCGGAATTCATTGGTAACGTGATGAAATTGTATTTGAAAAACAAGGAAGCATGTTACACCAGGAAAACTCAACTGTCATCTTCGCTTAGCTCGACATAAAAGGATTATCATATTTGGAATCTATAAATCGTTTAATATCGTATCCAATTGCAAAATAGCAACCTTTTATCGCGCGTTTTACATGCTACAAAAAAAATTATTCTTAGAAATACTGACCCATACAAACAGAATTTCATTTCCTGATAATGAATATTTTAGTTCATTCTAAATATTAATTATTTATCCATACATTTGATAGTAGGAATAAGAGTTATTTTTGCTGTATACAAATGGGATTAAATGAATATCGACGAACATTAAACTATGAATGGAAATTTTTGAGAAGAAAAAATGGTAGGTTTAAATTTAATAACAGGTTTTAATTTAAATCCAATTATATTCCTAATGAGTATTATTTTTCTAAACATCAAAGAAATTGCATTCTCAAACGCAATCAACCTGAATTTTTTTATTTAAAAAAAATAGGAGGCTATAAACCTTATATTTTCATTCTAATAGCCTTTATTTTACTTTTATTTACTTTAGTTTTTATTTATTTACTTTTGTTTCTATTTATTTACTTTTGTTTTTATTTATTTACTTTGCTATTTGTATTGATATTTTGTATTTTTGCTTCCTGTCTTTGTCCACACGTATCTAAATGGGATTTGAATAAATAGTAAGATCTAGGTAAGTTGGTTAAATACCCAAGTATACAACTAGATCTTACGCACTGCTCATATCTGGAATTAGATTCAAAATGATAAAGTAAATAAGCAGAAAGACTATTCATTAAAAGTAAATATTAACATGATTGAAAAGTAATGGGTATGACAGCTAAAGAGAATGCAGATTGTTTAGGAAACTATTTTACACTTTCATAAATAATTTCCATAACCTTTCTGAATTACTACTTCCCACTAGATTCGAGAAAGTTACACCAACGCCACTTACCTCTTATACCAAAAAAACTGATGATATCCTTCCCTAAAACAAATGTCACTGACTTCAAAGTGCAGGTCAAGATCCGTTTTGACGAGGTACGAAATCAATTTGTGGATACAATGCAATTTGACGAAAATAAAAGGTTTCATCACTCGCTTGAAGTAAGCGCTATTGTTCCATTTCATTAACGGTCTGTTGTGGAACTCGGCTTCTCTCTTTCTCTCTGTTAAGAGTCAGAAATTGCAGTTTATTTCGCTGATCAGGTTGATGACTTTTGATTTCCGCAAAGTTACGGGAAGATTTATAATGAAGAGGAAATAAATAATTAATCTCGTTTTAATTTTTAATGACGTTTGAAAACTAGCTGCTTCAGAAATACTTTTGTATTGATACAAAATTTTCAATTTCAGAATGTATTTTAAGGTTATGTCAGAAGTCAATTAAAAGCTAGTCATGTAAATCATTATTGATAAATTAATCGATAACTAGTTGAAAACCTTTACGTTGGTGGTAATGTTAATAAGAAAGTTGTTGATATAAGTCAATTGAAAGCTAGTCATCTAAATTAGTTTTGGTAAGTTAAATTATTTGTGCTTGCATAACTTTAACGTGTGTGGTAGTGTTAATGATAACATCGTGGTTGTGATAGAGGTCAGTTAAAAGATAGTCGTGTAATTTATTATTGGTAATTTAAGCAATCCGTAGCGTAGCTTTACATTTGTGGACAATTTTGTACAGGGACTACGATAGATTTGCTATTTTTTAATTCTTGAAACAATCCGCTTATTTCATCCACTTCCCTGATAACAAAAATAAAACGAAATAAGCCTATTGAATAATTAGAGCTTCTCGTCGCCACTTCGATCATAACGCGCCAATCTTAGCGCGGCGTAGAATTGTAGGATTCACTGTATTATGTTCAATTTTTAGAAAGGATTCTGTTTCTGGAGGATAAAGGTCAGATATCGTCATTCAAAGTGCAAAAGGTCGTATGTCAAAAATTCCATTTTATCTTTTATTATTTCTATATGTGACATCTTGTGATTTCCACCTTGTGGCAAAATCTATGTCATCAGCTGATCCAATAAACTAAGAACAAAACCCAAATTATATAATAATAGAATAAAATCATAAAGAAAATATAAGTATTTTGGCTCTCCTAATGAATGCAGGTTTTAGACGTACGACCTTTCGCACTTTGAGCGCCCATATAGTCAATCCTTCCACTTATGTGTTCACTCTTCTGCTAAATTCTTGTGTTCATTTATTTGATGGCATGATACATCTCTGGTAATATATGTAACAGAGCTATGGTGATCAAAATTTTCATTAAGTTGAACTCGGTGTATACATTAATACATCAATCGAAATAGAGCTCATATTAATATGCCTGGTTGTTGTTATTGTTTCTCATGCCTACACTAGCAGACCAGAGGAGTGCCAGGCCCGTCGAAGACGGCAAGAGGCGATGGGATGCGCCTTCCATGTTATTGAGCCCCATTGGGAGGAAGTCCGACTTTGCTCGACATACATGACACATCCGTTTTACAGGAAGGTCCCTTTCATACATCCATTCACTCACACATATCGTAATTTAGATCCCAATCAGAGGCCGATTACCCCCTAATCAGGTACCCCCAGAGGTATTGATTTGGTATGGGAACATGGGGAACTTTGTGACCACGACCTATTTAACGTGTCCCAGTCACCATTAGTGAACACGACGGTCTTTAGCCAGGTCGAAGCGCCGATCTCGCAATCATCAGAATTGCAGGCTCCGCCGAGGACAAAACCCACAACCCTTCTGATGCGAGCCCGACGCTCTACTGACTGAGCTACCGCGGCTCAATATGCCTGGTAAATATCTTTAATTCAGAAAGGACAACAATCAGTATAGTCACAAATTTATCAGTGACCAATGAACAAATGTTTTTATGCAGAAACAGCGTTTAAAATAAATAAATGTCAGTACACTTCAGTTCATTGTTGTGAATGTTTGGATAAATTTTCTATCAAACATTTAGACAGGACGAAAATTTCCTACGTTTTCGAAAAAGACGTTTCTAGCGAGGCAATTTGTATACCTAAAAACCTTTTCAGAAAATAAGCATTTAATTAGAAAAAATTCCATTCTACGGAAAATTTGGTTTTTCACTTCCATGTATTTCACGACAACATCGTTAAAAATTTATTTGTTGAGAAATCAGGTACTTGAGCTATAATGAGCCTTAGAAGCTGAGACCTTCGAGAAAACTAATTGGAAGTAGACGTATTTTTTACTGACTCTCGTTTAGTAATCGCTTAATCTCTTTTCTAAGTCCTCAACGTCATAAAAAGCTGGGTTAAATATTTGTATTTTCCTTGCCTGAACCGAATTTACAGAGTTTTCAATGTACTTTTTACTTTTTATAACATTTGCTTTACTTTTAAATTGAATTAATATTTATTTGTGTATTGAAATTTATTTCATTCACCAATTTAGCATCTATTTTAAACCAGGAGTGCCACGTTTTGCTGTACCAATGTATTTTGTTTCTTCAAAGATAGGTAAATAAGAAATCAATTAAGAATATCTGATGATCCGTAGACACAATTTTATAATAATTAATTTAAAAGTAAAATGGTTAAGGATATTTTATGATCCTTTATTAAATTACAAAAATAAGTAATTCATCTCACCAGAATCTTAATATGATAATTCATCTACACATTACACAGAGGAACTTTACTCTCATTAGATTACTTTTCAATATTTACATTTTAGCAAGTCGGTTTACAAATGAAACTCTCAAAGTCAAAAAACCTTCCTTAGAAAGCAAAGTAAGAATCCTAATCTACAAGCTAAACTGGCAAAGTGAAGAAGAAATCCAATAATCACCTCAAGAAGAAATCCAACCTTTATACCAAGACACAATTACTTCGCGGACTTCATCAGTCACTACATTCCAGTCTAGTTTACTAAATTTACTAAACCTATCAAAATCACTACTACTGCTACAAACATTTTTCAGGCATCACCTTCTACAGACCAAACAGAAAACTAAGCATTTTCCACGTGGAATGCATGTTTAAAATCAAGCCAGTACGGAAAGTTGAATCACGAAGACATGTGCATCGGGTACGATTTAATACCTGATATACAAGTGTATTATCAACGCCTAAACCAAACCAACCTAGTAGCAACTTGACCGATTATAGTTCAACAACAAAAGTTGAATGAAAACTATAGTGAGAACTTTTGTTTCAATGGAGTTGATCAACCTTTTTAGTGGATCAAGAAAAGTTTGACCCATTCAAACTTGATCGTTCAAGTAATGAGTCATCCGCCATCTGCTTTCGAGTTATTTCCACGCAAACGATCTGTCATGGTTTAGTTTATTCGAGAAACAAAACAAAAGTGCTTTTTTATTCTCTTAACCAAGTTTGTATCTTCGCGATCGTTAAAGAAAGAGTGAAAATTTCAACGGATTTGAAATCTGCGGAAAAATGTACCCCAGTTCGATACCTTAAATGTGATTTTCTATAAATAAATC
The DNA here is from genome assembly GCA_947359465.1 of Metellina segmentata. NCBI lineage: Eukaryota > Metazoa > Arthropoda > Arachnida > Araneae > Tetragnathidae > Metellina > Metellina segmentata. The sequence goes on from OX375878.1 coordinate 74,129,074, forward strand.
ATTTTTCAATTGCAACTTTTATATTTTCGCTTATTAAATTGTTGATCAGTTTCTATTGAAATGTGTGAACAAAAACTGATTCAAGTCGTATTCAACTTTCATCGATCAATTAAACTTGATTCGTGAGAACGCGCCTTCAGATATGAAATCGAATTGATGTTCTGATTCAAGTTCATTCGCTGCGTGCAAACGGAAGCCGAACTGATGTTTTGATTCGAGCTCATTCGCTGAGCGCAATCATAAAAGCATGTGCAAACGATTTTAACGAAATAATTTAAATCAAATTGAAACTAATTGCGTGTTTGAACTCACGCGCTCCGACACAGACTTCGATAAGCATAAATCCACAATGAGTAAACCCAATAACCCTCACCTGTACAGCCAAGTTATGTGCAACTTTTGAGCCCCGTCGATATATCGCCTCGGGGGATCAGTCTATCTCTCTCCTCTCCCTGTCTCAGTCTTGTGGGTAATTGCTTTTTTAAATCTTATTAAGGATTTCCATTTGTCATTTTTGCCATTCTGCGTGTTAATTGAGACGGGAGCGTTTTGACAGCAGCACCGTATATGTTGTTTATACAAGATGTGGTGATACTTGTGCAAGTTTATGACATATTAAGTGCCTGAATTAACAAGGATTTACGGTACAAATTGACAATTTTTCAAAGACGAAAAAGTTAATCGATTTTTTGAAGTATTTATTCAAGAAATAATGCTTGCTACAACAGCTTAGATTAGCTAAAATTGGAATTATTAGTTTTAAAATGTAATGTTAATATTGTATCTAAAGCAATTTTTAATATATACAAAACGTTTTCTTTTTGTAAAACTAATGAATTTAAATTGTGTGTGTGTGTTTAGGAACTATTTTAATACAGTTTTAAATATAGTTTACCCACAGTTTTTTTTTTTTTTTACTAACTATTACTCTGATGAAAAATGTCCTATCATTCTTATCTAAAATTATGATAGGTAAAAAATAAGTTTATAATTTTTAAAAGTTTAGAGTTATATATTGCATTTCAAAACTTCTTTACCATTCTTTGTAATATTTATTTAATCCCACTTTACCTATTCTTATTTCAGGGATTGGGCTTTCAAATTTTCAAAATTGGATTGACTAAGGACTAAACAGACCTTCAAGTTTAGTTCATTCTGGCAACTTTTGTGTTTATGATACAGTTTATTTTAATCCAGTTAGAAAATTATTTCTCTATTTGAACTTTTGATTGATGGTTGGTTTTGGTTAATGGTGCATAGGCCATGTTTGGCCAAGCTGCTCCAAATAATAGATAGATAACATCAAGTGATGGACATACACACGCAAATTAAGCTTTACTGACACAAAAGAGGCAAATAAACCAAGGGAGGAATTGAACTTACAACACCTACAACTCACAAGTTGCTAGCACAGCTGGCGAATCCACTGAGCCACCGTAATTGAGTGATTAAATGAATTATTAGTTTTCTTTCCTTGAGATTTTATAGCTAATTTTTCATCGAAAGACAATGTTCATAATTTGTCATAAATTGTTCATGTTTTAGTTTAATTTATTTATTTGGATGTCTAATACTGTTTTATGAGATATTTTTTCTTCAAATTAAAAAAAAATCTAGTTTGGATGATAGGACTCAAAAAAACAATCTTAAAATTTGTTCGCAAATTTGAAGTGGGTTTTAATTATTCTGCACACCAATTGGATATACAAGCTCGTTTCATATTTTAGTACATATTATTTCAAATATTCCAATTGATCATGTACAAACTCACTCTCAAAAAAGGTGCAAAATTTTGAGTAATGTAAAAGACGTCATTTGCAGAATAAATATTTTTTGAACGAATTCATTGAAGAACTTGAAATTGAAACTTTTGGAAAGCAGCTGAGTTGATAATCTCTTCTCAAATGACGAAGTGTGATAAGGTTTTTGAATGTAAAAGGAAACTACCGGGAGTTGAAAAAAAAATACTTCCGGTTTAGAACTAATTTGATTTATCACCCTTTTGAAGATTTTCAGAGTTAATTTCAAGTATAAGCGACAAGTCGAAATTGCATATGAATAACATGCCAGGTTACGCAATAGGTTAACAAAACTGGTGTCATTTATTTCTCTGACAGCAAAACATTTTCATGGAATCGTAGAATAATTCTGAATCGTGCCAGATAATTCATATGAATTCAATCTGAACGGAAAAAACAAACTTACCCATATCAGAGAACTATTTCGAGCCAACTCTTTAACTTTAAAAATGTCAGCCTGTTGAAATACAATAAACCGACGTATTGCACGAATATGGTAATCATTCGCGTTTCTGTCCTTACCGGATCTATTAAGCCACAGATGAAAATAATCGCGTTGTGTGTTAAACATCTTATGACAGCGATAAAGAACTTTGAACCCTTGCACACAAAGCGATGGTCTGCATTTAGGTTAAGGGCTTATTATGCATATAATGGTTAACTTACTAAAGAAAAACGGACGTCTAAAAAACATTGGATAAAAGTATTATTTGAATTTACTTTCTGAATGTAATGATTGGTATTGAATTTTGAAAGCGTCGGTACTTTCTTTTATTCCTAGTAAAAGTGCTGCCGTTTTTAAAACATAATCTGAAAATATTTGGATATGTTTATGTTTGTAAAAACTGGATTAAACTGGAAGATAACCTATTAAAATAACAACAGACAGTGCAATAATATTCAGTTAAAAACTGAACTTGAAACGCCATTGACATAGCTCACAAAATCCAGAGAAAATGTTATAATTTCGTGAGAGTATTTTGACAATAATAAAGAAATTAAAAATATTTTTATTCGTAAAGAAGCAATGACATTATTAGTCATACTACATGATCCAAAAAGAGCACGATGGAATATAATTGTAAACATGCACTTAAGATCAAACTAGCGCGTTAAATAATTACACAGAATTAATGAAATTGTATACGGTTTAAAACATTTAACAAGAACAAACTATTACAATTATTCTTTGGTTCATAAATTAATTCATGAACTTAAGTATCAAGTAACCAAATATTTCCCTCCTTTCATTTCTTAAAAGTTAGGCGCAAAAACCATGGATACTTACTAAATAATAAAACAACTATAAAATATTAATGAATATATATGACTGATTTTTATTTTTTTAAATGCGTTGCTGTTAACATGAAGGTTTATTTAAAAAAATTAGAAGTTATAAATGTATGTTGTAATTTTCAATAAAAATTATAACGATATGATATTGTAGAAATATAACTTGAGTAACCATAGACCTTAATAATGTCACCAGAAAACTCTACTGGTCCTTTATCACTATACTACGCAAATGTCCAAAAATTAAGATAGGTAGTCGAGTTTACGTCCTACCGAATCAACACAATTTAAAAATTGAATTTTTATGAATTTAATTGATTGAATTCGTGTGAAGCTAGATTACCTAGTCTCAATCTAAGAGAGTATGTTTGGGATGTACTCGAAACGCACAAGAGCAAAGATGTGCTGAAGTGCACGAATTGGACTCCTTGTACTAGGAAATCTTGAACCCGTTGAAACAGTGTCTTCGTGTTGTAAGGCCTGCAGTTAGTTTAGAGGTTAGCACATTCCCAATTTAACTCCTTTTAACAGAGTAAAAAAAATGTTTTTGTGTTCATAATAACTAAATGTTCTACTACAATGTTCGTGTTCAACACAAAGGATTCTTTACCATTACTTTAGCCCCAGTAGCACTAGGAAGCTTGTGGGTGTTCTTATTCAGTATAAGAGAATTAAGTTCTCAAAAATGAGAAATGAATATACACATAGCTCTTGGAACATTAATTTCGCATTCTTGGTACTACGATGCCGGTTCGTAGCGAATGATTTATCATTGGTTGCATTATTCTTGATTTTTAAACATGTGTTTACATGTAGTGTGACTGCTAATATATTAAGTCTTGCTTGGGCTTCAAAAACAAATCCTGATACACGGAAATACCCTTAAGAAAAGATCGCATACCAGTTTTGTAAAAACACTAGAACTTATCGGACATCTGTTTCATTTAATCTGCAGTTCATTGGGGTATTTGAAACATAAATTTTTCCTTTTTCACCTAAAAAGAAGTGAAAATTAAAACTTTTTTTTTTACCAAAATTAACTTTTCTCGTAACTTGAGTAAAACTAAAATGCACTTGTTTTAAGAGCTGTGACCTTCTAAACCACTTAACATCGTGTCCACCTACGCCAGTCCAAGTGGTCATATTGTAGACAAGTACTCGTAAGCGTGGGATGTTACGATGCACGTACCAAGTCTGTATTAATAACTGTTACCTTGATCTCCTTTCATAACACTTGCCAATTTATTAGACAGGTTTGTTTCTTCCGTAAACATTCATCACTCCTTATCCTCCTGGAGCCGATATGGAAAGAAAGGAAGTATTTCCTGAAGAAGGAACTAAATATTTGAGTGTGTCTTTGGTTGGAAAAGCCATCCTTATTTCTTTTATGTGTAAGGGTTGAGAAATAAGGCCGCGAATTCTCAAGGTTTCTCCACGTTTGATAAATAACTGAATCTCGTGTAACCTTTGTTATCCAGCATTTATCCTCAGGAACAATAGGCTTTGTAGATGAAATAGCATATGGTATGGAAGAAGTCTTTACGAGGAGATTTGATGGATAAGAATTATAGGTTAATTGAGAAATTTTGCACATAAGCTGCAACTTCGCTCTTGTGGCTTATAAAACACATGTTGAACACCTACTTTACACCAGGAGAAAGCCCCACACCTGTTCACTGAAAACCCAGAACCATTTGGTTCACAATTTTTTCTTCTCAATGAGTTCATTGTAAAACCCATGTTCCTCAGATATATGTTATTCAGTACATCTGTGATATATCATAATTACTGTTTGAAGTTGCATTCTGACTTGTATAATATGTGTTTTAATGAAGTATGGTATCTTATTGAAAGATTTTTAATGAAGTAGGTATGGTATCTTGTTGAAAGAATATTTTAAATGAAGTATGGCATCTTGTTAAAAGAACATTTTTAATGAAGTATGGTATCGTGTAAAAAGACCATTTTTAATGAAGTATATCTTGTTAAAAGAACATTTTTAATGAAGTATGGTATCGTGTAAAAAGAACATTTTTAATGAAGTATATCTTGTTAAAAGAACATTTTTAATGAAGTATATCTTGTTAAAAGAACATTTTTAACAAAGTATGATATCTTGTTAAAAGAACATTTTTAACAAAGTATGATATCTTGTAAAAAGAACATTGTATTTCAAATACCTTATTTACACCTTGTAAGGTACAATACAAAATTTTAATTCGTCGGAGAAAAGATTAGAGTTGTTCTAAACAAATGCAGAGAAGTTTGTTTTTGAACAGTCAAGATTCTTGTTAAAAATTAATTCAGATTTTAAACATACGAGAGGAATTTTTTGCAGTGTAAATAAAATACCAGACGGAATGTTTGGATATTACTTCCGCAACCCAAATTCTCTCACGTAATACATATCGGGGTAACATTAAAATAGTGTTTATCGCAGTATTGACAACGTTTGGCATTTTATCTTTTTGGCATTGACCAAACTATCATGAATCAATTCGCTTTGGAATTTCATTAACAAAATGCTGAAATTGTATTCGAAAAGTAAACCAAGTGAGTTCACGTTTGGAAACAAGTAACCTCTCCTAATCATTACCACCTACATTTAAATTGACAGAAAAAGTCTTTCATAAGTTACTAAAATTTTTTTGATTTTTTAATAAAAAACTTCCCACATTAATAAGTAATGGTAGTTAATAAACGTCACACTGGAGCATCATAATGAGCTCTTCACACATTAATATGAATTATTCCTTTTGCAACTTTAAACGAAAAATTGCTCTAGTTTGCCAACGTTAAGTTAAATCAACTGAAAATGACGCATTCAAATAAATTTGCAATACAGTAAGATTTTTTATGGCACAAATTTGGGATAAAAAATTTTAATTGCCATAAAATGTATGCTTAAGATAATTTCAAAACAAATATCTTTTGGTGCAAATTTATAAATAACTCACTTTAAATGTTATCTCTGAATCCCATCGAAGTCTATTTTGGAACAGTTTTTCTCAAGTGTATTTCACACATTTATATATAAATCACATTTATTTTCTTAGGTTGTAAATTGATCCCTAATTGTACAGGGCTTGAATAGAGAGCCGTCAAAATTTCAAAATGTACCCTTTAAATATTAAAGGGATAATTGAAGAACATAATTAAGGTGCAACTGCATAAAAATCATCTTGTGAGTGAAAATGTCATGAATTCCTTGTTGTACTTGCATACAAGAAAGATAATAAGCAAAATTATTAAACTTTACAATTAAATATACGAAAAAAGAATTCACATTATTTCCATTAATTAGCTATTTATTTTTTTCTACAACTATTAAAGAAATTAGGATTTAAGCGATTCAATATTTTAATATTAAACACAAGGAGTTAAAATTATAAACATCAATAATGAAAATTATAAATATCAATAATGAAAATTATAAATATCATCACAACTAAGTCATATTATCGATAAATTCTATTTATACTTCAGTAGAGTATGTGGTACAGAAATGTACGACTTTTTTATAGTCTAATGGCAACAACGGATATAAAAAGGTATACAGACTATTATGGGATTCGCTAATTTTGCCAGTTTAAAATATTCTTCCTTTGAGCTATCAGCTCAGATATTATATGAATCATATTGTTAAAAATACACGCATAATCTTGCCACTCTAGTGACATTCTTCCAAATTAGGATTTCAGACGGCGATGAAAAATCTGGATAATAGAAATCAACGCAGAAAAAGAGAAAATATGACTGAAAATAGGTTCAACGTAAAAGAGCACCGAATAACCTTTGAACAAGGAAGTGGATGAAATAGAAGCACACATTCAAAATCTAATTATTTTAAAACGACTAAAGTGTGCTTTTTGTCATATATTTTATTAGAGATACGAATTAACGCCAGTAAAGTTAATTGAAATGCTGTCAGATATTTTGGATAATTTTATTTCATTTGGAAGTTTTAAAATCCATTTACGTGAATGTAAATGCTACATACATTACAAATGTATTGTAATAAGATTTGAAATTTAATAAAAAAAATGAGTAAACATGTGTCTACTCATATTTGTCATCAATAGATTGCATCATATTGCCATCAATAGATATTAGACACTGAGAAAGCTTAGCACAGATGTTATGTCTGATAGTTTTAATAAATCTACAAATGGGTGCTCTTATGAATTAATTAAACAGATGTTTGTACCTTTGTAACTTTATCAGTATTCTACATTTGTTCTATATAAAATTTGACGAAGCACGACTTTAAAAAATTAGCTTAGATGCCATTTTATAAAATATCAGGGCTGAATTCACTGGTTCAGAAAGGCTTTCCGAGTTCTGTAAGCAAATGCGAGCCAAGACTACAAAAATTATGTTCGGGATTTCCGTGTTAAAGTTGATAACCTCGACAAAAACGTTCCAGCTCAATGATTTAACTGGATTAAACTGCTGGACGTGGTTTCTCCTTCCCCGTCCATTTAAATTCAGCCTTCAAACGGCTCCAGAGATTATACTTAGTCTTCTGCCCACGCTTTCCAGATTTTACATAACGGACGCAGTTTCGTTCCTGTGAAATTACAGTCGCTCAGCTAGCTTACGGAGATCTATAATTTGCATAAATTTAGAAAGGGGTAACGGTAAAAACTGTTATTTTCCATGAATGATAAAACACATGCAGTGCCATAACACAACTCCAGTTACCACAGGATGCTGAATATTGCTGGGTTATAAATCTTTCAAATATTCGTTTGTTTAATTCGCTTTATCAATAAATTAGCATCTCAATTCCACTCTTCTTGATAAAAAGCGGTTAGACAGATTATGCCTCATGGGCAATGTTTCAAGATCCGGGAAATGAAGGACAGGCTTATAAGTCTTTTTATACACAGATTTGTGGATCCAAAACCAGGCAGGAAACCAGTCCCCGAACAACTTTGGAATCAATGCTTTCTTACCAGAATGAGACAATTATGATTGAATATCGGTTTGAAGGACATAACCTGAATCTCCCCATGATTCGCTTCAATTTTAACTATTAATCATATCCAAAGTGATCTATTACCAGCTACTGACATCTATGCCTGAAGTTGAATACTGGCTTTATGCAAACACTTTAAAAGTAGAGTAAATTTCGAATTTATGTAATCTATCTAGTGGTAGAGAAATTTTTCTTTATAAATAGTAGGTGAAGAGCTGGAAATCGTTGATTGACATTAAATGCTTATTTTCATGAGAAATAGTGCATTGAAGTATAACACTATTAAAATACTTTTAATTTAAATTTTTTTTACCTAAAAGTTTAGTCTTTTAGCTGGGGCCCAGCACAATAATAAAATAATTTTTTTCCATTTAACGAGTTTTGACTCTAAGCTGACCAGATGTTTGTACTCAATCCTGAATCTTTCAGTAATTTATGCACAAAATGTTAACTTAAATTATTTGTGATGTTTTACGGACGTGGAATAATTTTAGTTTGTTGAAATTACTGTAAAAGCATTGATTTAGGCATCATCTTAGCGTTAACATGCTGTGTTCCAAAAACTTGGAATTTGGAAATATTGTATAATTTAGACCTTTCATTACGAAATAAATTTAAGTACGAAATGTTTTACTTTGAAACTTCTTTTCACTACCTTAAATAATAATATTCAATTTTTGGGAAGATGCTACGAATGGTTTTCTAAAATGATTGACGTTCGAAGCACATCAGTTGTGTTACTGTGACTTAGTATAAATCGAGGTTTTTCTTTGAGATAATAACACGCAGAGCCTTTGCGCATACTTAATGCTGATTTTTCCAAAACTTCGTATTTTCTATGGTGAGAACTTTTGACTAGCTTGAATAATATTTAATTTTAAGGTAGATACTATGAATTGATTTGTAAAATGATAGTCGCTCAAACTACGGCAGTTCGAACTGACTTAGAATAAAGTGAGGTATCTCCTGATAGAATAATGCGCAAAACTCTTACCCAAACCAAATATTAATTCTTCCCAAGCTTCGTATTTGTTGTGGTGAAAATACAACATGCCAGGGTCAATTTGTACCGTTCGTGCTCAAAGTTATTTTTATAAAAATATTCCGATGTTAACCTATTGTAAAAAACAGCTTCATGCTAACAGAGCATGCAGTAGAATTGAATAAATCACTCGCGATATAATAGGGTGTAGAGAATATCCAAGTATATGTCCTCCATGTGATAAACATGATGCGTGTTCCGAGATATATATATACTCCTTCATGCTTCGAGCGAACTGAAGGAGGCCGTATATAAAACACGTTATCGTGACGATATTCAATGCCGAATTTCGTCTGTTGCGCAAGATATGAACCTTTTTAAGCATTGTGTGTGTGTGTTTTTTTTTTTCATCACTTGTAAATCGGGATAGTAGAATCGTTGTTTTTTTAAGAAGCATCAGGGTGTTAACAGGGTTGTGTAGAATTTTCGCACGCCTAATCATTATTCATGTTTAAGTATGTCAGGTGATTTACCTGCTTATCGAATAGGTGAATACGCGCTTGATGCCGATTATTGACGGTACAAATAAACAACGTTCTTTTAACAATGCGTAATTTTTCTTCTGTTTCGCAAGCGGTTTCTTTTCTTAAGTAATAAGAAAAGAGGGCTCTTGGTTTACTTTCAAACTTTGGTGTAATTAAAGCCAAGATTTCGTAAAGTAAAATATTTCTTACTTTCCGCCTTCATTCCTTGAAAATTCATATCTAACACTTAAACGTTAGGAGGTAATATATAACACAGCATATTCAAAAGAACCCGATAACCTTTAATCCAGTTCTCTTAAAAGGATATACAATAGTCGGTTTAAACAAACATTGAAAGATTTAACCCTCAATGAGGTTCTCATGCATAAATTCATTCTATAACCTGCAGTTATCTTGGTATGTCTTCTAACCTGTTTTGACCGTCTTGATCGATGGAATATTTCCTCAGATTCTTTCAACCAGCTATCGTAGACTTAGAGCAGGAACTCATTGACACGGAAAATGAATTTTTATTGTACTGTTTAAAGATTAAATGTTGGTTTGAGGCAGTAAAATATAAATTATAAGCAACCCAATAGTCTTATATCTTTTAGACATTATAAATGACTATGCCTTTCTCATCATCCTGAAAATGAACATTTAGTGTCTCAGACAAATTGTCAAACACTCAAAGTCGGCAATATGTGTGTATACTATCGTGTGTTGCGAGGCAAAATTAACACTGCACTATTCGAAAATCTCGTGAGTTCAAGTTAATAAAACTTAAAACCGGAAGAAATTATTTGAAGGTTACAGAAAAACACAACCCGTAACAAAATGACTGTATGAACTATTTGTACATCCTGTAAATCTTATAGTTATCCCAGACATTCATACTAATCGTCATGATTATTAAAACTGTAGAATAACGGCATTGGAATTCAAATATATTGAAAGCTATGTTAGTACTGGCAGAATTCCCGGTGTTACTCTGATTCCATCGGTGGAAAAAGTAAGCCAGAACCAACTAACTTTCTTCATATAGAAAATATGAATATCATTTAAGTGTCATGAAAGTATTTTAATACATATTCAGCATTTTCATAATATCATCAATTTAACGTCTAACGCATAATTTGAGTAAATATGGTCTCTCCATATTCATCTATATAATCCCTTCCGCATACAACATCTGCTGTAAAGGCTACTTATCCAGCAAAAAGTACTTGAATAATACCATGCAACAGAAAGCATCGAACCATGGCACAAATTTTTTTTCCGTATCACTACGATGTTTGTGAAAAATAAAATGATTTTTCATTAAATGCATTTTAAAATAAGGGGTAGCATAAAGCCACCCACGTTTAAAATCTAAACACAGATTACCAAATCAAAACAATCAAATTGCCGTCCCACATGAGTAAAAGTCAATTAGTTTTCTATGAATAGATAAGCTTTCATTACGAAAGTGCAAAAAAAGACGGCACCAACTCTAAGCCTTTAATTATTCCTATCAGAAGAATGCATCGGTATCGTGCAGAAAGTAACACCATTCACTACATTTGAATCTTGGTCGAGGTCATAAAAGTCAAAGAGGTTGCTGTGTGATCTACATGCGTACCGAAGTGGAAACTTTTCCAACAAAACAAAAAATTACCTAATATTTGAAACAAATGTAACGGTAAACTGAAACATAGCTTTTACAAACAGTTGTTTACAAGTAAGTAAATTCGCATTTCAGGCGTTGCGGCAATTTTATGTTTGTTAGTATTTAATATTATACTGGCGCACTAAAATGACTCGTTCTGCAAAGCTAAAAGTTTTTTTTTTGGAACATGCTTCCAGTTCGTATCCCGAACGTGACGTCAGCTGCACGATATGATCTCAGAACGTCTCTAATAGAAATTTCGAAAAAAGATTTCCGAATTTATACATCATCGGTTACAAGGGAACCACACAATTTCCGATTTCAGAGTGTGGTATTAACAATAATTAAATCTAAGTTATTTTTTTTAGTTTGATTCGTCTTGATTAACATATTTAGTGACTATTGCACAGGAATAGAATTCCTCCTCACCCTATGTAGATCTCTGTTTTGCGACTTAATGTGTTTCACTTGTAAGCCTACGACCTCATAGTCAATAGCGTTAAGTACATTTTAAACTAACAACGATATATGTAAATATATATATATATATATATATATATATATATATAGATAGATAGATACATAAATATTTTTTTAGTATTGAGGTGGCAGGAATCTACGCTACTGTCTTGTCTGTTTTTCACTGAAAATAACTCATATTTGCAAAATGTTTATATTAGTGAATGTATTTGTGAATTACTCCATATTATTATTATCATATTATGGAATGGGAGGTGCTCTACTTTTTGAAATGCAGATATACCGTTTTTACAGTTTGATCGTTAGCATATTGCCCCCACTATACCGATACCGCCACAACAGAAAAACAAAATTTCTAGTTTTTTAGTGATTGGGTTTTTATGACACTAGGACCATATTTGGCCATTCTGTGCCAAACACAAGACAGGCTATTTCGAGTAGGCACACACAAGGGAAGTTTCTCGTACACAGAAGAGAGAAATACATGCAGGGTAAGTTACAAGAATCAAACCTGCACCACTTACAACTCGTAGATTGATAGCGCAGTGTGCAAACACTCTGAGCAATGGTAGACCCTTTTGGTTTTATTAGTACAAAGACTAAATAATATTCTTCTAGAAGCTTCAAAACTACAAGTGTAAATTCAAGTAGGAAAGTTAAGGCTCTAGTAAAAGGCTGTTTTCTATCATGTTGAAAAGGGTTTAGTCGTTCTGCAAATAAAACTGTAGATTCATTTTTAGTCATAGCGGTAGAGAAGCTGGGGTATGATAGTTTTACGATCCTTTTTCTAAAATACTTAGTGTAATATTTTTTTATTGTAACGGGTTCAATCCCTTAAAATATTTCCGGTTTTTAGAAGCAATGAAAGATATATGCTGAAGCAAGTGTCATCAGCGTACAAATTCAAGTTCATTTAGACACAGAAGTAAAAATATGTGACGTCATTTCTAAATACAGGCAAAAAAATCAAATGCAAATATTTGTTTTGATTGAAATAGATTGCTTCGTTGCAAGGACCGTATTTGACCAAGCAGTCAAATTGAAGATAATAAGAATTAATGGACATAATCGAGAAATGGAAGTAACGGACAAAAGGAAACTTTACTGACAAAGAAAAAATACACCCAGGAGGAATAAAACACGCACAACTTACTTGCTAGAACGATTGGTGAATCTACTGAACCAGGATTGAAGTGGGGATATTATAAAGAGAAGGCTGGATGTCTTCCCAATGATTAAATTCTTGATGCCAAGCAACTATTCAAAAAGGTATGTGGAGAATGAGCAGTCCTCACCAAATTTAGAATATAGTTTAATCAGCGAAAATCGGCCTCGTTCATAATACTGATGATATACGTAGACAAGTCTGATAATAGACAACAGACGCGCGCGCACTGCAATTAGATTGTGGGTAGGTATTTGAATTTACCACACATTGGAGAAACGGGCAGTAAAATAAATCTGCTTCCCAACATGTTTTTGCAATTGGATTGGCAGATAGGTAGTTAATTAACGTCGCGCTGGAGCAATACAATGGGCTATTGGCGGCGATCCGGGATAAATTCCGAAGGAAAGATTGGAAGATAAACCTCATAACTTAGAACAACGGTCAGTTGACGAGGTCTACACCTGAGCAGGCACCCCACTCTCCAAACTTCCACGCCACGCCAATGTGATAACATCCGAGGTTACGTCTGATTTAACATGTACCATCGCCCGTTGTAGCGTCGTAGGGGGTCTCTCTGACCACAGCTTTCATGGTGGTCCATGAATTTATGACCGGATGAGGGGGTATCCCCTTGTCTTGAACTGTAGCGGTTTCGGAAGAACGTGTGGGGTCTTCTCTCGAGGAAAAGAGAATCGTGAAACGCAGCTCCGATTGAAGCCGCGGGACTGAAACCCTATTTGTGTACAATATCTATTAGCCTCGAAATAATTTTAACTTAAACTAGGGGGCCCGCCTCCTGCTCGCTAAAGCTCGCCAACCCCCGGACGATTGCTTTGCAATCCTCATTGGTTCGGTGAGCGAATCTATGCTCGCTTCACTCGCATCAATGAAGACATGTGTCCTAGCAGAAAGGATTGTTTTAAAATATGATACTCCAAAAAAATATTTTTCAAATCTAAATTTGCTGTATTACAGAAAATATAAACAGTACCCTGGAATCAGAATTCAAATGAAAACTTTGAGCAAATTTTGAGTCGAAATGTGAGCGCTGCTTTGGAAATTGAATACCCAGTATGTGTTTTGTGTACATTTCCAGCACTCTCGAGTAACCCACACTTTTTAATTGAGTTTGTTGTGGAAAGTTGTAGTGCAAGCGTCTTGTTGAGCTATAATTGTTGGCCCTGAAAAGGACCGTTTTTTAAATGGCACTGAAAATGAACCTCCGCTTTCTTTGATTTCTAATTCTAAACTGCAACAGCTCGACTAAAAGTCTTTTTTTTTTTCAATAAAATTTCATCCGATAACGCTATAAATTCAATTCGTGGTAAACAAACAATCGTACAATGTTGCCAAAACGCGATAACAAATAACGTCTTTTTTGCGTGCCACGTAAGAGAATTATATATATAGATGTATATCTTCTATAATTAATTAAATGTGCTGTAATTTTAAATGTCGTTTTAATTACCTTCAAGCCACTCGCCACGTAAACTATACCCACGACGTTACACGGTATACACGGTCTTTGGTAGGATCAATTTTCGAACTAACATCCTTCCGTTTGCTAATCCAACTGGACTAAAATTAATTTGGAATGGGGAACAGGGAAATAAAATCTAGGCCATCCCCTAAATTTTTTTATATGCATAACACCAGTGTAAAATAAAGTGTTGGAGTGAATCCACACTTTCTTCTCTGCTCTCGCTTTCTTCCACATGCAGGCGTTTCAATAGGAGTGTATTTTCAACAGCTCAATCACCTCGGACTCAATGTCCTCAAGTTCTTTTCTATCAGTCATTTTTTTTCCACAGCCTAACCTTGAGAATGGAATGAGAAAGAAAAAAAAGATATAACACACACAATTGTTAAGCGGATGGTATTTCACGGAAAGATGGATGTTTTCATGATCCGGTAGTCCACCGCAGTCGTGCTTTCAACTTTGACACCACGTTTTTAGCAGATGAAAGAAGAAAAAATGAGAGAACAAAGTGGATGGGTGGAGTTGGGAAAACGTTGCAGGTGTGCTCTGTGGTGGAAATTGCTGGAACGTGACATTAAACGGGGATTGTCCCCAATGTTAGAAAAGATTACGACACATGGGTATCATTGTTCTTTGCAAATACACACTTTTCCGTCCGGAACATTTAATAAATGCTATTGCGTGAATTTTTTAATCTTACATAACATCGTAGTAATTCATCGAAAGAATCCTTTTAATCATATCCTATTTCATTTCCATTCAAAGCGCTTAGTCAAATTTCAGAAAACTTAAAACTGTACATTTTACAGCATAAAGGTAGGTAGTTGAATTAACGTCATACTAGAGCAGGGGTCGGCAACCTGCGGCTCGCGAGCCGCATGCGGCTCTTTTGATGTGAAGTTGCGGCTCTCCAGTTCCATATGAAAAAATTAATAATTTATCATCGAAACCTTTAAAAAAATAAGAAAATATATTTTTAATTACCTATTTTCTCAATAGCTTCTATTTTCATAATCGTTAATTACAAATCTCTACGCTTAACATGACCGTAATGAGATAAATTTGAACTGTTGTTTTGTTCTTAGAGATGATACTCCGTGACCATGTTTATCTTTCAGCCAGTTGCATTTCATTTCCGTCTCACCCAAATAGCCACCGTCTAGAGTCTAGACAACACGTCTAGATGATGAGATGGTGAGTACGTCAAAAATTGTTTTATAAGTGCATCTGAAGAACTGTTTTGTAATTTTAAAAACAAAGCAGAAATCATGAAAAAATTAAAGATTTGCCATTATCTGCTAAAACAGTACAAGATAGAACTGCTAAAATGTCTTCAAATGTAACACATATGCAAGTGGAAGACATTCAACTGGCTTCTGCCTTATCACTTGCTAAAGATGAGTCTTGCGACATAAAAGACACGACACAAGTTACCCTTTACGTCGGGCATATGTCGTCCCAAGGTCCAAAAGAAGAACTGCTAGGATTGCTACCGCTCTCAGGGCAAACTCGTAAAAAAGATATAGAAAATGCTGTGCAAAAATGCCTGAAAGACAATGGAATCGATATAAATAAAATCGTTTATTTTGCAACTGATGGAGCCAGAAGTATGACAGGAATACCATAGAGAGGTAACATCAACTCTTCAGAAAAAAATAAGAGATTCGAGCAATTCAAAACAAACAAAAGTACTCTCGCGTTCATAGTAAATCCTCTCAACCCAAATACAAATGAGATCAACATTGAGCCATTTTGAATTGATGCTGGATCGCTTCAAATGCAATTGCTAGATTTGAAAACCAAAGACTTGTGGAGTGGCAAGTTCACAGAACTCAAGAGCAAGTTGGGAGTTCCAGAAATGCATGCACATAGCACAGCACAAGTGGACAGCTCTAAAAGAAATTCCACAAGTTGAGGCCCTCATATTCGGCGCATGGAATAGTCTTCCAGAATGCTACAGTGAGGTGAAGAAGTTGGCATATGGAGTGCTGACGATCTTCGGGTCGACATATTCGTGTGAGCAAGCGTTCTCTTGCATGAATATAATAAAAAGTAAAGTTAGAAGTCAACTAACAAATAAAAATCTAGAGTCGTGCTTGAAACTTAAAACAACAAGTTCTAAGCCAGATTTAATCAAACTTTCAAAAGGCATGCGAAGCCAATGCTCCCATTGATGTAACTATCTATATTTGTGTTTTTAAATGAATAAATATTATTCCGTATTTAAAGCCGTTTATTTTAAATAAAAAATATAATATCGAAACGAAAATTTTTAGTGGCTCTTTAAATCTGGGAAATTTCAACTTTGGCTCTTCCGTTTCAATAGGTTGCCGACCCCTGTACTAGAGCAACACAATGGTAATCGGAGGCGGTCCAGCATTAGTCCCGATGGGAAAGATCTCAGGAAATTCCCTTGTATTTTTTAACGGTCAGATGACCAAGTCAACACCTGAGTTGGCACCTCATTCTCCAAATTTCCACACCACGACAACGTGAATACAATTGGGGCCACAACAGATTTAATTTGCATCAGTCCCCACGTACACGGCATACTCTACCAACTGTGTATACTCTACCAACTAACCAAATGTTAAAAAGGCTGGCCTCGAATTTGTGTGATATAACTTATGATTAAGGTAAAATTTCTCAATAAATATTACCCTATTTTGTTTCTTTTGATCAACCTCAGCAAAAACTATCAGTTGAAAGTTATTCTTAATGCAGAAATAACCTCTCGTTATCCCTGACAGGAACGGGCCTGACGTTATACCATCTTTAAATGGTTAAAACGAGATATCCTAAGTTTTATTAATCCTCCAAAGGTTTCGACGAAATATCTGGACCAACAAGATCTGACCAATTTTGATAATGGCGGGGTATCTCGTCATCAAGATACTATCGATGTCTTGACGGTGACATGATCAAGATTCAGTTCTCTAAGTAATGACGAGCTATCTGTAGGTAGCTGAAGGTAGTCTTGCTAATAACGCTATAGCTCTTCGAGACAACCATTATATGGATTAAGACTAATATGGAATACAAATATTCTCTGATTGTAGAGCTTGGGCCAACTATCGCTCTGTGCAAATATTTAGAAATTGAGATGAGATTTGAATGGGAAAATGTTTTACGTTGTGTTACCAACAGTTAATTTGCAAGGAAATCACTGGGTGGTGTGGCTTTTGCACTAATATCCTGAAATCGCGCTGTCGGATGTAGTATAACGGTCTATTTGAAACCCTCCCCCTTCCGCTACTACCGGGCACATTTGTTTACAAGGCAGGTTGTGGAATCCCTATACCTCGTGTTTGTTCTAATTTGGTCGTCATTCATTTCTTTACATTAATAGATCGTTACTACCAGGCCAAACGCACAAATCTGCATTTTTGGTTATTTTCACTTAACGGCTTTTTCGAGTCACCATTTCAAGTTTTATACAATAACATAGCCACGAGTCTTGATTCTTAGTGGAAATACTGAGCAATTTTGTAGAAAGGTCAATTTTGCAGATTCGTGCCTTTGGTGTGGGGGGGGGGGGAACGATGTATTTCACGACCATGGAAGTGGTAAGATGAATTTTTCACCATATAATATCAACGGTCTTAACTGTAGCAAAATTTACAAAGTTGTGAATGAAATAAGGGTTCATACGGTTCTTATTATGTAACATTAATGAGCGTAGTTATATTAATGAGCGCTTTCGCTCCTCCTGTAAAATTAGTGATACATAACACAGACCATTAATCGGTCGAACGCTTCAATTTCATATTCTGATACTTAGAATTGCTTTAAATGGAGAGTAAGACAAGCCCCCGCCCCTCTCAAAAATAAATTTTTGCTAAGTCCAAAATGCATTCAAAAGATAATGTCGTTGGACAGTTTAGTGCCCATAGAAGGGCATGATAGTTAAATAAGTATAATTTCAGCTATATTTTTAAAATTCCAGACGTTTAGATAAGATGTGCAACGTTGTTTCTTCTGTTTCTTAAATGCAAAGCAATAATACCGAAACTTTTCACAGTCGTATTGAGTTGTATATGGGTGTAACTATTTGAGACACTGATATAGGATTGAAATCACTATTTCCTATTTATTTTTTCATTCTACTGACTGTTGTTAAACATATTTCCCGCTAAGGTAAATGTAGGGGGCGTTAGTATTTTTGCGGCGACACATGTTTCTTGTGCGTGTTCTGAACGCGACTTAAGTTAACTGGAGGATTGAAAAACAATTCTAGAACTTCACCAATTAAGAATCCAAAAAATGGGCCGACCAACCGTTATAGTGGTTAAGGTGTTAGCCTCTAAATTCGAAAGGTTCCTGGTTTGAATCCGGTTCCGGTCATGGATGTTTGTAAGCGTATGGTGTAGAGGCGGCTGGTGCACCTTAAATCTGCCGTGGCCGAAAGTCCTCACGTTGGGTTGGTGTGGAAATTTGGAGAGTGGGGTGCCAGGTCAGGTGTTGCCTCGTCATCTGACCGTGGTTCAAAATTACGAGGTGTTGTCCTCGGATCTTTCCCTTAATAGATCGATACCGGGCCGTCGTCAATAGCCCGTTGTGTTGCTCTAGTGCGACGTTAATTAAAAATTACAAATTACCAAAATATGGATTTCAAATTGATAGACTCGATTTGTCAACGCCAACTAGATTAAACACCAAACGTTGACAAAATTTCGATGAGCTTTTTAATGTAACTCCGATGTATCATGAGAGCACACACTGAACTAAAATCTTCAATTTACAACTGGTTTGTACTGATAATCCGTCTTTCCAACTGATTTGTAATGATAATCCCTCTTTCCAACTGATAATCCCTCTTTTAACAAAATTTTGTAACCCAATTTGAGTCATACCACTACTGCATTACAATTTTTCTTAGATTGGATGTGTTGTTCATTTTCATTAATTCAATTTTTCTTCGTTCTGTTTAGTCAAAATCACTGTAAATTATATAAATAATTTCAGCACGTCATCGTTCAGAGAAAAACACTTGTCTTTTCTCATGGATATTTGCTTTGACCTTGACTTTCCACGCATTTATTATTCTAACTTGATATCTAAGAGACTAGGTCTCTTATCACAATAATGGTAATGAATGTGTTGTATTTCTACTGAATGAAAACGAAAGGCACTTACTTGCATACAAAGTGATCATGGTACAACCTCATAAAAAGAAAACACATCGATAAATCTTTCAATCAAAAGGAAATGGTGGACAAAATTATCTATTCAATACCTTTAGTTTCTTAAAATGTAAAAAAAATTGATTTATGAAGAAACTAATGTAGAATAAATAGTTTCTTGCCAATAAAAGAAACCTGGCACTGAAAAAATCATCAGTATTAATTGAAAAACTAAAGCAGATAATAACTGATATATTTAATTCATACATCATAAAATTGGTCCTTATCGAACATCGATTTGTGTCCTCTAACGTTAAAAATAATCTCTATAATGAAACTTTCTTTCCTTACAGTATTTAATTTTGACACAAGAAAAATTTTGTGGACGATTTACATTGCTTGTACGCAAACGCTAGAATTTGATTAATTTCTTAAAACTTACTAAGTTGCCCTCTGGCTATACACAAATACTAGTCAAGTCATCTTAAAACATCCTTCCATGAATAAATTTTACTTTTATTTGTTTGTCATCCATAAAAATTTAAATGCATAGACACAAACAAAAACGCGAGACCGACCTTACAAATTTCACTACAAAAAGAAAGCCATCACAGAAAAGCGTCCACACATTAAACGAACATCCCAAGGGCAACATACGTAAAAAGGATCGCACGATCACCTCTAAAATAAGTTTCAAATTACACTCACAGGGTATGACAGAAGGGGGGAAAACAGATTATTGCAATTTAAAAAATAAAACGGGAGCACTCCTTGCTGCCCAGATGCAGTGAGAAAAAATAGCAAAACTCAGTTCCCACCCTCAATGTAAGACACTCTCGTAAATATACGATTATTCTCTCTGACCCACAATTTCGTACCCTCCGTAATTTCGTAAACACCAAATTAAGACTTCCCCAGTTGCGTCTCCAACTGCGCCCCACAGCACTCTCTTCTCAGGTAGCTGCACTTTGCACATTGTAGATGCAACTGTTTACCAGCCATTAGTGAGCGAAACAACACCCTCTCAGTCGCTGAAGCCACGGAATATAGGCCAGTGGGTTCGTTTCTGAAGAGTAGGGAGCATCTTGACCTCTGACCTCTACCAATCACTTCTATGGCCGTAGTTGGAGGCAAAAATGAAGCCATTTGCTCCTTTTTTTCAAAAAGGACGGATCGGGTCACTTTGCTTAGTGGCAAACAGTTTCATGCTCTGGTGCTTCTAGGCTAAGATGGGGTTAGGCACTGTCTGTCTGTGTGAGTGGGAAATCCTTTTTTAAGATGATGCGAATTGGTTTCCTATTTTCTATGTCTTGCCTCTTCTGTCTTTCTCTCCTGGGATAGAATACAGAACCCATCCGTTGTTTTTCTGGAAGGCAGAGCCGGACAGAAATAAGTTCTTTGTGGTCGATCATTGTTGCGTAGGCTTTTACTCTTAAAAATAGTTTAAACACATAAATAACGTACTAAAAGAGGGTGGAAGATTAATCTCGTAGGCCTCAATCAGAAGTTTCTGATGTCTTTATTAAGGTAGGGATAGAAAATAACTGTCTTGTTCTGAATTGGAATTATTCAAGATCCTGTACTTATTCTGAGACTTTTAGATTTATTAGAATAGCAGTCAAAGGATCAAGTATTAATATATATTCAAAGGACTCGAAATCCGCTTGTTTTAAATACATAAAAGAAGTCTTATGAACAAGATTCACATTATTATACACATTGCACTGTATGAGGTAGGTAGGTATTTAATTAAAGCCACCCTGGAGCAACACAACGGGTTATTGGCGACGGTCCGGGATCAACCAACCACCGAAGATAAATATCTATGGAATTGTATGGAGCGTTGGTATAAAAGGACGAGCAGTTATTTCTTTAATATTTAATATTAAACCAGATATTTACAAATGTGAGTATGTCTGAGTGTCAAAACTTAGTGCTGATAATGTTTATTTGAACGTCATAAAATTCAAACTGATGTTATATTTTAAAGAAAGGAATGCGAGTAACGACATACTTCCACCAATCGGTGTGAACAGTAGAAACTATAGCGCAGATGCTATACACGGTTCTGCTAAATGCTATAATTTTGTACAAATCATTTTTATTTTTTATTTTAATAAAAAGAATATTAGCTACATTTTTTTATAAATGTGAAATAAATTAAAATACAAACAATTACAAAAGAGTAATAATTAAGTCCGTATTGTTACTACAGAGAGAGAGAGAGAAAGGTTTGAGAGTTGGAAGTTTATATCCAAACGCATTGAATTATTTTAATTTAAGGATTCCTAAGTTTTAATCTAATATTTTTGTAATAGTTCTGGTTTATAATTAGAATCAAGTCAACCCTCATTACTTGGGGGAAGCTTTATTTATCTCTTACTACATTTTTTTTGAAAACCATGTTGTTATTGTTACTATCCCCTTGGTCAAGGGGAAATCTGGTCCAAGAACAAAAGACTTTCACACACACACACACACACACAGTCGTATACAGCGTTCAACTCCTATTCATCCAGGAGTTGTCCTACAGACACCAATACAATACATAATATGAAATAGAGGTGCTGTGTTTACTGAGCAAGGACAAAGTAGAAAGTTCGTAACTGCTGTCATGATAGTCTTGCATGCCCGTTTCAAAGTCTTGTCAGAACATTCTGGTGCAATCTTAAACAGTTAGGATTCAACGAGTCGAGGGCGCTTTGTAGGAGTAACTTTTTTCCCTTGCAAATTATATTATATTTATACATAGACTACTGTAGCATAATACACCGGACGCCAGCGGATTTGCATAAAATCCGACTGCATGTCGTATTTTAGACATTTACAGTGTTCGCACGTAACCCCTGTTAAAGTTAAATACGATAGTCAGAGTGGTAACGTCATTAGTTCTGTGTGAAATTGTGACAATATGTCGAAACGAAAGGAACTTGATTTTGGAAGAAGTGCTATAGTTGGTTGTCACATTAGTGGCAAGTCTATTCGCGCAATTGCGGAAGAATTATGCGGCGTGTACTGAAGCGTGATGTTCAAAAGAACCGCAAGGAACGACTCTAAAACACCAACAGTGAGTTTCAACAGGCAGCAGGGGTTACGGTTCACCCCAATACTTTGCGGAAAGAACTGCACGCCCTCAATATCCACGGATGTGTTGCCGCACACAAACCAAACATCACCCCATCTAACAAATCCGGCAGACTCGCTTGGTGTTTGCAACGTGGCAACTGGATTTTAGACCTCTGGAAAACTGTTTTATGGAGCGACGAGTCACGCTACACGCTCTTCCAGTCGGATGGGCGTGCTTGGGTTTGGCGAATGCCAGGCGAACGTCAGTTACCCGAGTGCATCGTTCCAACTGTCAAGTTCGGTGGTGCTTTACGTGGTATGGCCTAGGACCTTTGCATGTTGTCCATGGTAAATTGAACGCCTATGCCTACATGAACATTTTGGACAGTCGTGTTCTTCCTACGCTATGGCAATTTTATGGAATGAACGAATGTTACTTCCAGGACAACAACGCTCCATGTCGTGCTGCAGCCTCTGTCAAGCAGTGGTATCAAGATATGGATGTAAAACGTATTCCCCGGCCTGTTCATAGTCCCGACCTAAGCCCCATAGAACATTTGTGGAACGAGTTAGAGCGACGCTTACGGACCATTGTACTACGGCCGAAATCTACAGCTGAACTGGCGACATTCTTGCAGCAGGAATGGAAACAAATACCCATAGTTGTGTATCAAAACCATGCCCAGAAGGGTGGGGGACCATCCCCCTATTAAAGCATGTATTTTTTCCCTTATACCATCACATCTTGCTGTCTGGTCCTATATTGTAGGGTAGTGCACACTATATAGACAAAAATATTTGGATACTGCATATTTTTTTAAGTGATTTATTATTCTATTTAGTAACAGGTAGGGGCCCTCCTTTTTTGTATATTACAGTTGCAATACGCTGAGGCATACTTTCCACAAGTTCTCTGTAAGTTTGTTCAGGAATACTTCGCCATGCCTCTTGCAAGACTGTGAGAAGAGATTGTTGTGAAGATATGCGTGTGTGGCAGTGTCGTACTTGTCGTTCCAGTTTGTCCCACACGTTCTCGATCGGATTAAGATCGGTGCTCTTAACAGGCCAGTCAAAAAAATTCACCTCATTTTTAGGAAACCAGTCTAGCACACGTTTTGCATGGAGCTCAATCCTGTTCGAAAAAACAACCATCATCGTCGTAGTTTTGCCGTAGTGTAGGCAGGGCCGAATTGTTCAGAACGTTGAGGTACACGTCAGCGTTCATGGTAGCCAGGTAAACAATGAGCCGAGTCCTAACTAGGAAAAACAACCCCACACCTCTTAATTTCTGCAGTATGTATCATTGATGGTCCGTCTGGTCCGAGACCACTAAAAGTACAATCCGACCAGGAGATCATAAATCTGGGTGTTCCGCGGGACCAGTAACTATAGTAAGAAATCGAGTGTATGTGTTATTTTAAAATAAATTTCAAGACCGTAAACAAACTATTTTGCAAATAAAAGTTCAAAAATTCTAGCAGGTAATATGAAAAAATTTATACAATGAATTTAAAAAAATATGTATATAACCCGCCACAAATAATCATAAAATATTTATATTTTATAAAGAAATGAAAAAAATAAGTTTAAAATGTAATCAACCTCTACCGTAGCGGTACCGACTCACATACAAAGGGAATGATGTGCTTTAATAATTGATTGTTACAGGTGAGGGCAAACAATTT
Organism: Metellina segmentata; assembly: GCA_947359465.1. NCBI lineage: Eukaryota > Metazoa > Arthropoda > Arachnida > Araneae > Tetragnathidae > Metellina > Metellina segmentata. Next base: position 74,153,303 of record OX375878.1, read on the forward strand.
TATTAAGGACCCAAAATTTCAGCTCAGTATGCACTTGCCAAAATATCTTTTTACACGTAACAAGGAAAGGTATTCTACATTTTACAGATTTGGGCAATTTTATTGCAAGTTGTAACCTCCGTTTGACTCAATAGATGTTTATAGGATGGATTAGCAACAACACTTCTAACTCCTTCTTTCAAACACAAAGTCCAGATTTATAAATTTTGTTAGTAAAAATGCACCTACAATTTGACAAAATTTTTATTCGCCAAAGTACACATTTCGCTCGGCTTGCGACTGGAAATTTAGTGCCCCTGGTCCAAGGTGGACCAGTCACTTTATATCTTATTTGTTATATATATATATATGAAATTAAACTAATGATAGACAATTAAAATGAAAAAGAAGCAATTTATCTCATTTATGCAGCGTATAAATGGTATTTATGGAAACGTACCATAAAATCATTTGTTACAACAAGGATTACTAAAATGACACTTGGAATTACAAAGAACATTATTTCTAAAACAAAAACATTTTTTGTTGACACACTGGGTTTTACACGAACATTTTTTTAATCCCTGACCAGTACCTAAACTTTGAGCTGTAGCAACCGACCGGAGGGATATTTCTACATCCGGTACTTCTTCGATTTTAATTAAATTTTGTTTGCAGACACTGAACTGGGATCGGGGATATAATTGTTTTATGCGGCCGTTTCTTGTGCCCAATTGGAAAAATCCTTCTTCGGTTATTTTTATGATGATAGCTAAAATACATTTGGCATCGCCTTTTCCTCTGTCAATTTCAGCCACTGGGATACGGACGGTAAACACCACAGAGGCTTCAGAATGAGATTTATCCGACATTAATTTCATCTTTTTCGCTTGAATTTCTAAACATTTTTTAGATTTTCTTCTTTCTATTTGAACATTAAGTTCATTAAAACACAATTTGCAGATTTTCTGCTCAACTTCATCTTCTGAAACATAATCTTCCGAACATGATATATGGACAGGCTCCATACATTTGAAGTAAACTATATCTTCACTGAATTCTTAATAGTTCATAAATGAATAGTTCATAAATGCAGTAGGGGGTGGAAGGTAAATGTATTTGTCGTGCGAGATATATGATATAGATTATTTTACACTTTAACGGGCTGCGGATCATTATTCTATGAAATAACTAGTTAAACCATGAAATAGAAGAGAGTTTTACTCTTTAACGGACACGATCAGTTATTTCATGGAATAACTAGGTATTCTATAAAATAACGGATTTCATACTTTAACGGTAACATATATATATATATATATATATATATATATTCAATATTCTAACATTGTGGATAGACATGTAGACATGTCACCTCGGTGGCATGCTCTATTCATCTCAATCACACTTATTTACATTGGTACATGTCCCGCGACACTAGGCACGAAAGTGTGTGCTTATGTTGATCAGACCATGTTCTGTGGTGTTTTTTATTTGAACAAGGAGTAAATTTCCAAGACAGTGAGATCCCTATTTGATAGTCTGATCTTCTCGCAATCTTCTTTCGCTAGCAATCAGTTGTCACATTACCAAATAACAAAAACAATGTGTTAAATGTAACGAATGACTCTTTCTAATAAAGGGAATCATATTTATATCCCGCATAAATTCACCTTCACGATTCAAGTCTCCGACACGGTTCATAAAAGTTTTCCGATACGCCAAATAACAGAAGTACCCAACATAAAGCGATATTCGCCTTGAGAATGAAAAGGCCGTTGCTGATCGGAAAAGATTAAGGAAAAAATTTAATGAATGGATCGTGAAATCTGAGACATGAGATAACAGCCGTGACAACACTAGCACCTCTTAGATTCGCTTTTTTTTTATATAATCATTTCATTACGCGACGTGTGTGTTCGTAACTGTTTCAGAGAGTTTGTACTCATCTCAACCTCATTCCATCTCCTCTGTTTACAACCTAACTTATTGTGTTTGGCAAATAAATTACACCGCAGCTTTTAATTTGCTTCGTACAGATCCACTGCTGTTCCATGGATTCATAATGACGGTGCCTCGGGTGATGGGATAGGAGGTTGGAAAAACGAGACAACAAGCAACTTCAACTCCAAAGAAAGGAAGTGCAAGCACACTTTTTGGCACAGTTTTCTGGGTCTTATTTTCCTTTCATGCCATCCAATGTGGTAAGTGGATACTGTATGACGTTAATGTTAAAAAAACGAGTAATATATTATGCGTGAGAAATTTAACGACGCCACTTTACCAATTCATTTTACGCTGAGAATCTTTAACCATGTATAAGATATGTGCTAGACAATGATAGTGTCCATTAAGAGATCGTGTTTGCTTTCTTAAGTGGTCCTCTTTCTTTACCTCAGACCACTCCTCTGGGAATTCGGTGTTCTTCTTTCTGAAAACTCAATTCATAAATAATAGGTCTTCAAAAATGAATCGTTAATGTGAAGCACGTAAAACCAGATACTATAGAATTTGTTAGAGAAGATGTTGGTTCTGACGCCTTTTATTCAATACCATTCTTCCATGGCATGGAATTCTAAACACGTATTTGAGGATTTTTTTACAGAACAAAATGAAACGAAAAATTTATTTTAAAATGTCTTATTTGACTCGTTGAAAGGAAACTAGATTTCAAACAATTCAAAGAGCAATAGCTTTGGGTATTAAATGCAGCGCCTGAAAAGAAATTAAAGACTTTAAAAGTAAATCATCCGAATATCATAATTCTATTTTCGACCGAGTTAGGTTTCTTCTAAAAAGTTTTGGTGTTCAACTATTTTTAAATCTTATAAAGTTTATAAAGATTAATTAATATTTTGGGTCACAATTCTTCTCCTAAAAATCAACTAATAGTATTTGAAACTATCTAAACAAAATAGATGCCAATAAAATTCGTAATTGAAGGAGATAAAACCTCTTAGTTAATTTTTCCTTCTTGATTTGATGAGGGACCTACACGTTTTTTTTGTTTTTTTTTTTAGCATACTAATAACCTGAATGGTTTAGCACTACTGACAAATTTAAAGGAAAGCCAACGAAATGCTAAATTTGGATATCTTTTTAGTTGGAAAAAAATTAATAAATCAGTAATAAATGTTATTGTTCCATTTTGGATAAATATACTTGAGAACAGTGGATTAAATATATATACCAATTCACGTTAGTACTAAAATAAATCGATACATTTGTTACTTTTTTATATCCACCTCATCTAAAAGGAAGCAAATATAATTTAAGGTATCATTTCAAGATGGAATTCTGAGATATCTGAAAAGCCTGTGTCATAGCAAGGAACCATAATGTACTGACCACGGAAGTCTTAGAAACGCATATTTCCATGACTTCGTAGTAAATGCTTAAAACTGTAGCGCGTCATGCAAGTAAACACTCCAATAAAAAAATAACTAAATCAATATAGTTAAATTAAAGTGAAAGCCAATTGAATGAATTAAAATGAATTGTTCGGCTCCTTTATAAAATTAAGTATGTTAACAACCCTAAAGTTTTTAGGTCATGTGAATATTTACTCATATTTTCCTCAAAATATACACTTAAAGTGCATTAAAACATGAGTTATAAACACATTGAATCCGCAGAAGAGTATAAAAGCATATCATAGAAATCCATCAATCCTGAATAAGAAAATCACAGAATTCAATTGCATTTGCTGAATAAAGGTTCTATTTTTCTTTTAGTTAGTCTTTATTTTTAGTACAAACTTTCTGGCCTTTCTCGTGTATTTACAATTAGTAAACTTGACCAACAAAGGCAAAAAAAAATGCAGATTCAGTCCCATTTAAGTATATAAAATAAACTATAATAAAACATTACAAACATTTGGTAGAATAAATAGGTTGATTGTTTATAATCATCAGTGACAAGCGGACATATATGAGCCTGAAGAGAAAGGTTAATTAATTCCAATCACACATACGGTATATTACATAACTGGTACATGAATCGGATTCTACAAACCTGAAACAGGTATGGCCTTTTGAACAAATTGAGAAACCCATGTATGATTTAAAATCATGACAGTTGTACTACTTGAAATGACTGAATGCAAACCTTCTTCCTTGTTAAGCTCAGTTGTTATAAGTTAATTCTCGATGTTATTTTTGTAAATAATTATCTACACTACTTTTCATATGAAAGTGAGAAAAGTTGTTACAGTGAAGTAATGAATAGAGGACCAAAAAAAGCAGATTATTTTATATTGTCGGAGAAAATGAATTCAAATACTTGTTAAATAACGTTATATTTCGGTGGTCTTATCAGTAATTTCAAAGTACTATAAACTAATTCGTCACTGAAGAGTTGAATGAAAGGACTTCAAATTGCAAAAAGATGTAAGTTAATAAAAATTAGCAACATAAAAGAACATAAGGCTGGATTGATATTAGCAACTATCTCTATTTTCTGGGAAATTTAACATTCAATATAGTTCATATTATTTTTTCTTTATTTTTATTTTTCAAGACAACAGGATCAATTTTCACTTATAAATTACCCACAACAGGAAGGCGAAATACGCCAAAAGATTCACTTCTGAAATGCTGCCTATCTTGAAAATAACCCAGACTTAAAAGGAAGAAAACACTTTGAGGTACAGATAAAATAGTTTTGGCAAAATATAGGGAATTAGTTTGTTCCTTGTATAAAATCGTGTTTTGCGTGAAAAGTAAATGCCTGTTGCGTTTCAAATGTATTCACGATTTGAGCCTGTTCTACCTGATCTAATTCCGAATTCTCAACTCTTTCCATTTACTGTGCAAAGATGCGACTAAACATCGCGGGTACATGATAAATTTATTTATTTCCTGATTGATGAGATTGTTTTAAAATTTTCAGTGATCCAGGAAACACTGTTGTTGTCGGAACTAAGATCAGTAATTGAAGGAACAAGATTTTGTTGTCCAAAGAGGAACAAGAAAGCGTGTTCAAAACAGAATAAGAACTTCCTTAACTCTCCTGGTGAATGGAAAATCCTCGTGTCAAAAACTACCCTGTAGTATCCAGCCTCTTTTGCAAAAACCTGATCCAAACTGTCACTAGTTTTGGATAAGGGACAACTTGTTTTTCCTACATGCATCTTCATTCTACTTGGAGCATTATGGCAATTTCGCCTCGAAGTGGTATTTCGTCCTTACCAAAATTGGCCAGATCTTAAAGGAGACAGCTCGTTGAAACACTTGGATAATTAAAGGTATTCTGAACACAAAATAACATAGCAAACTTTCTCAATTAAGTTTATACAAAGCTTAGGCAGAATAGTGATACAAAATAATATTTAATTGAGAACTTTGAGCATCATTATAGAATTTGTAAACTGATGCGTTTATTCCGTTTTTATGTTTTGCATAACATTGTGCAATTGTTGAAATCGAGTGGAAAAAATTAGTAACTGATACAAACAACCGATACAGCATATTAAGGCAAATGGACTTATCCGAATCTCCATACACTATTATCTAATATACATTCTGGATATTGTACCAATACAATTGATCTACTCAGTATATGACTAATGGTGTTTGTATTTAGTTATTTAATAAGTGTTCAAGTGCTACACTTTAATTCAAATTTACTTTTTCACTTAATTTCAAATTTGAGTAACTTTATTGAATGAATCTATAATCTTACACCAGGGACTATACTGGGTCTCAAGCCATTAAAGGAGTAGTATGATTAACTAATCAGGTTAAATAGGTAGATTATTGGGTTCTTAAGGAGACACATATGCTCTTTTAAAGATGACAGGTGATTTTTTACAACTACCAAGCTGGTCCAGAAAGTAAATACCATTTGCACATATCTCCCGCGCATCTAACAGCACGAAGGTCGCGTATGCGTAGTTACATTCTCCAACTCGAGAACGAATTAGCCTTGCCATTTTGTTGATTCAAGTTAACATTTGAAGTCAATTTTTGTCGGTAATCATGCTTAAGACAATTGATCGGCCCGCTAGCTGTGAAATAAGAGCTGTTATCATGTGTTTGAATGCGAGAAATGTTCGACCTTGTGAAATTTAATCTCAGATAAGTAAGACGTACTGAGAGAATGCGGCGAGTTAAGGTGCGAAAGTGGGTAAGAATGTTTAAAAAAGGAAGTGAAAATGTCCACGACGAGGAGGGCAGTGAACGCCCGTCGTTGATCGACGAAGAATTAGTGCGCTGCATCAACGAAAAAAGTTTGTTCCAGTAAGCGATTCACGATTTCTGATTTGTCAATGAATTTTCAAAACATTCCACGATCTTTATTAACAAAATTGTGACTGAACATTTGCACGACAAAAAATTGTGTTCGCGATGGATACCGAACACTAACGGACGTTCAAAAACGGAAACGCATGGTAGCAGTCTTGAAGTTTTTGCAGCGTTATGCGACAGAAAGAAATCATTTTTTGAAAAGGATTGTCACAGGCGATGAAACATGGATTTGTTACGAGACACCTGAAACGAAACGACAGTCACTGGAATGGCGGCATACTCGTTCCCCGAAACCCAAAAAGGCAAAGCCACCTCTTTCTTCAAGAAAAATTGTGTGCACCGTGTTTTGGGACTGTCAAGTAATTTTGTCAGCTTATTTCACAGCTGGTTGGCCGATCGATTGTTTTTAACATAATTACCGACAAACAATGACTTCAAACATTAACATAAATAAATAAAATGGTTAGGCTAATTCGTTCTCGAGTTGAAGGATGTAACTACGCATGCGCGACCTGTCAGATGTGCGGGAGATATGCGCAAACGGTACTTACTTTCTGGACCAGCTTTGTATTAAATTTATTAAATTACAACATACATTTAAAGTAATACTTTTATAAAATACTTTAAAATAAAAATATTATCCTACATGATCATACCACGTATAGTTACATTTCTTTCAGAATATATATTAATATCTAACTGCAGAAAGGACATAAATCAATCTGGTTGAAATTAATTTAGCAGTCACACAATGCTTAAAATTTTGTTTATTGAAGAAAGATGATTTAACTGATGATTAATTTCTGAAATGTTATTAAATTATTTTTAACGAGAAAAAAATTCTCGAGAAAATAAAATATTGCAAACTTTTTAAACAGAGGGAACTCTGACATCAACCCAATTACATACAGGGTGTTTCAAAACTTCAAGTACATATTTTTAGGAGGGAAGGTAAGAAGATAAAATTAAACCGTATTCAATCAGGAATGAAGAACCATGGCCGTCATCTTCATGTTCGGAGGATGCACTAAGATGTAGAAATGAAAGGCAGAAAGATTATGCAAACAACATTTGGTATTAGTCCTAAATCTTGTCTGACACTAATTTTACACTTATTTTCAGAGAAAATGTTCAAAGTTGGGATAACAAACAGTAATGTACGCGTTGCTTTGTCGAAGCATTGGATGTAGGACATGTTTCGATGCCGTTAGGTGCCACATATGCTAGATTCATGTCAGTTTTATCAGCATTCGTAAAATGAACGAAGTCAGGGTCTAAACCCAGTGCTGTCAAACAGCGCTTGCTATAAAATCCAGGTGCCAGACATATATCACTATGTGAATACATTATAAACAGGTGCTCTCCTAACTCTCTAACCTTTAAGTGTCGCCGCGAGAGCTCCATATAGTGTAATTCTGCTTTTACCCCACAGTACAATTAATGACTGGAAAAACCCTTTTCTGAAAAATCCATGGATTCTTTCAACATGTAGGAAGATTCTATTAGGCCTGTCCTTATGAGGAAATCTTTGCTTGGAACTATTCTATTGGTCTATTCTGTAGAATATAATCATTTCGAAAGACTATTCATTCTTAGAAAGGAATACTCCGGTAAGATTTTATCAGTCCTATCTTTATAGTATAATCAAAGATTTGTTTGCTTCCTTTCTTAGAATACAATTCACTAGACAGATTCTATTTACCCTTTACTTTGAAATACCTTGGAACAGTTCTATCAATCCTATATTAATGTATAATAAAAGATTTCTTTGCTTCCTTTCTTAGAATACAATTCCCTAGAGAGATTCTATTTACCCTTTGCTTTGAAATCCCTTGGAACAATTCTATCAGTCCTGTCTTTATAGTAGAATCAAAGATTTTTTTTGCTTCCTTTCTTAGAATACAATTCACTAGACAGATTCTATTTACCCTTTACTTTGAAATCCCTTGGAACAATTCTATCAGTCCTGTCTTTATAGTAGAATCAAAGATTTTTTTGCTTCCTTTCTTAGAATACAATTCACTAGACAGATTCTATTTACCCTTTACATTGAAATACCTTGGAACAGTTCTATCAATCCTATATTTATAGTAGAATCAAAGATTTTTTTTGCTTCCTTTCTTAGAATACAATTCCCTAGACAGATTATATTTACCCTTCACTTTGAAATCCCTTGGAACAATTCTATCAGTCCTGTCTTTATAGTAGAATCAAAGATTTTTTTGCTTCCTTTCTTAGAATACAATTCACTAGACAGATTCTATTTACCCTTTACATTGAAATACCTTGGAACAGTTCTATCAATCCTATATTTATAGTAGAATCAAAGATTTTTTTTGCTTCCTTTCTTAGAATACAATTTCCTAGAAAGATTGTATTTACCCTTTCCTTTGAAATCCCTTGGAACAATTCTATCAGTCCTGTCTTTATAGTAGAATCAAATAATTTTTTCTTCCTTTCTTAGAATACAATTCTCTAGAAAGATTCTATTTACCCTTTCCTATGAAATCCCTTGGAACTATTCTACCAGTCCTATCTTTATAGTATAATCAAAGATTTGTTTGTTTCCTTTCTTAGACTACAATTCCCTAGAAAGATTCTATTTACCCTTTCCTTTGGAATCCCTTGGAACAATTATATTGCTCATATATTTGGAATGCAATTATTTTATGATACAGTTGCTTCCTTTCCTTATGATCGAATCTTTTAGAATGATTCTGTTGCTATTGTCACTTAAAATAGAATCCTCTGAAAACATTCGATTGGTCAAGGAGATCAAAACTTGTTAGAAGTCATGCAGGGAGCAGGGAAGACGGCAGGTTTCAAGGTGGAACTATGAGTGCGAACCACTTGAGCTGTTTATTTTGTACTTTTCGAAACACCCCGTAAACACTTCCCAACCCATCGGGCAAACCACAGACAAGAGGAAGACACTTATAAACGTCGCGTATCCATCTTATGTGCCCCATAATCCCTTCGTAATGACCATCCATCTCCCAGGTCAATTCAGCGTGAATCATCTGCTTGAAAAGTAAGACGAGAAAAGAAAGACCAACCATGTCCGCTCTTGGATGCGAAGCGTGATGAATCCACGAATTACAATCTCCCTTCACGGCGAGTAAGTTGCAGAATTCACAAAGCGTCAAAACACAAGAGCTCGTAGAATGAATGATCTGATTTCCTGTTTGCATCGTGAGTCAGTCAGCGGGTCAGTCGGACCAGTGGGAAGACGGCGAGTGATCGTGAAGCATATGGTAATGTGCCTTTCCAGATGCATCAGGCAGACCACAACCTGATTTCAAGGCATGCGTTGAAATTGCTAGCGAGAATGATTAGTGCAGGAGTGCCGGGAAGATAGCTCGGGCAGTATGGGAAAAGGGGCACGAAATTTTTTGGAGGAGAACGACTTTCGAATTCACACTTGTGAATGCAACTACCCATATCCACCTAATTGTACACCTGCGCATACATTCAATCACAACTTGTAAAAACCAAAACAAAATTTGCATTTTTTTATTTCATGGATAAATTTCTAGGTGTGCTTATTGGAATATTACGTGGACTGGAAACTGCTTTTAAATAAATGATTAAGGGTATTAGAGAATCAACGTTTTACTACGAAGTTTCAATACTCGACGAACTTTGTTAATTAACTACAAACGTGTGAATTAGCGTTGCACTGGAGCACCACAAAGCTATTTTGATGGTCCGAGATCAATCCCGAAAGGAAAGATCAAAGGACACTTCATAGTTTCGAACTGCGGTCAGATGTCGAGGTCAACTTCTGAGCTGGCCTCTCACTATCTCCCACTACCTAATCACCATACCCCGACCTAATGATCACCAACTTAATGAAACTTTTCAGCAGTCTGATGACAGAAAACAATGAGAAATTTGAACGATAGAAATCGGTTTACAGATGAAAATGCAAGCGAACGTGAAAGTAGCTTTACAGGTGCCAAAAACTACCGAATCATTTTCGTGAACGGACTTGAAGTGAACGTGAATGAGCTAATTATTGTGACATGATTGCGGCACGCACTTCTACCGTGCATCATTGGAAGTACAAATAAGAGAGAGAAGGAACTATAAGAAATTGTACTTTATGTTTTTGATTAATATTTATTTCATTTTGAGGTTTGAAATGTGCATTTCTTTTCGTATATTGTCATTGTAAGTTAATTTACGCACGGTTCGAAATGTGAGCAACGACGATAGTACAGATGTTATGCACTGGTCTGCTGGTCGTAATATTTTCCATCAAATTAATGATACATATATTTTTGTGAAAATGCATTCATGTTGATTAAAGTGTTTTGAGTCTACAGCTCATCCACATCTGCACACCCTTGTGTGTTAGGAAATGTCTTGTCAATGGAAATAACACTTTTATTTTTAATTTAATAAAAGAACAAGTGGGGTCTAGATTCGTTTGAATAAACCTATAGAGCCATTCGTCTCGAGAAAATTTAGGTAAATCATGACGGTATAGATCCGATGGGAAATCTTTCTGCCCAGGAACAAAGCAATAGGTTCATAGAAAATTATCTCTAATATTTTAAAAGCAAGTGTTTGTCTTATTGTTTGTTTGTTTCTTGCTCGCAAAGTCCTGCCGAATCTATGCCACTTACAGTAATGGGATTTGGCACACAGGTAGTCCGAATTTTTAGCAATTTTAGAGTCGAGGCGAATTTTAAAATTGAATCCAGAACATTTTTAAGTTAATTTAAATTTTTTTCACCCGTTAATCTTTATTTCGTCCCGCTCCGTTAATTGGAAGAAAGGACGGAATTCTGCTATTTTCCCCTCTGACGTCACGTGACAATCGTCACTATTGTCGTCAGCCTTTGAAACCATGCCAATATATTTTTCACCTTCCGCTATTCGCAATCAAATGGCAATGCGTAGTCTCCGCTCAAACAATACCACAGCGAACATTTTGACTGGCATTGTTTAGTTCTTTTTTTGTAAAATCGGGATCGTTAAAGATAGATTGAAAATTCCAACAGATTTGAAATCTGCGGAAAATTTTACTCATATAGATACTTAGATTTTCTTTTAATAAATAATTTTTCAATTAAATATTTATATATTTTCGCAAGAGATCGTGACGTCACGTCGATTGGATATCTCCGCAATTCGAATTTTTCCCAATATGACAATGACGAGACCATTACGGCGTTGCCCGTGGTGTTGGTTTCCAAAGCAAACCATAGTTCATAATATTCATAATTTGGTTTGCGAAGCAAACCAATTACTCCACAAAAGCAACTGGCACGGTCAACGCCGGGCTAGCCACGAAGTGGCTAGTTTGTTATAAATTTAAATAAACGCTATAGAGAAAAGATGTCACAACAAGCAACTTAAAAAAAAAGAGTAATATAAACTCTCATTGGTCTCATAGATAGTCACGTTGTAATTCTTACACAGCATTGCCATGTTTACTGGAAGATGCTTCACGTTTACTTACATGAGAACGTACGCAATTCGATAAACAAACGCTTTCAAGCTCTGAAGTGGAACTCCTTCACCTCATATCCTAATCGAATAATCACACTGAATAAGTAACTTACTTTTTGTAGCGAAGCGTAAATCCCCTCACGTCACTTCGAAGTGACAGACGGCCATGGCCTTGAGCTTCGAGAAGGATGGAGGAACAACAATTCGCAGGTGCAATGATTCAGGAGGGTAAATAATAACACTAAAAAATCGTTTCCCCTCAGGGTAATTGATTTTGGGGGGAGAGTAAGCTTTTAGAGACGACGGCTCAGGAGAGCTTTTTATCTACTTTGCTCGTGAGGCGAAAAAAAAAAAAAAACTCGGGACATCCAAATTGGACGAAGTGTGGGGTCTAAAATTACAATGCACGTGCGCAAGTCACATCGCCCTCGATAATGCCCTCTTATAGATGCCGCGATTTGAATGAGGGAACATCTCTGTGCGACTACTGCGTTACACAAATTGTCATGTGTGATCTTTGGTTCCATGCAAATTGCGGGTAACTGCTAGGTAATCCAAGAGGCATTCACAAAAAGGGCATGTATCTCATTTTGAATATTGTTATAACTTGGGTGGCGGTTATTGCAATTTGCTTGTCAAAACGAATCAGTTCCTGCGGTTGGGAAGTGCTTCGACTGTCTCAAATACACATAATATTTTTTTTACAGCCGGTGTTATTAATTTGAAAAGATGATGGGAAAACCTTTTTAGCATTTTAACCGTGTGTGGTTTGTTGGATTTTTAATGGAGCAAGGGTCCGATCTTAGAAAGCTTTTGTTGTGTGATTTAGCTTTATTTAGTTTAAAGGCAGGTAAAATAAAATGAATCGAAAATACTGTATACATTCGTGAGTAGAAAACACTCTAACATTTATAACTATCGTTACAATTCTTTAAATTATGTGCATGTGTTTTCTGAACTGTATTCCAAGACATCCGAAGATGAACTTCAGAAATAGATATTTTTGACATTAAATTTTTGTATCACAAGAGCTCCATGTTTAAGGCAACTTAATTTAGTACTAAAAAATTTGGAATCTTAACGAAATTAAATACGGCAATTTGCGTCAATTTGAAAAAGTATTTTGAACAATACACTTTCAATATTATTATTAGACTAATTCCTTAAAAGATAGATAGGTAAGTATTTTAATTAACGCAGCACTGGAGTAACACAATGTGATATTAGAGACTACCTTAAAAAGAAATTAAAATATTAAGACAAAGAAAAGTAGTACTATTATGTAATTATTTTAGGTTTCAAAACATTTCTGTATAAAACAGATTTATTTCATTCAAAGTAAAATATTTTTAGTGTAATTTTTTACCAACTGTGATCTGCATTCAATTTGAATATTTGGCCACTAAAAGTCCTATGTGCTCGTTTTATGATAAGCACTGCAAGTGCTGTAAGTGTTGACATGAACTACCGATGACACGAACCCCCAAAAATAGAACATTAGGACAAGTACACGCTATACTGGGACACTGGACCTTTTGTCCTGATTGAAGTCGGTTTCTAAAAAGAAGTTTCAAACATCGATTTAGAGATAAACAATTTCCAATATTTTAACAGTTCAAATGAATTGAATTCCAAATTCCAAAAGCGGTGCTTAGTATTTATGTTTTAATACCAGTGGTGCCATCTATTGAATAATGATAGTAAACTGGTTTTCTTGAACGAAACGAGTAGCATAAAGCTTGCAGGGAAACGAAGTAAGCCAGATGATCAACTTTTTGAAGATCAGCGTTAATGAAATCTGGCGTATTTGCCTTGTTTGAAGCTTTAGTTTAATCCAATTTATTCGAGTTCATATTAATCGTAGACCAATAATTCACTTCATTCTTTGATTTTTATCATTTCTAAACAAAACTAAAATATCGCATAGAAAAAAAATAACAAGTTGCATCGTTCATAAAAGTTTAATAATAAATCTATGCAATCCTTTTGTACTGAATCGCAAAATAAACTTTCACAGTTATCGTTCGTAGATGGGAAATTCAAGTGAAGTGAAATTATTGAAATAATTATATTTTTATATTATTAGTCCTTATTAAACCAATATAGAGTGTTAAAATTTGAAATGATTGATAACTGACGAAAAAAATCAGTATTTAAAAACATTTCGCAAGTTTCAGCGAATTATGTCATACATTGCAAATATCAATTTTATCTTGAAGGTTTCTAAGTACGGTGCAGTTTTACGGAGGAATAGCTCTCAAAGTAAAACTTATGAATAATACAAAAAAGTAAAACTTTAAACTATATATTTAGATAGAGTGTTAAAGAACGAGTTATAAAATTGGGTTATTGAAATCACCAGCTTTCACTACAATGAAAGTTTAAGAATAAGCCCAAGAAATGTAATGAAATTGCATTTTGAAATATAAAGCTTATTAGATGCAGTTTTTGATACATGGCCGATACAAAATAATACTTCGAAACTGAAGTTAGCAATTCACATTATTATTGATGATAAACTTGCTTTCCAAATCAAATTCTTGGGAATTTTAAAATGCATTTTATTCAAATAGATTCCTTGCATTTTTAAAGTGGGTAAGGTAATTTTAATTAACGTCGTTCTAGAGCTACACAACTTGCTATTGACGACGGACCTGGATCAATCCCCTTAAGGGAAAGATTCGAAGACACCACCGCGTAATTTTGAACTACGGTCAGATGACGAGGCAACACTTGAGCTGGCATCCCACTCTCCAAACTTCCACACTAACCCAACGAAAGGACTTTCGACCTCGACAAATTTATGGAGCACCAGCCACCTCAATACCAAACGCTTACACAATCCATGTAATCCGGATTCGAACCAGGAACCTTCCGATCTAGAGGAGAACATTTAACCACCAGACCAATTGGACGGCTTTTTAAAGAGGGAAAACATGGATGTAATTTTAATAATCCATCCATAGTTAAAGTCATTTTTAGACTCATTCTTTTCTTCCTGTAGAAAAAATACAATATGATCACGTCAATACATAATAGATAATTTGCCATGCAAGATGAATCTAGGCTAAAAGCTAAAATCTACACTTTCACTTTGGCTTAATTACGATCTGCGTGTTGTAGGCTGTAACTCACCCTGTGTGTATTTCTCTCTTTTGTGTCAGTTAAAATGTCTGTGCGTATATGTCCTTTATTTGACATTTTCGGCTTTGTGTTTGTCGCAGCTCGGTCATATATGGCTCATAAAACATAAACTAACTTGACTTAATAACATTTTTTGCGTAACTAAGTCTGCGTCTTTTGAGGTGCAATAGTGAGAGGGATTTACCCATTTTATCTCCACTACATATACTTGTTAAAAGTTTCAACTAATAAGCTGCTTTTATGTCAAAATGTTCGTGAAAAAACTGATGCATCTTAAAAGGCTCTCTTCTTTCAAAGCTTTTTTTTTTTTGTCTCCTTCAGAAAATAATTCAAGGCATCGTCCAACCCAAAAGCATGCTTCCTCGCGACTTGATCTCGTGAAACCCAGCATGTTTCCTACTTATCCCGATGACTCATGTCGATCCATTGAGCTAACAAGTAACTTAACCAAGAAAAAACGCAGCCTGCGGAAACTTACGGCCTTGATTAATTCCAAGCCCAAGAGGTGAGTTATCAAACAGCTGCCCAAGAAGAACCCCCCAAAAGCAAGCCATCATACAGCTCGAATCCTCAAACACACATCGCCCCCCCCCAGGCGTTTCCATTATGCGCTAAACACCTGCAATTTAAACGAACGGACACACGATGCGTGGGTAGAATCCCACCCTTCAAAAAGCATCTGCTTCGAGATTAACGGAAATCCGGATAAATTGAAGGACATCGTATAAAAACATGTTATTCTACGTATAATGAACCATGCTTCCGACAACAAAACACGGTGTTGTAGATGTGTATATACTTCCTTATACAGACCAAAAATGGCTCTTGCACCATAAAACTCTACCCAAACCAACGAACCCAAAATTTATGTAGCGAAAAGTTGGTGCAAGTCCGATACTATAACTTAACTCATTCTTGATGTCTGAACATTATCAGACTTCGAATTTTAATTATTCTGAATGATTTTTTTTTCAGATTAATACTACTTTTAATACAGATTCATGTTATTATAATCATTGGAGCCTCGTGGAAAACACAAGTCCTCTAGTAGCATTACGGTAATATGTAATTATTCATCAATAATTTCCTGTACTGCCTTGAATGGGGCTTCCAATAGCTATCGATTCTACCATCAACTATTTTATATAGATGTTAGGTAGGTAATTAATTAACGTCATGTCGCACTGGAGCAGCAAAGCGGGCAACTGAAGACGGTCCAAGATCAATCCCGAAGGTAAAGATCTAGAAACAACACCTCGTAATTTTGAACAACGGTCAGATGACCAGGTAATACCTGAGCTGACCCTCCACTCGCCAAACTTATACACCACTCCAACATGAGGACATTTGAGACCACGACAAATTTAACGTGCTCCAGTGTCCGAATACACGACGGTCTTTGTCTGAACCGAGTTTTGAACTCGTAACCTTCCGGTTGCTAATCCGTCGCTCCTCCAACTGAGCTACCGCGACCAGTATTTTATACATAATTCGAAATATATTCTGCATAAAATAGTGCTACCCGAAATTGCCTTCAAAGAGTTACGAAGAAAATGAAATGGTGGAAATGAAAAAGAAAATGGTAATTTAATGAAAATGGAAATTTAAAAACAATGAGACCACTTTCATAATTCACATTTTCATTCATTATAATAAGTTTAAAGTTTTTGTTTTAGATCTATATGTATATTATTCGTCTGATTCATGTCATTAAACTGCATTTCAATTTCAATAACTGAACACATTAAGTTTATCAAATTGTCTTAAAATATTTTGATTTACGGTTTTTGTAACGTGCGTATTTTAACCCTTTTTTTTAATACTTAATTCTTAAAATGTCTGTCATCACACGTAAATTTAAAAATAAATTATGATGGGAAATTAACTTTTTAGGATGATTGCAACTATCTTGTAGAATTAATAATTATTGACGCCTTGAAAAGTCAAAAACCTTAACGATTTCATCTGGTGAAGGAAGGTATTTAACTAACATCCCATTGGAACAACACAACGGGTTATTGGTGACGGTCCGGGATCATGTCCGATGGAAAAGATTCGAGATCATCACGTAAATGAACCCAGATGACGAGGTGACACCTGAGCTTGCACCCACAGTGTAAATTTCCATACTACGCCAACGGGAGGGTATTTGAGACTACGACAGATTTAACGTGAGCCATCCCCTCCCACTTGTACACGACGTTCTTTGGTTGGATTCGAACTCTTCGATTGCTAATCCGTTACTCTTAAAACAGGGCTACCGCGGCCTCCTCAAAACTCAAGCATCCAAGACTCTTTAAGATATATCGCATCATACATATATCTCAGAAAGATATACTACCTTCGAAAAGATGTCATCCGGCATACGGCATTGATATTTGTCCATATTTAATGAAATTGTGATGAATGTATTCTAGACTGTATGACAAAAATATGAGATGTAACGTAAATTCACCCCATGGTGCACAAGGGTAATGCAAAGGGGTTACCTGCGCTATGACGGAAATATTCAATTAAATGATTGGGTATTAGAAAAACAAAATTTAATAGAATTTGGTTTCTAATTTAGGAGAGTAACAATGACTTTAAGCACAGTTAATAAGTTCAAACCTTTCATGTTTTTGAGAGTAAGACATACCCAGTTAATTTACTAGTTGCAAGTTTAACGAAAGCACAAAGAACAATCCAGCGAATTTTCTTCGCAATCACCGAAATTATTTGTGTGATTTACTCGTGCGGTTCAGTCATCTTTGCTTTCATAAATAAAAAAAGCTTCACGTTTGTTATCATACCTGTGGATAAAACAAACATATATCTCACAATTAAATTCAGTTTGAAAGAAGTTTCCCAAAACCTCACAACACCTATACTTTGGGAAATATATGTGTTTAATGTCTCCTACAGGTGTTTAATGTCTCCTACAGGTGTTTAATGTCAGTACAAATACGAATCTAAATACTGTCCATTCTGCATTCAAACGAAAACCCTCACTCAGCCGCAAGTCAATGCACTATTATCATACACATTTTCTACTTTAAAATAAACATTTTCGTCGTGGGTGTTTTTAAAATGTTTACATTTCCTGTTTATTTTATATCGTGATTTGTAGACTGTTTATAGATTGTTGCAATGATCATTCTTACTTTTTTTTAAATAATGATAGTTTTATTCTCAACCGCTTGTAAAAACTAGACACGTGTTTTTCTAAAATTGCTATTGACGGAATCATTTATCTAGCATTGTTTGTTACACAGCATAAATTTGTGTGTATCTGTCTTATAATGCAAATTTTGATATTACTTTTCGTTTTGTTAGCATGAATTAGGTCTCATGCAGATGAAAGCCAATGCAAACTGATTAGCACTGAAAAGTGAGATCCATTTCCAATGGCATCTTGAAATCTATTAAAGGCATGAGAAATTAAATGTTTTATGTTCCCACGAGTCAAATTCTAGTGCTCGGTACAGATTGGTCGAAATTACAGGAACTATTAACGTTTTTTAATAACGGAAGTTCGAAAATAAAAACAGATTATTAAGCCGATGTAAGAATAGGAGGAGGTGGATTCAATTAATGCTGAGATCTAAATCTGTCATTGAGCACAGAAGGAAGAAATTAAAGCACGTAGTTCTGACAAGGTCAAATCTTAATAACAATCCCTGGAACTATTCATAAGTTCAGTTGGAAAAATCAGGATCCGCATTTCTTACACATGCGCGAAATAAAACAGAAAAATAACACTTTAAAAAAAAATCTGTATTTTAGTATATTTTAGTTACATACTGTAAAGACTTTAAGCAAATATCGTGGCCTGATTAGTTAGAAAATTTTGTATAAATATTCTCAGACATTTCAACGTTCAACGTCATTTTACTACTGTAAATTGCTAAACAATTTTCACAGTGTTTTACAGTTATTTTTACTTCAGAACTAAAGCTACTAGTTAGTGATGTGACATCGACAGCAAAACATCGATGTTCAAAATTAAAACATCGATTTTGATAATACATCACCCCAAAAAACATCGATGCTTTTAAAATTCAGTGTATTTAAACTTTTTCCCCCCATTTCTTAAAATTGGTTCAGTAACTTGTGATGCTACATCGACAGCATAACATCGATGTTTTTAAAATTCAGTGTATTTAAAATCCCCCCCCCCATTACTTAAAACTGGTTTAGCAACTATTGATGAGACATCGACAGCAAAACATCGATGTTCAAAATTAAAACATCGGTGTTAAAATACATCGACCCAAACCTTATGACGATACATCGACCCAAACCTGATGACGATACATCGACCCCAAAACCCAACATCAATGTTTTTTTAAAAATTGTGCATTTAAAATTTTCCCCCCATTTCTTAAAATGGTTTAGCAACTAGTGATGCGACATCGGCTCCAATACATCGATGTGTTTTTAAAACATCAATGTCGCATCCCTACTTTTCAGACCCTTCACCCTTGGCCCCTTTGGTCTGAAGGTATGTTCAATTTGCTGATTATAAAATTTATGCTACTTGTTTTTTTTTTTAATTTTTTTTTTTTTTATAACGGTACTTTTTTTTTTATTTAAAAATAAAACATCGAAAAGTAAAGCATCGATGTTACAAAAACATCGACTCTAAAAACATCGATGTTACAAAAACATCGATGTTAAAAACATCGACATCGATGTCGCATCCCTACTACTAGTAAGTCTGCGGCTGTGTTGCAATAGAAACGAGGTTTTGCTCATCATCTATAGGGGATTCCTGTAACATTTCGTTTATTAGATTGACACACTGACAAATGATTCTGCAGGTGTTTGTGGGATAAGAGAGTATACGTTTGCAACGAGCTACATTCGAAAAATCGCCAAAACCTCATGCGACTCACACCCACGCAAAATGTACGAGACATGTTACTATAGCAACCGCCGTTGCATGGACTTCGTATCTGGCGCAGTTTTCTAGATATACATTATTAATATCAAAATTAGAATTTATTAATACCAAAACTATTTCACATACAAAAATGAAAACATTCATCTGTCTTTGGTATATAATGAAAAATGTTTTGATGAGAAATGATTAAAGAACATACATTACAATATTTTAATGGGGGAAAAATTCGACTTCTATTTAAACGAAGAAAATTTATTTAAAAAAAGAAAAAATGTCAAATTCTTACTTTTTACTTTGATAAGTACTATTTTATAATAAGCACCGATAAAAGAATCTCATACTTATGATCGTAAATGTAAAAATTATTTTTCTTTGAAAACACGAAAATCGTGCTAAAACTTAAAACAGAATCGTGATAAAGCTTGAAATAGAATTATTTAGACTTCAACAAATTGAAAACGTTATTGCAGAGTTTTAAGGAAAATAAATTGAAGTCACGAAAAAACTTTGTGGTGAAAATTTTAAAAGTATTTTCCATGACTTTAATCCATTTCAAATTTATTATCTAAGTACGACTACAGTATCTTTTTGGGGTAGAAATAATTGCCTTCGACTTTGAATAAATTGCCATAAAAATGTATGATATCAGTAAATACTGAAAGCGTGATGCTCCGTATAAAAGGAAGCATTTCCTATACATCCAATGGTAACCTTAAATCAGGAAGTAACGTACAACAATATCAAAATCCTCTTTATTATGCACTTGAAGGGAAAGAACGAAAACGATCGCATGGCAGTTCCATGTTTTTCTCTGCAGGTAAGTAAATGCGAACTTGTAACGTGTCTTGTGGCTCGTGACATTTTTATGTACCCTCATTATTTTCCTCGAAAACTACTCTTTATTGAAATGGTACTTTATAGCTACATCGGTCTGGTTTGGAGATTAAATCGAAGCAAATTGGTTAATAAGAGGACTTAAGACGTTTCATGCTTTCAGGATTGAATAGATTCTAAGCAAAGAATAGATGTTTTTGCTTAATTCGATCTGTTCAAAAGTTTAAGTAGGAAAACGCGTGAATAGAACTATTATCCTGAATTATTACGTCTGCTGCTTCCTTTTCAAATAGTTGGGGTGTTTTCTGCGAAAATGCATTGACCTTGCAGTATAAAAGCCCAAATCCAATTGACTATAATAGTAACACATTTAGTATGTTCAAATTAATAAATGAGACAATTTATTGCTATTGTACGTTTGAGCTTATTTTAAGTTTAAATGTTGTGTAGAATCTAGGCTTTTCCAGGTGAATCGTAAATGTAAGTTTAGTTGCTTATTAAGTGTGGTAATGTATGTAGCCTACAGAATGGGATAGATTATAGGTAGAATAATACTCTATAGAATACGCAACTTTGAAATATTTACTCTCTAATGGATATCTTCAGAGCACTGAAATGCATTACGCATAAGAGAATTCTCGTTTTAATGGGACTCATAGGACAAATAAATTTTTGTCAGCTTACTATTTCAGAAAAAGGCCGCCTGAGTATAACTCTTTAATATATAGACAGAGAAAGTTTTTTTTTCCTGTTTAACAAATCTTTAGTCTGGTCCTAATAAAACTCAATATTTTACCTATAAAACTCAAATTACCCTCTTGTGATTCAGGGAATTGATTAGATAAAATATGAAACATTATTGTAAAAAGATCAAGTTATATTTTATTTCTAAATGAAACAGTTACTACATTATATGTTTGATTTATATTTAATGTATGCTTTAGAGTTTTAGTTTAAAATTAGCTCATATGAATCTTAAATTTGAGAGTCGTAGCCTCTTTAAGATATATAAAATCGAAATTTTGTGTATGTGCCAAAATTATCGGTTGGATTAAAATCAACTTTATAGTCAAAAATCCAAGTGTACTTCAGCTAAAGAGCCAATATACACTGACGAGTCAAAACATTATGACCATCCCCTCATTTTTGAATGAACTCGTCTGAATGACGTGAAGAGCACGTGATTAAGTGAGAATGGTATTTAACTGCAGAAGGTACATAATCATTCTTGCACTTACTTTTATGAGTGATATGAAAGGCTGATGATCTAAGCGAATTTGATAGAGGGCAGATCGTAATATCCCGAAGACTCGGAACGAGTATCACCGAAACTGCACGACTGGTAGGTTGTTCACGATCTGGCGTTGTTAGTATTCATGCAAAGTGGATAAATGACGGTGAAACCAGCAGTAGACGCCAAGGTGTTGGTCGTCCACGCGTAGTCAAAGAAAAGGGACGTCGGAGACTGTCCAGCTTGGTAAAGCAAAATCGGCGCGAGACAGTGGGCTCAGTTGACAGCCCAATACAATGCAGGTCCAAGCGCAAGTGTTTCGGAACACACAGTTCAGCGGACACTGTTGGATATGGGACTGTGCAGTAGACATCCCACTCGTGTGTCTCTGTTGACCAAGCGTCATCGTCAACGACGCCTACAGTGAGCCCGGGAACATCGAGACTGGACCATGGATGAGTGGAAGAGAGTTGCCTGGCCAGACGAATCCCAATTTCTCATTCATCACGTCGATGGTCGTGTCAGGGTGCGCCGTCTGCCAGGCGAACAGTTGCTCCCCTCTTGTACAGCAGTACATACAAAGGCAGGTGGTGGCGGTATTAAGCTTTGGGTGATGTTCTCATGGGCGACTCTGGGACCCGTAGTTGTGGTAGAACAGACCATGAACGCTGCGAACTATCTGAACATCATTGCTGATCAGTTGCACCCTTACGTGGCGTCTGTCTTCCCAACTAGAAATGGAATCTTCCAGTAGAACAACACCCCATGTCACAGGGCTCAGATTGTGTTGGAGTAGTTCGAGGAGCATACTGATGAATTTCACTTAATGTACTGGCCATCTAACTAGCCGGATCTTAATCCGATAGAGCACATTTGGGGTGTCATGGAGTCGCAGCTCAGAGCTCAAACACCACCATGTCCGAATATTTCGATTTTGCGTGACCGCTGTTTAGATATTTGGTACAACCTATGTATGTAAGTCATGTACCCAGAGCTTGTGGTATCTATTCCCAGGCGAGTTGCAGCTGTTTTGCAGGCCAAAGAAGGCGCAACGCGTTATTGAGTAGGTGGTCATAATGTTTTGGCTCTTCAGTGTAGAGTGTATTTTGAATTTAATAATTTAAATATTATGAAATATTTTTACTAAATACAAATAAAACTGAGTTTTGGAAACGAATGAAAATGACCCGTTCCATTTGCTGTTACTGAACTCAACTACGTTGTAATAAAAATTAAAATGATTTGCTGATTATTTTTAATGTTAAAAACACCATCCATTACAATTCAATACTATATTTTCTGTACCTTGGTAGAATAAAGGTCAATGTTCAGATTTTGATGTGACTCTGAATGTAGTAATTATTCTTTTTTTTATATTTTCATCCAGCCTATACCAAATATGCTTTCGAATGTTTTGATACTTTTGCTTGTAGGAAGGACAGGAAGATATTTGTAAATTTTTAGTTATAACTTTCTTTATTTTGAAGGGATTCGAGGAAAATTCAAAATCAGCGAATTTGGACATCGACCTTTTTATACCAAGAAAGTACAAATTTAATTCATTATTATATACATGCTGGGGTTAAAAGCTACACACTGTTATAAGCACTGCCCTAAAACACTGAGATCCGCACTATATCTTTGGAGCAAATAAAAAGAGTTTCTTTTTCGTGTTATAAAAAAGTGGAGAAGGAAGAAAGGCAAAAAATTAGGTAACAGAAACTTTGCCAAAGCTCTTGTCACTTACCAGTCAGTGACTTGAAGCAAGTACCTCGGAATGGCACTCCCTCACAACATTAGCAGTCAACGAACCCCGAAGGACGCGTTTATACACACCGAGCAAAAAAAAGTGTCTCCTTATTTCTTACATTGTTTGTGGACGCCATGGTAATGTGTCACTTTCTTCATCAGTTTTATCTTGTTAAGCTATTATTAGGATTGCGGTCTCACAGATACTTTTTTTGTGTGTGCGCTACAATCAAATACGCCTTACACCTTGACGTTTCCGTTAGAAGTAGGTTTCTTTAAAAGACACCAGACAAAACTCTGGAGACCTAAAAAACGTTATCTCGAATCTGTATGGATGGAAAAAATAAACCTTGAAATCCCTAGGGATATAGTTAGATTTAAAGCGTATTTTTTTACATTCGTCTTGTAGAAAGATAGAAAAGATTTTTTGCAGTTTTTTAGCACCAAGATGGATTCTCTTAAGGGAACATTGAACTTTCAAAGTCACCAAAATTGATTCTTTAATTTTAGCGTTAAACTTTATTGGTTCATGGGGGCTATATTTTTTTTGGTAATTAACATTTTTGACCAACCCCGCTTTACGTAATAAATTCCTTGTGACACAAATACTTCTGGATCAAACTTTAGGCTTTTAGTAGAAAACAGTCATAACAATCAAATAAGAATTGTAAAAATTTGTTTTGAAGGTCCACTGTCCTTTTCAGTGGTGTATAAAATTTCTTAAGGCTATTCGCTGTCTATAGTGATAGCAAAGGAATTATATTTAAAACTTTCACGCCAACAACATTATACCGCAGTGGTTACTGACATGTGGTTGATATATTAGATCAGTGTGCATATTTTTATAATCAAAAACTAATTTAGCAAACGATGGGTTACATCATAATAATTATTCAATATTTTTTAAAAGTATAATCTTTAAACAACTGATTCAATAGCATTTCAAGTGCTATAAACATTTTAAAGACGTGAAAAAGATTAATTTTCCCTTTTTACCATAAGACTTTTCTTATTGAAGTAAAATGGGAAAGTTTCCAATACCTACCTTCTTACTTTATTTTATTTTTCAAGCAGTGAAAAAGATTGGTTACATTAAAAAATACATGCAGATGATCCAGAAACTATTCTTTTCATTAAATACTTCATTTTTTTACGAAATCAAATTAAAAATATGTAATCCAAAATATTCCCCTAAGACTTCAACTTCTTGCAATGGGTTGGCATTCTTTAAAACACTCGTTGCATACCATTCAAAAAATATTTGTGCGGTTTGTGTTCGTTCTTTTAATTGTTTTGCGGAGGCATATTAGATGTTTTGATATTTCACATCCCTCCAAAATGAAAAAAAAACTTCCCAAACAGATGGCTTTGATCGAAAGAGGAACGATTATGTATTTTAAAAGCAAAAAAGTTGTTTGCGAGGCTCGAAATTCAGTCAGATAGGTTCAATGAATGACCTCAGCAGTGCATTTCCCCATTTAACAAAGCAAGGGACAAGGAATTGTAATCGAAATTACGTTTTGAAATGTGAATAGCTGTCAAAGTCAGACTCATTTTCCATCAACAAGCCACCAGGGAAGCCAAACCACCTGCTGAGAGGGTCTCTCCTGCAGACAGCCTCGTTATCAGGACATGATAGATTAACTGTTTGAAAACATCGTATACTTTACGATACACATAAGAACCTTTCATCGAACTATAAATTTCCGATTCCTTTTTTTCCTAGTTGATAATACTAAAGAACTGGTTAAAATAATCACTTACCTAAATTCCATTGCAGTTCTATATAATAACAATATCTCATAGAACATAAAATTACACTATATATGCAAATTCACTGCTATTTTTGAAAATTGCAAAGCGTGAAGAAAATTAAGGTGATCAATAGGATATGGAGATCAAAGTACGAAATGTAAATGATTATAATTGCAGTGATTTTACATGCCTGAGGGGCCCGAGCAGTGCCCTCTGAACACTTGTATTAGGAGTTTAGAACTGTTTACGAATGACAAAAGTAGTGTACTGGCACCTTAGCTGGCCTTCAAGTTCGCCAGGTAGGACGTCTTTTGAATATGTCTGGGATACAGTTACTCGGAAGCTAAACTATTTAAAGTCCTATAGCATTTATTGTATTGCTCTTAAAATTTAATCATTTACGTAGAGTAAAATCAGTAATATGTTATATAAATTTATTATAATTGCATAATTCTTTCACGGTGTTGCACTTTTCACAAACAGAAACATATATTGTATAGATTTTATTGTGTATACATAATTATTATCATTTCATAGTAAATACTTATTTACCTTACAGATATTTTACTTAAAAATCGAATAATATTTTTCTTTTCATACAGCAATTTTGAAATATTAAGTGATTTACATTTCAAACATCTAAATTACAATTTTAATATTTCTAACCGTTGTAACAAATTATGTGTAGATCAAATTGGACCTGGTCTATTACATAAGGAAATAGTATTATAACTATTAGGTAGGTAGATAATTAACCAAGCACTAGTTAATTAACTAAGCACCTGGTTAATAGAATAATCATAACTATAGAAATAGAAAGAACATACATACATCTTTCCAATCAGCTCTAAGAAATCACTCACAATGAGCGAAATTGTTGTATTTTTAAGTTATTCTGATCATTAGCTTGGATAAGCTCATCAAACATGCATGTTTTAGTGACTATCCTTTTTCAAAAATCCCTTTTCCCTTTATACTATTGCTATCTAAATGAAGAAAATTTGAATTTCACTCATGATATATACGCAAGAGTCGACATTTGATGACAATTCAGTAATACAAGTATTAAACTATTCCGTTGAGATGAAACATAAATGAAGACTAGCTTTAATAATTGAACAGAAACAATTAATTTCATTCAAATGCCAGCCAGTTTTATCCTTGTAAAAAAGTAATAAGGTCTAATATTCCAGGTCAAAGACACTCGCAGGGAGGAGACAACGGTTCCCAGAATTTAAAGAACTAGGACTGCTTGAGAACGTTATGTAAATTCATAGTCAACCCTAGTAGCTAGAGATAAATGTGTGCATGTACTATAACGTATATATTATGAACAATTCATAATATAATAAATATAAACAACGTTAATAAAATATTCTGTTTTTGACATGAATACGGAATACGGTCTTTAATTGTGCTTGTGGACGGAATAGTGCTTGCGGCATGTATGAAAAGAGTAAATAAAACGTGTTACCACCGTTTTGTCTAATAATTTCAAGAGAAACGTCTGAAAGATAAATATAGAATTGTGTAGACAAAGGATTCTGTACCTGACATGGCCTTTGGACCGAGAGCGCAGGCGCGCTGAGTGCGGAGGAGGACCGTAATTTGTAGAATTTCTACGGTGTCGGGCGAGTTTTGGGCCATTGTAATTTTGGATTGTGTGGAGTGAGGGTGGCGTGATTGGTGTCATTGGAAATTTATCGAATTAAGTTACAATTAATATTAGATAACACCAATATCTTGACAAAAATTAATGTCAAATTGCACTTTAATTTTTCGAACTGTAAATCATTTGTTGAATATTCACAATAAACAGTCGTTCAAACTTTCTATGTCTGCTTTATTCATTCCAAAATGAGGCCCGCATGCTTTACGTTAAAACTATGGTTTGTGTCCCCGACGCAACCTACCATTTTTTTGGATAAAAATTCATTTTAATTATGGGTTCACATATTCTTTGTTTTTACGTAAAATCTATATACATGAAAACAGAGTATTGTACAGTGAATATTTTTGCAACATTTCAAGTTGTTTCACCTTTTTAATCATTTTAATGAAATCTGGATTTTGCGTTTTATGTGTCTGTGTGTACTCGCACTATGTCCAAACGTCTGATTATTCATGACGTTTTGTTATACTTTGAATCTTTACAACAATATGGCCCTGTCCACATGAGGCGTTTTCGAGGTCAACTTTTCGTTAGCATTAAATTATGTTTCCCCCCCCCCTCTAATTCAAGTTTATATATTTGCGATCGCTGAAGATAGAGTAAAAATTTCAGCGGATTTGAAATCTGCGGAAAGTTTTACACCAGATCGATACCGTAAATGAGATTTTCTTTAAATAAATAATTATTTATTTTCTAAATAATTAAATAATTAAATAGTAAATAATTAAATAATAAATAGTAAATAATTAAATAATAAATCTGTTTTTGGTATCAATCTGGCGTAGAAGTTTACGCTGATTTCAAATCAGTTGAAATTTTCACTCTATCTTCAACGATCGCAAAGATAGAAACTTGAATCAGAGGAATAAAAATACATAACTTAACGCTTACGAAAAGCTGATCTCAAAAACGCGAGTTAGACAATTCCTCATGTGAACCTCATTCCTAAGTGAATGAAGTAATCTCAGCCTGTCTGTCCGTTTTAAGTCTCCTGTGTTTATGGTTTTGTAGGTATTACATAAAATGTATTTGATAAAACATATTATAATTTAGGGAGTACAATGCTTAACATTCATTGTTTGTATTATTGAGCAAGTCTGCTTTCAAGAACATGTACAATCTCGGTCAAAAAAGTATACGAACACCTCTTCTTTCTTGATATTCCCGCCGTGAAATCGCAATCGAACGAAAATTGTCATTCGACATAGAATAATCTCTACTACAAATAAAAATGCGTTTCATTTGCATAAGAGTCCGTCATATATATATAAATATTATTTCCAAAATTTCAAATAGTAACATCCTCTTTTTATATGTCATTAAAAGATTTCATATAGCAAAATTATGCTAAATATAAATTTTTATGCAAATTGTATCATAATTTTAGAAATATGAGTGAAAAACGCATTTGGATCCCGTCTTAATATTTAAAGCTTTAAAATACAGGTCAAGCAAAGTGTTTTAGCACATTTCCCAATCTACACTCGATTCTTTAGTTTCCTGTACTTTTAAGTTCTATTTTCATCAAAGCAGCCTATTTAAATGAAAGATTAAAAATTACTAGAAAACATTTCCGGATTTACTCTTTTTTTTAAATTATTAACTACATTGCTTAATAAATCATTTTCAAGCAACACAAAAAATCGTTATTTTAGTTGTGTGTATGAAATAACCGTTATTTCACTCAGGAAGTCAGGAATCGTATTTATTCTCGTGTGAATTTTTAACAATCTATTGCGTATTGTATATATTCAAGTTAAGAGGACCTCAACTATAGAGAAAAATCGTCTCCAAAGAAATAAAAATTTCCATTTTTGGATCACCCACCAAAAAAAAAAATCACAATGGTGCAGTTTTGAATAAAGGATTATAAACTTTGAATTCATTATTTTTTAATTATAAATGAATGAATAATTATAAAATTTTGTTTTGTGTTATTCAACAGTTTACTATAACAAAATAACTACTTTGATTGACTGATTGTTCTTAAAAGGTATAAGGAAAACTGAAACTCTCATTTAACATTAGACGCTCTAAATTTCAACCTTTCAAAAGTCATCATAAATTCGACCAAAGTAAATGCATTTCATATGAATGATGGCTGTTTTGATCTTGAAAATCAGAATCGATGATGTATGAGAAATGGATTGTATGGATGGATATGCATATGAAGCCCAGGGACTCAAAAATATTTCCTCTGGCACTAATAGTATTTCCATTATAAAATAAAGCACGACATGCTTTGGTTGTCAAATAAATTATCAAACAAGTGAATTAAAATACTAAACGTATTCATTGGTTATAAAATATCATACAAAAATTACTATGACTAAAAATTACGTTCATTACTTGTACATTCGTTTAATAATTGTGAAAACTACAGCAAAGTTTCAAATAATACAGCAAAACAAAATACCATCAAATGTGTTTTCAGTTGTATCGGTTATATACAATTTACAGAAATCACATTAACTAATGGGCTTATTAATAGTGCGATTGGTCCAGAAAATTTATACCATTGATTATCTATCAAATATAAAAGACCTCTATCAGTTCAGATTTTTATTCCCAACACCAACTGCCGAAGTAAACCTATAGTTATTCTGATAATTATTTTCAAAAATATACAATATATTGAAATATATTAACATACCATTTGCTGTCATTTTCTTAAAAATACATTGACTGCTAATTCCTTCACCCTATTTTACTGCACACCACCCAGGATTTAAAACATATTTTCCAATTTATTCAACCAGTTTAATTTACTTAACATTAAAATCAGAAAGCGCTTTTCTACATTTTTCGCAGTTCGTTTAAAACTAGAAACAATCTTGAGGTTCGAAAGATCCGAGATTTCTTCTGAGTACAAATCAGGGAGGATGGAAGGAAAGCAATGCACTTCCAGAAAGCAATAAATACCAAAGAGGAATGTGCTATAAACGATATCAATGAATCTAAAACCAGTATGCTGCTCAGGGGGACATGAAGTTTAAGGTGATTTATGGACTGACACTTTATATATGACAAATTGAATTTAATGAATTGAAAGAGATGAATGATGCTATTTCTTTGTTGTGTGAGTCGAAGTCACAACAAGAGGTAGCGACAAACCGCGGATAAAATAAAGTGCCGATGTTACTTTGTTATTTTACCACAGTGAGAAATGATAAATTTCTTATTTGATATATTATAAGCCTAGAGGGTTAAAAGTCACTCTAAGTGTCTAATTTATCTCTTAGAGTGTGGGTTATACCTCTTTTCGAAAATAAAGGGTAAAACAGCAATACGCTTTTGACCTCAAATACCAAGGAGACTGACATTTTCTTCTGCATTTAGCACAAGCTGCAGGTATTAGATAGGTATTTTTACAGCATCGTATTGATTCGATTGTGAATTAATTTATATATTTGGTGAGTCAGTAAAACCTTTAATTGAAAATGCATTTCCCTTAAATATTTGCTAGACTTGTATGCATTGCCAAGTTTAAAACTAATTTTTTTTATTTCGAATGGAAGGAAGAAAATTTATACAAAGACAAAGGTGCAGCAATAGCACTTTCAAGCTATCTATAATAATTGATAAGAAAAATAAGACAAGAAAAATAATTGCCCATCTGTCCTTAGACCGCCCATTATCGGTCGAGTCATGTTCATATTAAATTGAGCATCAACATAATTCCGAATAGCAACCCCCTATTTGACACAAAATTTCGAACCTATTTCATAATTTCACTTCAAATACCAATTTCCATGTCATTCATGAAAAGAGATAGTTTGTAACTCTTAATATTAAATCAGTTTCCTAGACTTTTATGGATATCTTAAAAAATATTCCTCTTGCGCTTATATTTTGTGTGTGTGTGTCAGCATGTTGATATTAAATTATCCAAATAAAATATACATAAAGTTTTAGCTTGCAATATTAATTATTAAATTAATAATTGAAAAAATTAAGCATAGGAGCCTTGATATACACTCCTGGCCACCGTAAATGCAACACCCTGAAGGAAGCATGCATATGAAATTTACAACATGCATTAGCGGAGGTGAGATATGCAAATGATTAGAATTTCAGCTCAGACGCACATCACGCTCGCCTGTGGCGCCACTTCAAAGCGCTATTTAAGGCATGGAGATTTCGACGATTTCAAGTACGGCAATTGTGTTTTTCTTGTGGTTTAAAAAAAAACCGATCAATTATGCCTCGTAGAAAACAGCGATCATCTTTTGATCAAGTATCCGAGTTCGACAGAGGAAGGATAGTGGCCTAACGAGATTCTGGATTATCTTTCAGGAAAATCGGTAGTCGTGTTGGACGAAACCAAACAACTGTAATGCGGATATGAGATCGTTGGATGCAGGAGGGTACGACGGACCGACGACCACTTCATGTGATGACAGGCATATTGTGCGTATGGCAGTGACGGATCGCTCAGCCACATCACGAACCACAGCACAGCACATTCAGTCTGTAACGCATCATCCAGTGTCTGCGCGTACCATTCGACGCCGTTTACAGCAGAGTGGTCTGTCTACAAGACGTCCATTGCTTCGTCTACCGTTGACGCAGAACCACAGACGTCTCCGACACCATTGGTGCAATGAAAGAGGGATGTGGAAATGCAGAATGGAATGAAATTGTCTTTACTGACGAGTCACGCTTCTGTCTGCAACACCACGATGGTCGGATTCGAGTCTGGAGACACCGTGGAGAGAGGATGCTGAACAGCTGCGTTATGCACCGCCACACTGGTCCTGCACCGGGTATTATGGTATAGGGCGGTATTGGATATCACTCTCGCACTCCTCTAGTACGCATTGCCGGTACTTTAAACAGCCAGCGCTACGTCTCCGAGGTGTTGGAGCCAGTTGTCCTTCCTTACCTTCAATGCTTGCCCACAGCCATATTTCAACAGGATAATGCGCGACCACACGTGGCACGCATTGTCCAAGGGTTCTTCGTCAATCGCCAGATTGAATTGCTTCCCTGGCCATTTCGCTCTCCTTTCGCCGATAAAAAACATGTGGTCCATGGTAGTTCAACGATTGATCCAGATTACATCCCCAGCTGCCACACCAGATCAACTTTGGCAACGTGTGGAAGCTGCTTGGTCTGCTGTACCCCAAGAACATATCCAAAGTCTCTTTGAATTAATGCCGAGGCG
The DNA here is from genome assembly GCA_947359465.1 of Metellina segmentata. Taxonomy (NCBI): domain Eukaryota; kingdom Metazoa; phylum Arthropoda; class Arachnida; order Araneae; family Tetragnathidae; genus Metellina; species Metellina segmentata. The sequence continues at coordinate 74,185,427 of OX375878.1, forward strand.
TGTGGCAGCGGGGATCTCCAACAATGGCGGCTTCTCTGGCTACGGATTTTGGCAGGAACCACACTTCACAGAAGTCTATGAATTTAATCATTTGATACTTGGTCAACATGTTATCTACAAAATAAATTTTTGTTGTGATATCTCTTGTCTTTCTTGGTGTTGCAGTTTGAGTGACCAGCAGTGTATTTTGATAGAAATCGATTCAAAAAGATTTGAATATTAAAATAAAAAATTTCAGTCTTTTTCTCCGGATAGTTTTAGTGCTACACTTAAAATTTCGTTGCTTAAGGTGATTTTAGGGGACTTCCAAAAGTTGAAAAAAGCTATAAAAACCTGAGGAATGTGTAAATTTATGAATGCTTGGAAACATCACTTATGTCTATCGGACATTGTATTCTACCTGTCATGAACCTGGTGAACCATGCTGAACAATGATCAATCTAATTGTAGAGATAGACAAAACTATGTTTTAATCATAACAGTCCTAACAACTATTGCTAAATTACGATAACAGCTATCATTAACTGTTAAAATTGAAGTTGACGGTGAAATTAAACCGTAAATATTTACTATCATTCTTTTCATATTTCTTGTTCATCAAGATCTGGACAATTTTACTAATGACGAGATACACACAGACAATCCCAGGGAAAAGGTTTTGTGTAATATTTTAGTCAAGCAACAAATGAACCGGTTCCTGATAAGCTACAAATAATGCCGATCTACGAATAGCAATTTGTAATGTGGACATGATCCTTGAAATGGACTACGGTTTTTATACTGAATACCTCCAGATTCATGAAATTTCATATTTAAACGAATTTTACGATGTAGAATCTGATTAAGACATCAAAACAGGGAATGCCAATGGAAATTTTGTTATTTTAGCAAAATTTGATATGAAGACGGCATCTTATCAAATGTTTTTGCATTTGAATTTGTAGAGGACTTTATTCCTTATTTAAAGTTATTTGTAAATTTTTTCTACTGTGAATAGTGCTCGGAATAAAAGGGAAGAATTCGTTTTTCTTCCCGCGATAGTAAACATTTTAATCATCATACATAATGTTTCATTTTGATCGAACAATAGAGAAGGGGTGTTTCAATTGTTCTGGCATACATTGAAGGGTTCAAATAACAAAATTATGTAACATAAAAGTATTCAAGATTCGCGGGTGCAATAAAATTGATAGAAACTGACTCGGGTTGAGCCACGGTTAAATGAGAAAGCCTCATTAACTCTATCCCTTAAGTCAAAAATTATTCTTTGATTTTAAAGGTCTGTTCATGAGACATTGTAGTGGAGGTATTGAGCTTAATATATTGTACTTGTATTTGTTCAAATTTACCTTTCAAAAATACAGAAAAATACCCTTAAATACCCTAAAAGTAGAATGTATTAGATCCGTGAAAAAATGTCAGAATATATTCCCTTAAAAATTCCCCTATGTAGTTGGTGTTAAGAAAAGTTATGAGCTAAAAATTTTTGTATTCAAAAAGGTGCTTAAATTAGCAGAAGTCAGGTATGTAGCTCGAAGGTTTGCATAGAACATACATTTATTTCTAGGATACATTTATTTCTCAGATTCAAAAGTGGAAAAACATAAAAATATTTTTTTTGAGTATTTTGCTAAAAAGTAAAATTATAATTACTAAGTATGAAATGTTGTTCCCCGTTTTATTAATTCCAGGTACTTTTCATAATTATTGATGCAAATTAAAATTACTTGAAGTAGAAATTTCCCAGTTTATTAGGTGTTTTAAATTGCATTTCTTGATGAAATATTCTGTAACATTAGTATTTATGGAATTTTTCTATTGGTGTATTTCAATAAATGTGCATTTGAAACCGATAGGCGGCAAACACAAAATTCTTATCTAGTTTTATTTGCACCATTTTCTTATTGAATAGATAGATCAATCAATAAAAATCTTAGATTAAAAAACGTTATTGAAGCAATTTAATTTCATTTGACCCTTACTACGAGGCTCAAAAACCTTCTCAAAAGTTCTCCAATGCATAGATCTAAACAGAACAAACGAGTAAAAGCAAGAGTGTTGTCACGACGGTGTCCAAAGTCAATATCCTTAGAAGATGAATTGTTGAACACACTAGAAAAAAGAAAAAGGTTGAGTCATGGTCTCACTTACCGGTATCTGGAGTGGGAGGACGGCATGACTCAGTGTTAAGGAGTCGTCCACATTTGCTAAGAAACGGCTAGTTCGGTCTTCCCAGAGTTGACAAACCACTCGATGTGCCGCTGAGTCGACATTGAGGTACATCCGTGGGAAAAGTTCATAGGCAGAGGAAGAGGTACCCAAGCAACTCTGAAAAAGAAAGAGACCCCGTAAAATTATTCTGAGGATTCTTTATATGTCTTTGTAACTTTAAAAGCCAACTTCGTTTGTATTGGTTGTCAGTAGCATTACATTGATAACTGAGGATGCCAAAATTCTACTGAAAGCACACAAAAAAGTTTTTAATAGTAGGCAGCCTTATAAGTCAAGTAAATTTTCCATTGCTTCTTTTCCTCATAGACAATGAAATACAAATCATTTTTAGCCCTCAGTTAAAGATCAAGCCCCAAAAGCGCAATAGCTCCCAGTCCTAACAATTCTGTTTTGATGATCCAAGCGCTATCTTGGAGCTTGGACCTGTCGTTCATAATGGAGGAAAATGAGAACAGGAATAGAATAAATCATGCACAAGGATACACTGCACATATCAGCTGACTGGATGCTAGACTCAATAGGAAGCAAGAGATTGGGGACAAGAGAGTGTTGAAGCTACCCATTAAGCATGACAAAGCAGTAAAAAATCGTTTCAGGTTGAAAGGATGAGACATTAACAATTCTGTTTTGATGATCCAAGCGCTGTCTTGGATCTTAAAACCTGGCGTTTATAAAGGTGGTTAAACGAGATTAGGGATAGAATAATAAATCATGCACAAGGATCCTCTGCACATATCATCTGACTGGATGCTAGACTCAATAGGAAGCATGAGGTTGTGGACAAGAGTGTGTTAAAAATACCCATTACGCATGACAAACCATTAACAAAGTAGTAAAAAACCGTTTCAAATTGGAAGGATGAGACATTAGCAATCCTTTGTTAGTTTTTTGTTGTGAAACTGGTTGGTTTTAGGGTTTTATGGCCCAAGGGCCCCTATTTGGCCATGCTGCGCCAGACACAAGACATACAATGTCAAGTAACAGAAAAACACACAATGAAAGTTTTACTGGCCCTGAAGAGATAGAAATACACCCAGGGAGTAATGCACTTGGCGGGAATTGAACCTGAGCCACCTACATGCAGTGAAACTGTAGGACTTTAAACTAAATGCTAAAAATGTTCTCATATTTACTTCAGCATTTATATTTTTCCGTAGAATTTTAAGGTTTTTTTTATTGGAGGATTCCCCCCCCAGGTTTCTGCACTTCTATGGAAGCTATGCCACTACTGGGAGTTAGTTTGGTTGACACGAGGGCTTATTACAACTACACTCACGAAATAATAACCATAGAGGTTAGGCTTCAGAGATTAGGCTATGGTACAGTATCTCACGACACTAGGCACGGGAGTGTGTGTTGGTGCTAGTTAGTTTGAATAGGGATTCCGTTTTGTTCGAACACGGCACCTATAAATCATTGAAATATCTTGTTATCTTGAGTATCCCTTGAATTTCAAATCCTTAATTACTTAAGTTTAAAAAAACATTACAAAAATTAGTACTATGCAAGGTCTATATATGAGCTGTCACCAGTAGCATGGTACCGTGACATTCTACTCCGAGTTTATCCGATGAAATAGTTTTACTCCGGAGGTATATTTTAGAGCCAAGAGCTTTAGTAGGTTTTTGCCTTTGATTAATTAACTCGCTGAATTGAGATTTTTGTACTGTAATGTGCAGTCTGTTTTCTAGGTTCAAAAAACGGTAAATATTTTCATCATGTTTATAATAGAAGTGTATATTTATATAAAGGTAAAGAAAAAATGTACATTAATGCAAGTCAAACATTGTGTATTTTTATTTCGTATGAGCCTTGCTTGGCTCTATATATACTGGTCCGAAGTACGCATGTGAAGGTTTAGGTACGATTAAAGTGCGATTTTTGTAATCCCTTTTTTTTTTCATTAAATATTACTAATTTTTCCATAGTTATTTACGCAAAAAAAAATTAATTACTCGTTCTTTAATTTTAGAAACGTCTCAAGAAGTCAATACAACAAAACATCAAGATACTGTGAATTTAGATGCTAAAACTAAAAAAAACAATTTCTGCAATCGTGTGAAGTCTGAAAACATTTCTAGCTCACATAAACGCAACAAAACAATAAAAAATGAATTACTCGTTCTTCAATTTTAGAAACGTCTCAAGAAGTCAATACAACAAAACATCAAGATACTGTGAATTTAGGTGCTAAAACTAAAAAAACAATTTCTGCACTCGTGTGAAGTCTGAAAACATTTCTATCTCACTTAAACGCAAACGTCAATAAACAATTGCCTGCTTTTTATCCAAAAAAAAATACCGTTCACTGACCCATAAAAGTTATATCACTTGAACTTAAAAGTATTTTGCTAAATGTTTCTAATTTGAATCAGGTAGGTGTTTTAATTAACGTCATACTTGTGTAACACAACAGGCTATTGATAATTTCAATCAGAAATTCATTCCTGGTTTACAGATGCAAAATGATCGCAAATGCAAAATAAAAGTTTTTAACATGTCATGGTTTTAAATTGCAAACATTAAATGGATACATAGAATAGACCAAATAACTCGTATCGCTGGTGATTAAAGCCCGATTTAAAGCTGCTGGTCGATTAAAGTTGGTAGTGCTTAGATTATTTTTCTGAGTGGGAATAACCGGTTGAAATCAGAACGTGTCTAACTATTAAGATAATTTATGTATTTAATTTGAAAGGATAATTGATTAATTATAAAGATATAACTGATCTGAAAATGTGCTTGGAGTTCCTCTTTGAAATCTATCTTCCTTCTGCATTTTCTTTGACACTCGATTTCAATTTAATAAAATTACCCATGCTTGTTCTAACCAACTATTATAAGTAAAATCTCGAATATTAGGTTAATCTAGCGTTAGGGTAATGTGCTACTTACGCAAAATCTAATTAGATTAACGGAACAAATATCGCTGCCATTCATTCCCCAGTCGGGAACATTTCTATAATTGCTGGCAAGTACATTCATAAAATAGTAGAGGGTGTACTTAAGAACTGGTTAGTGATTAACATTACGTTTTTGTAAGCGGTCATTCAACTTTTAGATTACGAGTGAAAATATTCGTCATTTCTCTTTTTAGAAACTGCACTTAAAAGCTAGTTATTCCGTTAACAGTAAAAGTTTGAATTAATCTACTGGTACCTTTTAAAAAATATTCTTAAAATGTTTTATGAATTTTAATAATTCTTTTAACGCTGTCAATAACAATCCAAGTTACTCATGGGATCCATGTTTTTCGATTGATTTGTGGTAATGGTAATGGTAATTTTTAGTTAACGTCGTACTAGAGCAACACAACGGGCTATTGACGACGGTCCGGGATCAGTCCCTTAAGGGAAAGATCCGAGGACAACACCTCGTAATTTTGAACCACGGTCAGATGACGAAGCAACACCTGAGCTGGCACCCCACTCTCCAAACTTCCACGCCAACCCAACGTGAGGACTTTCGGCCACGACAGATTTAAGGTGCACCAGCCGCCTCTACATCATACGCTTACAAACATCCATGCCCGGACCCGGATTCGAACCAGGAACCTTCCGATCTAGAGGCTAACACCTTAACCACTATACCGGTTGGTCGGCGATTGATTTGTGAATTGTATACTTACATGAATTGTTTACTAAGTAAGAGCGGTATAAGGTAGCTGAATGTATTTTTCTTTAGTAGATTTCCCATAATTTTAGATCCCAAAGACTCCATCAATACAGGTTTGGCTTTTTATCCAGATTAATCACAAGCTCTAGCTGCAAGATTTTACTGAGCACTTCCCGATTTCCATGGTCATATTTGAAGTGAAATATCCTGCTAGTATTGTCTCGTTCTCTTCAGTCACTCACGCTTACTGAAAATGCCAAAAATGTCTTTGGTGTTCGAGTTTTTGACTTAATATACAACATTAATTTCACATCATCGGACTCGAGATATACCACCACAACATGAACGCCTGTTCTCGTAATTTGGTAAAAATCCTAATATCTGGGAGCAAGATATGGTTTTTTGGGGTAAATGGATGACAGAACAGGATTTGACTTTCTAGTCCTGTTTTGTATATTTCTAGCAGATGCAATTTTCAAAATTAGGAAAGGTTAAACAGTCCGTCCATTTCGTCCAAGTTTTGACCAGAAGGAACAAATCGCTTTTCATGTAGACATTGTTACGAAAAATATATTGGTGATACAACTGGAGTGACTGGACATTGTGATAATTGAAATGATAGCTGTACTCTCGCCTTTTCGATGTAGAAAAACAAACATTGGATCGAACACCGTGGATTCTGTTCGAACTAAATTCAATTAAATTATTCCTTAATATTAATATTTACAACTGAAGCCATGGTTCAAATCTAATGCGGATGGCATCCACTAGTCTTTGAAGTAAATTAGCGCTAAGCCAAATTTCGACGCTAAAACTAGTAGAAATCTTCCTTCTCAATAAAAAACAAAAATGTTTTAAAGGGATTTACAAGACGTTGCTACAACTGTCGTTTAAAAAAATATTAAAAAATTTAACTAAAAATATGAACTGACTGTTAATTTACTGCACGAAACAAGATATCAAATCGATGGCTCATAGAGAAGCATCTTCCTCTTGCCTCTTATTTGATACAATTCTCACTTTTCCGACTTATACCAAAAACAATACCCATAAGTAGAAATAAGTTAAGAAATTATTTCGGGAGCTTTATAATTGAATATTGTTTGCGTTATAATTGAGTATTGCGTATTGTTATAATATTTAAGTGTAACTAATAGGGGAATGTAATTATTATGAACAATAAATTATCTTTGATTTTCCCTAAACAGCCTGATAGAACCCTGGACCACTTCATGGGTTTAATACAACTAAAAGAGAGCTTATACTGACGCAGAAGAGAGAACTAAACACAAAGCGGAATTGAACCTGAACCACCTACAACTTGCGTGTTGTTAGCGGTGATGATACCCACTGAGTCTCGGACCTCAGAAGAGTGCAGACATGTCACCTTTTTGAGTCTCATTAGTCATGATGATAAACAGGGGGAAATATGTGGTGCAAAAATTTCATTGTGAATGTTAAAAATAATGGGCATATTCATGTATTCATTTTTCATCATTAATGTAATTTGCTCAAAGGAATGGAAATTAGGCCTTAGCAAACAAATAAATCACACAAAACATCCTTATACTATCCATGATTTGAATACTCTGGAATAATTTATGTACTGAAATGTTTCTTAGCAGAAACAATATTTCCAAAAGTTGTTTTAGATTCATTACATCCAGAGGACATTAACTTTTTCATGCAACTTCGATAATGATATTTTGATGTTTTGAGATCGGGAAATTCTTTCAAAGCTGAAATAAATCTTTCGAGGCCCAAAAAAGTCTATTTTCAGCTTATTTTTTAATGTATTGAAAATTATTCGTGGAGATTGTTTATTTGAAAAATGGATTCAAAATTAAAAGGCCTTTTTCGCTCTTAAATACCATGTAATAACAAGAAAAATCTATTGTTTTTTAATTTAAAGAGTTGGTTTAAAATAGCAATAACGAGAACAATGCCATAAAATAAACATATCTTTTTTTTTTTTTCAAAATCTGTCCAAATCAGAGATTGCTTCTTTGCAAAGATTTCTAAAAGTTAAATTAAATTCAACCAAACAATCCACTTTTGCAATATTCGAAAATAAATTACGAAAAAACTTTAATGGAGTGTGTAATTTAAAAAAATAAGATGTGTTTACTTAAAAATAAAAGAAATAAACTATTTTTCAAAAATTCCAAGTTGGAGGACATTATATATAGATTAAATTATCTACTCTTCTTTTTTTACATCAATTTTTAATGTAAAAGAGAATTAAATTGAAATTATAAGACTTATCAAAGGGATTTTTCCGTTTAACTGTTTTTTCATATAAATTATTTATTACTGATGAAATTCTATCGGCTTATTTAGCTTTAATTCTGAATTTGTAAGATTAATTTACTTGGAGCTGTTTATAAATGTGTCAATATTTTTTCTACCTTATCTCTCTCGGTATTAAAACCTTAGTCATCATAAAAATAACTTTTTTGTGAACGCTAAAAAGAATATAAAGTTCTGTGGTTTCTAACATTTAAGTACTTTTAATTCATTTACTTATTTACAGTTTTTCATCTTATCCAGTTTTCCATAGAATGTTGTTTATGAACATATTATTAGGCCTACTTATGCTAAAATTTGAAAGTTTTTTATTTTGTTCCCAAAGGAAAATGAAT